>JAOXJM010000001.1:114590734-114601371 GCA_026413425.1 Tringa solitaria | reverse complement strand
AACTTCAGACCATTTCCTCTGGTCCTGTCATTATTCACTTGGGAGAAGAGGCCAAGAGGCAGTTGGGACCAACTACCTTTCTTGGGATGGGCAAGACAGAATAATAAAAATAAACAAGATATACACAATTTTTTAGCTTTGGGTCAGGGAGGCATGAAAAGCAACTCCCACAAATCCAGGCAGATCTTATATACAGCTTGGATTTTAGTAATAGCAAAATGCAACAACACAGCACATCTCATTGTTAGAGGTCCTAAAGATGGGCTATTAAGCTATTTTTTCCCTTTGTTGGATATATGTCCAGATAGAAATGAAAGTTCATATGGTATTTTTCAAAAGGCAGAGCTCCAACTCCTTCCAACAATCCCTCTCAAATCTAAAATAAGCTATGCTTTCGAGAGCTGAGTGTAGGCTATTGCTAAAATGAATAACACGTAATGAGTGCTGCATTTGCCTACACACCATTGCCTAACAACCGGTATCTAATTCATTACTGTAAAGCATTTTGAGGATGTCACGAGTATGAAAGACACTATATAAAATGAAATTCTATTAGTCTCATTTAATAGTGTTTCAAACATAACATCATTTCCATGTAGTTGGAAAAGTAATTTAAGATATCCCAAGATAGATTACTCTAAGCTAAAATTTTAGAAAAGGTTCTTTGCTTCTCGCTCATTGAATTTGCATTTAGTGATTGAATAGCTATTGCTTTAAAGGATATATCAATGAAATTACTAGGGACTTGCCACTGAATTACTTTCAAAAGTAACAAAGCTTCACAAAATTATGTGCAATGGATATAATGTGTTTGAGTTCTGAGCCATAGCTCAGCCAGTACAAGACTGATGAAATACTACTAGAAAATTTAGCCAAAGTTTTAGTTTTGTTCATCAGATTCCTAGCATTGCGGCACACTCTGCACTCATGAACTGGCAAAAGAACAGGACAAGTTTCAGCCGTGCAGTAAACAAACAAAACAAAGACAATGATCTCATCAATTTGTGCCAGCTGAAGGTAACAGCCATTGAAAAGGAAGTTACAGGATGTATCCATGTTCTTCTATCAGAAAAATTACAGGAAGATCATGCACTCTCTTGCCCCAGAATTTTTCCTTACAAGAGAAGTGACCTAGGTACTCCATATATTGATTCCCATCTGGAATTTGGTGCAATCCTCATTCTCTGCTTATGAATTACTGAAAATATTAAGTCTGCACTGCCTTGTTGGCGCTATTGGGATCTTCTTGTGCACCCTCTGACAGAACCTATGGTAGACCATGCAGCGTGGGAAGTCAGGCAAGGAGAGTTTTAAACAAAGGTGCCTGTTTTTCTTATAGAAAGGAAATATCTTTAAATCTACCTGATTATTCAGTGAGAAAAGGCACCATGAGATTATAATAATGTTCAAGTTTCACAGCAGTGTCAAACAAACTAAGGCCAAGCACACAGCTGAAAAGAAAAAAAAATAAATAAAAAGGGGAAAAGGCTCCACTAGAAAAGGAGTTTCCAGACTCTTTCTTATATCCTCAGCTGAATGAAAGACCTCACCAACAGTGCAAAGTTATAAAGCATTATAAATAGCCATTTTTACTAGTTGAAGTTAACATGCTTCATATACCAATTTACATTTCACATGTCCCTTCTTGCACCACAGCAATATAATCTATCACTTGCACTTTACATGCATATCATTTAAAATATGAAGAGCAGGATTTCTTGCTTTTATGCACCCAGGAAGATGGTAGCCATCTCACACAAGGGTGTGCATGTGTGCAAGGGTAACACATGTCTGCACACAATCCAGTCTCTTACAAGAGCACAGTCTGTCTCTGCTGCTTCCCTGAGGTTGTGGAAGATTTGGGCTCTTGGCCCCAGGACCGGTACACCGGCAGCAACAGCCCATGGATTCAAACCCCTGGAGAAATCACTCCATCCTGACTGCGTAGCTACAAAAAAAGATGTGAGCCTCACTGAGCTAGGACAGATGAAAAATAAGACCTGCTTTTCATGATGTGCTTGTTTATTTGGTGATGTCAAGAGGGAATACTACCAAAGTCTTAAAGACAAGTTCTGTTCTGAAATGAAACACTATGTTGTTTGATTATTTTTTTTTTAAAGAAAGTAAGTCTTACTCTGCTGTCAGTCTATATTCAAAATCACATCTGCTGAAGTCAGGACCAAAAGTATTTTTTAATGTTTTTTCTTCCCCAAGTTAATCTGTTAGAACTCATTCTGTCAGAAAGGATGGGATTCCTTCTTTATCTGCCATCAAAACCCAAATTTCTTAGAGGTGTTCAAACTTTCTTAAAATATGCCATTTTGACAAAAGGGACAAGTGAAAAAAACTGCTTAGTTTCCAGTACTTCATGGGGGGGGGGGGTGCACATACTAGTGATCATTAGAGAACAGATAAAATGCAAAACTTGAGAGAATAATTTCATATAGATTCTAAACTACAGTGATAATAGTAAAAAAAGATTTTTTTTTTCAATAAAATACCTGGAAAACAGGATTTTGGGTTTTTTTAACCTGTCCTATTGAGAAACAACATTCATACAAGAGTGCCTTTATCTTCTAAAGAAGGAAGATCAGAACTTCAGTAGTCCTGGTCATTTTTCTTAGGAAAAGTAAACCAAACTCTTTCAATATTTTCAAATGCAGCAATTAGTTGAATCTTGTCTGCCATTTCATATTGTCTCTCTAATGGCAAATTTCACACAGGTGAAAGTATCAAAAGTCTGAGAACCTTAGCTTGCTTCTTTAATCTGCTGTACTTGTAACTCCTGCAGTAAAGATATGCAATTTCTTTACATGTAAAGGTTTCTGTGCTTACCTGTTAGTAGTCTCAGGACACTACTGGAGGAAAAAGTACGTTCTGTTAGTGCTTGCCTTTACCAACTTCTTCAAAACAAATATTTGGTCATTAGCAGAACTCAGAGGCTCAAAAACTTCTAACCTTCTCCTTATATTTAAGACTTTCACTTTGAAAGGACATGACATTCTAGTCTTCTATGTCCTTATGGTAGACCTCATCATTAGTAGAAAGTATTTCATAATATGCAAGATCAAAGTATTAATATTTAAAATCACAGCTTGTTATTAGTCTAATAAATCCAGCCTTCCATCTTCAGGGCTCAACACTGATCTTCCCCAACTGTTCGTTCATGATAAACTACAAGTTCCGTAGTGGAAAGAGGTGTTTTAAGGTCACATTATAAAGCAACATGGACACAAATTACTGATGATTTTCACAATGCTGTGCTTTCCTTTGATGATTAATACCATGCAAGAAATTGCCATACAGGACCTTTTTTCTTAACTGGCACTCTTGTGCTATTTCTTTCTTCTTCCTTTTTTCTTTCATAGTAATGCATGAATCTGATGCTGAATGCTACATTATCAACAGGTCTTAGGACATTAACCTCACCACAGATTCAAGACATAACCTTAAACCTTTCTCTTAACATGAAATGCTCTAAGGGGTGTACATACAGTTGTGAAGCATTATCTACTCGTTTCATGCATTCCAATGTTTCCTATTACTATGAAGTGTGAGCTTTTTGTTAGCAGCAGTCTAGCTTTCTGAAGTGAAAGTAGTAGCTATATTTGGTATAGAAAATATTTCTTTTAGCTTTTTTGCACTAGATAGAAGCCAGTACTAGGATAAGACAGAGATGGACAGACCTCACCTCCTCTCAAATCATGAAACGATTCTACTCTTTTAAAGAAAGCAGGAAAGGTAGCACTTGCGGACAGCCTGACACCCTTGCCACAGGGTCTGCTCATGTCGTAGCCATATAGAATTGGAAGACTACATATATACCGTCAAATAACACCAGGCAGGGACCATTCTCACACCATCCTTAGCCCACGGCTTACCCCAGTGCTGTTTATTGATACAGACCCAAACAAAGAGAGATGCCATCATGCTGAATCCTGCCTCCAGCCATTTCAGCAGCTACTGCAGGCCACTCCGCCCAGGAACCCACACCTGGTACCAGAACTGAGATAGGCAGCAGGGGGCATCTCTTTTGGGTTGCTGCCTGTTTAAGTCGTATTTTAGAGGAAATTCTCTCCTCTGCTGAGGTTTTGGGGAAAAAAGCTGCTGGGATCATGAGCTGACATCTGCACACCCATAACCCATGAGACCCTCTCTCGCAACCTTGACAGAGGTGGACGCAGGCTTACACAATTATTATTAGTAAGCTTTGACATTCAGACCTTTTCCTTTTGGCTTTTCCAACTAGACTTGTCAGCTGTGGTTAAAACTAGTGAGTGTCTGAGCTGTTTACATTTTGAAAAACTCTATGGAGTAAGAGACAGGTAACCACTAGTTCTGCTTACCCACAGGGCTGGAACTCAGTCACTGAAGATGCTTGCATACTTTCAGGGATCGTAAATGTGAGAGCAGCCCCATTGCATCTTCTCAACCCAGCTAAATAAAGTTTAAAAGACTTTGAAGGGCTGAATGTTTTAATTCAGCCCAAACTCTGCCTATGAAATCAGGAGATTGGACCCAGCCTCCATTGTTCTGGCTGAGGCATGCTTTGGGACATCAATCCTCTGTTAAGGAGAATTCTACAAAATCTAAGGGCTCTGAATTGCCAAGCCTTCTGTCAAAACAAGCTTAGTTACAACAATAAGTGTCTGAAACAGGAAAACAAAATTAAATTTAAAAAATTATGCCAAAACCAGTGACAAAGATAAGCAAGTTTGATTTGGGAGTCCCTCAGGTAGCAAAGAAATAAACAAAGCAGTACTTCAGTTGGTTCATTTCAGTGTCAGACCAAGTACCATACCACTCACTCCAGCTTCTGTATGAATTTTATTTATTTCTAAATAAGTGCTTTCTTTCCTTCACTATATCTGTTTTGTGGGGTGGTCATTTTCATATCTTTTGTCAGGAAGGCCTAACACACTATCAAATTTTAGTGCAGAGCACAAAACAGAAGAGGATTTTCTCCTCCATTATCACTTTGATTGAATAACTTCAATTAATCCAACTAGATTCACAGACACAGAAATAAATACAGGTTTCACACTTCATAGTTAACAAAATTCGGAGACTACAAGGAAAAAGTCTCCAGAGGTGCAGGCTATCTAGGGGTAAGGTCAAATCCCTAAATAAAGTAGAAATATATAAAGAATTAATGTCCTTCCCTCACAGTGCCACTTGCACTCAAGTGTATGTATATTTTTATATATATATAATATATATGTTTGTTTTTCATTTTGTCTGTTCCCCCAGGAGAAGCCCAAAAGAGAAACAGAGATGGCCAAATTGACAGAGTCAATGAGTGAGTACAAATAGGAAGTTCAACCACTTTTTTTTTCCATCTGTCCTCCTCCCTTACATAATGCCACAAAACCAGAAAATAGTGCTTGCATTCAGCATTCAGGGATCTCATTCAGCCCTATCTTCACTCCTAACTTCATCATAAATCATTCCACTCCTAAAAAAAAAAAAAAAAAAGAAAAAAGAGGAATCCCCAAAACAAGGACTGCTATTTTCTTCATGCACTGTTTAAATCACCTGTGTTTGGACCTAAATCCAGCAAAGCAGCTATTACATGTTTGACTTCATGAGCCTGAGTTTTACTTAAATAGAGTGTAACTGCTTGTGGATTTAACGAGTGGCTGATTTACTTGATTCAAGTTAGTGCATATATTCCTTCACAAGCTTTCAAAAGGTTGCACTAAACTCAGTGCAACTGTTCAGGATTGTTGCCTGTGCCAGATTCGTCCAATAGGAATTATGCCCTGAAATATATGTGGAAAGCTTTCCATTGATTCCACTGGCTTCTAAGAGGTGTGCATTGTCTTAAACATGTAACCAACAAGAGGTAGTTTGTAATTCTGCCATAATACAGAATCTAGTTAATGGAGTAGGGCCTGTAAACACTTGTAGCTGAGAGATTCACTCAGACTAGATAATCTATTTCTGAACAAAATTTGGAGGCAATTCAGGACAAAATCCTGGCAAACCACAGTCTCTTTCCCTGGACTTATCTAGCTCCACAGCCTATGCAAGATTAAATAAATGGACTTTAAAAGGGAGAAATCTTTTACTCTGCTTAACCAGAGACTACAGAAAGACAGAAACACAGACATGCATAAGACTCATTTACATTAAAAAGTTGTTTCCAGTTGATTTTTTCTGTTAGTGTGGGAAGGACTGCTCCTAGGGCAGCACTTCCCTACCGTTTTGCTCTCTCAATTCATTTCACTTCCCTTTGAAATCATTCTCTGTATGTCCTACATATGCCATTGCAGGGAATAGTCACCCTGATTAGCTATAAAAAATGAATTCAGCATCAGAAACAACCCATCCCACAAAAGGGTGCTGCAGATGTGGGAGACGCAATAGAGGCAGCAGAAGATCCAAGTAGGCAAAGGGCGTACTCCTAAAGCTTCAAGCACAGTTACAGGACACAGAAGTCAACCTGCAAGCTTCTCTCCCCGTGGGGGGAGTATTGCTAATCAGTTGCAGACTACAGGCAATGGCATGAGATGCATGGCGACCTACTGATGAGTAGTTAAATTCTCATTAAAGTACTTGATGGAGGTGTGCGTTGTTATCTGAATGCTGTTCTGTCCACTTCTTCTCCCATATTGTCTGCCTCTCATAAGACTGGCAAAATTCAAGTTTCCAAGGGAGACTCATAGATGAGATTTTTAATTTCCTGAGCTACCAACAGGATCCATACTTCCTGCAGTATTCATAAGTAGAAAGGAGTATTTCTCCATGGTGCAGCAAAGCCTATGTGGTAACAGTAGAAAGGCCAACAATATGGCTTAGCAAGGTCCAAAAGGACAATCATACCAGACCCTAGAGAACCCCTCTGCTCTAAGGAATGGTGCTTTTGCTCCATTAATCTCTGTGGATGTACAATGTTATAATTTGAAACATGCTGCAACCCCATCAGTTCTCTGGCATTGCTGGATAGCTGTATAATTACGTATTGATGGAGGGCTGGAAGATGGATGAAACAATGGAGGAACCTGGTATCAAAGGTGGAAGCAGATAAGCAGTATCTGCTCTATGAGTTAGGTACTTTCTGGACTTTGCACAGCCTTTCTGAAACAAGGTTAAGGAATCTCACCAAAAAGTGTTAGGGGAAAGTAAGCAGACTTTATCAATGGTCTGAAGAGTCAAAGGAGGGGCCTCCCCTGACTTTGTAACTGATCAGGAATGCAATAAATTTTATAACTGATCAGGAATGTAAGCTCAAAAATTCACTGTGCAGTTCCTTTAGGATTCATGTTTGTCTTGTGAATTACTTTAATTTTGATTCTTTCGATAGCATGCATTTTAAAAGGATTTACTGTTGTTTTGTATGAGGATTTGTTCATACTTCATGCGAGCCTTTTATGAAATTTTCAGATGATTGCATGACATTTTAAAACATTTCTAATAAATGATAAACTATCTTGCAAGCTGGAAAGAAATTTCTTACTGAATTTACAGCAGTGCCCATTTTAAAGCTAGCGCAGATTAAAAGGAAATCAATGGAATAGGAAAGCAACAAACTGGCATAGGGTGGGCCTCTGCTTTGGACTGCTGGGCCTTTTTCCTGGAACTGAGAAAATAAAGAAAGGCCTTTGAGGCCTTAGAGATTTTCAAAGGCCTCAAGATATAGCTGGATCACGGTACCAATATAACAAAATTATTATTTTCCTTTCAGTCTCATCCAAGTGCTGTGCTTCTTGTCTCTTTCTTCTTTCACATCTCTGCACAGTTCAAGAAAAAATCAATCACCTTCCCTCCATTGCTCTTTTTCTCTCTATCAAAATGCTCTGATGAAGTTACCAAGCACTGGTTTCTGTCCCTTTTTCTCCATAAAGATTCTCTGGATGTTTCCACAGTAGGAAAATCCCCATACCTGTGATTCCTGTCACAGTACACTCTAAGAGGAAGACTGAGAGAACACTGATGCAGTTGTTGTTCCAAGTCTGTTCTCTTTGCCAGCAGGGATAACAGTCTGTATTTTTGTCATATTTTGTATTTCCATTCTCAGAGGGTCTCTCACATTGTAGGGAAGACTGGTACAGAAAAAACTGTTTTAATACTTTCTGTCTTATTTCTATAGAACCTTTATGATGATCAAAAGATAAAAGGTATCATGACAGAGTCTTGTGTGTGTTGAAAGAACTGTGTGCCTAGAAAGTTAAAAAAAAAAAGAAAAAGTGAGAGGCAAAATCATTTAAATACAATACTTGAAGTGCAAACTAGAAAGAAATGTTGGCTAAATTTTTAGGGATAGTCCCTTAGAGCTGATACAGAAGTAGAAATGCATAATAATAAGACCACTCTTTGTCCCAAGTTATTATTTTACAATACTTGCACAGAATTAATAGAAAGCCACTATAATTAAACTGAGCCCCAGGGAGCTGTCCAAGAATTCCTTTATAATTCCTTAAAAACCATACGCATAAGCCTGAGCTGAGCAATTTACCTGAGCAAGGAAAAAAAAATAAAGAAAAAAAAAAACTGGAAACCAAATTATTTTCCCTATTGGTTTTGTTTTCTTCAGTTGCGGTTGTTCTCAAGCTTCCCATGCACTGGTGGTAATTTTTAACTTAAATGATGTAATCATCTTGCCTGTGAATACCTAAAGCACAGCAAGCAATGTAGGAGAGCAAATATTAAGTGGTACAGGAAAGTATCAGATGTTCAGCCTGATGTAGTTGGCCAATATGAAAAATTAGATATTTAGATAAACATCCTATACAGAGGTCCTCAGGAATGATCACCATACTTTGGAGAATAAGAATTATTACAAGACATTTATTGAGTAGCCAAATATGATAACGCCTTGATAGTACCTTAGAAAAGTCCTATTAGGGTCCAGCGTCATGATTGAAAGGAATTTCCTCTTTAGTTCCATCAGTTTCTTCTCCTGTTATCCAGCTCATCAAGGTGTGCAGCACGTTCCTGAGTTGCCTTGGGTGAAAGAAAACTGTCTACATCACAACTCCTAAGTGGTGTCTATGGGATATCTACCTTATCTCAGGGACTAGTTGGTTGCTTCTTTTGCAACATGATGGCTCGTCAGCTTGGATAGCACCTGCAAAGCTCTACTTGCTGTCCTGTTATTTCTAAAAGCCCTGACAGAGTGCTCTCTGCTGAAGGCCACGTGAGAATACAAGTGTGTCTCTTTCATCTTTCTTCAGGTCACTGGTGTACAGACAAGTTTGTACAAACTCTTCTCCCTAAGGTGAGGAGGAAGTCAGCTTCAAATTATGCAGAAGCATGGAGCTAGTGTGTTATATGATGGCTGCAGCATAATCAATGTGTGATATGAGCAGTGTGAACTTGCTACAGGCTAGAATCAAAAATGGGCATGGCTGGATGCCTTAAAGCATTTAAACAGACTAGTGACATCCGATTAAGATGTTCTTCGGCCACAGGGGCACATCAATAAACAGTCATGTTTGTTCTTCTACTCTGTTAAGCCACACAGTACACCTGCGTGAGGACAGCCAGAGGCAGAAGAGTTGGTTTCAAATAAGGAGGTTCCTTCATTTGTTACAAAAATGTTTACTCCAATTGTCTGTAAATTCACTTCCAAAGACAGTGAAATAATGAATACTGAGAGCTTACATGACTCCAGATAAAACCTTCTGAATTATGCAGGCCATAAATTTTACTCAGGGGGGGTAAAAAAAAAATAAATCAAGCTAACCTGAAAGAATTTCAGGAGCAGAAAAAAAGAAAAACCCTAGGAGAGATCTCGTTTGTGATGGAGTGCTTTTCCCAAAAGCTTTCTTTTTCTTCTCTGCAGTGTCTGAATCTGAAGTATCCCCATTGCTCTCTCACTTGTGGAGAGGACTTATAAAGAGAAAAATGTTTCTGCTTTGAGTTACTTTTAAAGTCACAGTATTTTGGGGTTTACGTATGCCAGTGTACTCTGGAATTTTTTGAGCGGTTCTAATTATTTTGAATTATTGCTTTGTAACACATAAGAAAAATGTATGGTACATTACAGTAAATATAGGACCGTTCTACTTCAATTTTTGTTTTTCCCAGTACTACACCTTTTATCTTTCTCGTTTGGTTAGAAATCTAACCTTTTTACTATCACATCATGAGTTGGTGGTAAATGCATAAATGCTTTCTTGTGTGAGCACACCACTAATTGTGCATACACAGAATCAGGACTTTGAAGAACTGATCCCAAAGCCACCTCATCAGTCTAGAATACTGATTCTTCAGTCTCAGAAAACATTTCTAAGTACAAATATCCAGTTCAACATTTTCCACAGATATCAAGCACATTCATTACAAAATGAATTCATTACAAAAAGCAGATTCTTACAATACAAAATTAAAGTGCAAAACCACCAAACCATTTAGAAAACGCATTCAAGAAAGCAATTTGCCTGTGCTCGGGGAAGTTGGAGTCATTTATGTTCAAGATACTCAGTTATCCTTTTATGGTTATCCATTTCATGAGGGTGCGCCAAGAGTAGAACAAGAAGGCTAGTTTTCCCACACAGTGTATTTTCATAATCTCTTATTTTTCAGTAAGAAAACAGTTCTGTTGTGAGAGTTATTTCTGGATGAGTAGTTCTGTAGCAGATATTGAGCCATAGAGATAAATGTTTTATTAAGTGGAACTTTTAATTATTGTT
>JAOXJM010000001.1:114554613-114580333 GCA_026413425.1 Tringa solitaria | reverse complement strand
TGTCCAGTCTAAATCTACCCTGTTGCAGCTTGAATCCATTCCCTCTTGTTCTATCTATTAACTACCTAATCATCACTATTTTTCTGAAACTTAGCAATGGGGACAAAACCATGTGTCCCACATAACCATACTGTCCCATTCCTGACATCTGGCTATGAAGTCAATTGCACGTTGTGTTTAAATAAATGCCAAATATACACCTGTATGTACAAGAAGTTTGATTTGCTTAGGTATAAACGGTGAGGATCTTAAGTTTCCACACAGGGTTATAGGTTACCCTGCCAAGATTTTCAATAGAAAATGAAAAAAAAAAATTGATCAGAACAAAGAACTGAATGGGCTATGTAGTATCAGGCATTCCCAAGGTGGCAACAGAACAACAGATGTGCTGTTTTGGCTTTTGCCTCCCACCAGCACTGGGGAAGCTATTAGAGAAGCGTCTGTTATTGATTCATGCTGCTTAGAATCCATTTATACTGGCTGGTTTGGGAGCCATTATAATTTACAGTCTGTCATGTAAATTGTTCTTGGTCTGTGAAATATTGATCTATTAGATAGACATGCCATGCATGAACACTGAACACATGGACTCAAAATCCTCAGGGATTTTGCTTTTTAAACAACAGATTATTGCCTGTGTTCACTAACTACTTCTACAGACAGCTCAGTAATTTCAGGCATTAATACCCTCCTCAACTCTCTTCCCATATAACTAGAGGTAATTTCCCATATAACTAGAGTGCATTTCATGCACTAGGGATTAAGGATGGGATGTTTTTTTCATTTAAAATAAAGTAATTTTAATGGGCACAAAATATTTCTTAAATATCTTAAATTGAGATATACACACACATATATGCACAGATTTGTGTGTATATAAGTGCATATGTAGCAGGGAAAAAGCAGTTGTGTCTGTACATAATCTGTGCCCATCAGTATGATGTGAAGGGCTTGAAGCAGCCGTCGTTTCAGAGCACCTTCAAGTTTGGAAGTGTAAGTGCTAACATGACCAGGTCATACCAATTGTTCACATAATTCCTCCTGGGTTGTACTGTGGGACTCTCAACACGGTGTGCAACTACTTTGCAGACAATAAAGAAAATTATTTCTGTCTCCACCTTGCAGACAGAAATTGAGACAGGAACTCAGACTTACCTGACACACGGCACTAGAGAAACCAGAGAAGAGGGCTACAACTAACCATGTCCTGAGTCCCAGTCCATTGGCATCCCAGTTGGCCTTCTGGCAAAGGTGTAAAGCTGCAGCAATGTCAGGTGCAAAGGCTTGGTAACTGAGATCAAAACCAGAATTTCCAGGTCTCAGCCGAGCGCCCAGGAAATGAAGAGCATGTGGTTCTAAAGACAGCCAACCACGACTTCAATTAAGTATTTCTGTAATCTTTCAAAAAGGACAACTAAAAGTTAGGGACCAAGAACTAAATGGCCATTTACTTACAACATCATTATTTATACACCTGTGAAATCTATGAGTGAAAGACAAATTAGATATACAACTAGCAACCGTTTTCACTCCATATCCCTGATTCACACACTAAACATCACTCCTTCTGCAGATGGAGATTTCCCAAAGAAAAAGCAAAACACAATTAGGGACCATAAGTACTCACATCCTAATCTTGCTAACATTGTGGCTTTAAAACTATCTTTTAATATAGTTATTTTTGCACACCAGCTCTTCTTTTTAAAAGGGAAGAGGAAGCTACCTGTCATCATACAACGATGAGATACAGAAGGAATATGTGTGTATGTCCCATCAGCAGCAGATTAGAATACAGATCCCACACTAGTGCAGCAGACTCCCTCCCCCATCCCGTGGCACAAAAATAACTGCTTAAGTGGCAGAAGGCAGCTCTCATCCTGCTTGAACCAAGCACGAGAGAACTAAAGTACACTGAAATAGCAGTAGGTGTGCTGTTAGCCTTGCACCAGTAGTTGTGCTACGCAATCAGGATACCGAAGAGGAAAGAGGCATGGTTTGATTTGAAATGCAGTGCCAGTGGGTTTGATGGGCAGAGATGCTGCTGAACCCGTGATGTGAATCTGCTGCCAGCTCTGCCTCATTCCGTGAAAGACAAGGCCTATCTTTCATTAATGATGAGCCCTTGCTGATAAACAACTTCTAATGCCAGACCCCTGAAGAATGCAATTCCTCCTTGGCCCAGTGGTTTCTGGCAGAAGAAGAGATGGTACTCATGACCAGACATCCCCACTGTAACCATTTCTCATCAGACTGTTCAGCCTCTGTTTTAAAAGAAGTGAGTTGCTGGAGCAATACACCTGGTGATATAAATCACTGATGGATTTGGAGGAATGCTGCCTTTTTGTATGGCATAAACCATAGGCAGAAAGTGGCAACCAGAAGTCATTTACTGAGACAATACCAGGGAGATTAACATCAAACAAGAATAAGGCACTCCTAGCCTCCAGTCAAACATAAATGTCTTGGCAAAAAACTGCAGGTAGTATAACTTTTCAAAGAAATACTCCCACCCAAAAAAGAAGGAAAAAAAAAAAAAAAGAAAGGAAGCAGCAGATAGCACTAAGCTACCTCAGTGTGACAGGTATGTGCACTTGCTGTAGGGGTGGAGAAGGCTGTCAGAGCCCTCTGCGCCTTCTATGGTGGCAGATGTTCACTGCACTACAATCTTAGTCAGAGAAAATCCAGGTTCTCCTCTCTAATTTTTTATTCTTTTTTTTTCTAAAATTTCTGGGCTATTTCTACCCTAAAAGTCCTAAAAGAATAAAGAAACTAGTCTTCATCAACTGAAATAAATCTACATGACAAGAAGCGTTGTTGAAATGGCTGAGATTTCACATCAAAGAAAGGTGAGCTGGCAATGTACTGGCCTTTGCAGATCATATGAAAAGTCATCAGAATCACTGAGAATATGTGCTCGCAGATACAGTTGGGAAGCACTTTAATTTTTCATCTCTCACTGCCTACAAGACAGATAATACATCACACCGTCCTCACACCAAGGTGAGCAACATCAGTTACAACCATGTATGACAACAAGCTCTAGAACAACACCTGAGATAATCACAAACAGAAAAGGGGTGTGATTTATCAAACATTTCATATTCACTTCCAAAGAGCTAACAGCAGTAAAGAAGTTTACTATTACGTTGAGAGAAACAGATATAACTTTACTCAAATGAGCTAAACCAGTTTCAAGAATAGCTAAGGGTCTGCCCTCTACATGGGCTCTCCCAAGGGTGGGACAAAAGAAAGCCCCTGCATTTAGGATTCCAAGGTCTCAGTGCTGATAATTCCCACAGGGTTCAAGGTAAAATCCAGCAACTATTGAAAGATTATGACTTTGTGCTGTGCTTGCATCTAAAAATCCGGCATATTGTTATGTTTTTATCTCAAACTTGAATTAACAGAGCATATTTTATGAGGAGAGCAATAAGAATTTCATCTTTAAATGATCTTGAAATATGGTCAAACAATGGACTGAGATAGCTATCTATTTGGAAGCTGGATTTCAGTGTAAGGAAAGTCTGTTTAACAAAGCCAATAGGTCTGGAGTCACTCCAAGAATGCTCATATATACAGGCTTTAAATAAAAAAATTGTTCTTCCATAATATCAATTCATACAAGGTGAAATCTTTATTTTTTTGTATTTTGCCCCCAAAATTGAAAGTATTTAAATGGATTACAGTCCTTTAGCACCATCTTGAGAATAAAGTGACAACGTTAATGTATTGTTTTAGTGCATCAGTCATTTTGTTTATACTAGTGGAGAAGACTGATGGGGTAACTCCTTGTTCTTTCTTCCTGTAATCATCACTTCACATTAATTTATATTCACCTTACTAAATGCATCCCAAGAGCAGAAACATATGTCACCAAGATTATTATATGCTACTAACTTTATTATATAAGCAATACAGTTCAGAAAATGATAGAAAGCTCTGCAACTACATTGGCAACACCCTAATGAATTGTCATTTTAAGATATATTCTGACTACTTTTGATGGAAATCAGTTCAGTTATCACTCAAATTTTTAAAAGCGATAATTATTATGAAGACTGTAAAAATATGACATGTAGGAATGGTTTCTCTATATAGCATGCAATTACTTATTCCAGCTTTATATTATAAATAAAATGCTCAGTGAAAAATCCCTCTTAAATATTATTTTAAAGCCTTTTCCTATAAATAGCTAATGAAAGCATTCATTTCCATTCCCTTAATGCATTAGGAACGTAAGGTTACTAAACAGGAACTAAATAGTTAAAAGGAAAACGATACAAATCTTTTTATCTCCAATGTGCATCAAGATTGAATCTTAAGCGGTGCTTACAACAACCTACAGTCACATTCATGTGACACACACATAGGTGTGTACACAGCCAGGTACGTGCACACACACATAAAAGAATTTTTATAAATATTCACATTCCTTTCTATATATGAGGTTGCTAGAGACATGGCATTACCAAAATTAATAATGTAGTAGCTGAAATTCATTCCATGCATATTTCAGCAAAGTTGTATAGACAGTACTTCAAATCGCTGCTGTCTGGGATTTTAAACTTCTGATTTAGTGCTTATGCAAATGCAACGGATAAAGCCAGGAGCAGCTGAGAAAGATGCCTTGCAAACTTCCCCTGACAAGTTCGCCAGTCCACTTCATCCTTATCCTTCCATATCGCTCCTGGTCCTGCAGGTCCTGGTTCACTTAAACATGTGGTAAAGAGCAGTCAATTATTCCAGCTTTGCATCTATGCAGGTTCACTTGCAAGCTCCCCAACAGGATTCATTTCAGCATTTACGGACTGTCATTATTTCCCAGTAGTGCAACCAAGCAGAACATAAGCAGCGTGGTAGCAGGCAAAGTTTGTGGTTCTCGGACCCAACAGCTGTAAATGTTAGAACCACCAAAGGAGCTTTGTCTTGTCTTGGTTTCCGTTCATCGGAAGTTATGTCCACATATTCTTTGCTCAGAAAATCCCATCATGATACTTTATGGAGACAAACAAGGTGAACAAGTGCTTTCCTTCCCATCACGCCTCCTTGCCTTATTCTGCTCCCAGGGTAGCATTACTCATATCACAGGGTAGCTGGGAAGTATGGCACCAATGCTCTAGTGAGTGAGAGTCCTAAGGAAAAAAAAGCCGTCTCTGACAGCTTTCCATCTGCCTGTATTCCCTCACCAGCTTCTGCACCAAGAAAGCCCACAGAGTTATATTCCATGCCCACACTAATTTCTAAGGACAAGTGTAGAGAAATTACAGTTGGCTTATGATGCAATTTGCCCTCAGCTGGGAACATGCAAACTGAATCATCATTTTTTCCTCTTTCAGTGCTTTACACACAAGAGGTGGTCACATCTCCCACCACGACTCAGAACTTGGCATTAATGTCTCATCCTCCATGGAGAGCCACCGCTCTCCTGTGTCTTGTCCTTGGTTCACTTACTGAGAGCTCCCCACCATACCACAGACAAAACTTGAGGTGAAAGGGCCAGTAGAATACTTTATTCCCCATCACAAGGATATCACATTTTCCAGAAAAACCCGTAAGATTCTGTTGATATCAGTACTAAGCAAAAACCTAGAGTTCTTCCAAAAAAAACCTGCCTGAAAATAAACACCAGACAAATCTGAAAAATAAACATTCACTTCAGCTAAACTTACATAGCAGATAAAAGGTGCTTCTTAAATCAAAGTTTCTTCAGTAGCTGTTGTGAGGCCTATGAATAAAGAGCTACAGCTCTATCATAAGCCTCTTTGGTCCCACTCCTCCCAGAGGGATCTTGGTTTTGGAACTCAGTGCTATGAAGGCGTGAGCAGGTTTCTGGTACCAGCAGTGGCATGACAACATGTCAGAATCTATGATACTTTATATTCCAAGGTCAGAGCTATAATTTATGAATGAATAAACAGACAGGAAATAAAATTACATATAAGTACAAAAAAAAAAGAAAATCAGAGCACATTCTCGCTTGAATGGTTCCCCTGGATCTCAGCCTATTGACCCTGTCCAGAGATTACTTCAATCTAGCCTGTAAACCAAGCAAGTTCAAGGCAAGTCTTATGGTTGAACAGTACTTGCACATACTACACACAAGAAAAGGCAGAAGGGAATGTTTCTAACAATCCTTTATATATACAAGAATAAAGTGAATGGAAATAGATCATCATGCTTGTACAAACAAACATGCAGGAACCACCTACCATAACATTTCACATAACAACTGTAATGGCTCTGGGTAGCGTGATGTTCTGCTTTGAAAATGCATTTGTATTTTCCCCTAGGCTAAAATAGCCAGCTGCAGGCTGGATTTAGGTATTCCAGCTCTCATGTCTAAGTTCTTATAAACATTCAGGAAAAGCCCATAGCATAAATTCACTTTTTTATGAGAAGCTTAATGATATTTCCTCAGTCATATTTTTGTTGTTGCTTTAAACTGTGTTACCCAGTTTAAACTAATTGCTACATTCCTAATAAAATAGTCTAATACAGAGGTTTACTCTAATACATAGAACTAATAGCCCTCCCAGCCAAACTGACAAACATCCATGTTCCTGTTGCAATAGACTTGAGAGTCTTGTTGCATTGGATTGTTGAAAACAGAAGCAGAATTTAAAATATCAACAACATTTCAAAATAAAAGAAATTTTTTACAGTAAGAAGAATCATTCACTAGAAAAACGTACTCAGGGACGTGGCAGAGTCCCCATTGCTGAATATTTTCCAGATTCAATTGGACAGGGTGCTAGAAAATGTTGTCAGGTTCCCTTCCCCACAAAGAGTTGGACCAGATGATCTTTCAGGATGCCTTCCAACCTGAGCTATTCTACAAATAATATTTGAAACCTGACCCTGCCCTTAGAAATAAAATAAGTCATCGGTTGTTGTAGAGGTAGATGTAGGGAAGTGAGACAGGTATTGCCCATGTGAAGGAACCATCCTATTAAGGCTAACTATTTACCCTTGCCCCTTTTTACCTGTACAATTATTTACCTTTTCTTTATTTGTAGTTGTTCATACAATTGCATTACTCTCATCTGAAATGAGTCCTCCTGTATACAAGAGCCTCCTTTCTGGAGAAATGAAGGTCATGTAAGATCACAGCTCTATTTATCAGAACTTAGCTAAGAAATTGTCAATATAATTTTTATCTTATTAGCCATTATAGGCATTTTACTGGTGCCTACTATTTTACTCATATAACAAGCTTAAATGGTGTTGGTGGACCATTGCACTTCGCTGCTGAATTGAAGCCTCAGGATATATCTGCAGTGCAGTCTCTGCTGCAGCCATGACTTGTGCAAGCATTCCCCATTAGCTTTAAACCAGCTTGTCCAGACCTGACTCACAGAGAAAAAGCAACCTGGAAGTTCACACCAGGCACAAAATCTGTCTGATAAAGTGACAGATCTGGCAGAGGACAGTAAAGGCTTGTCTTGGGAAAACTAAGGATGGTCCCAGAGGTTGCTATGGAGGTCATCCTCAGGGGCTCTGCCCAGAGCTCTGAGCTGCCCAGCAGGCAGCTCTCCAATCACTGCAGTTCACAGCATGGTGCTTTAAGGCAAATAATCACCAGTCTCCATGACATTTCAGACTCAGGCATACCCAATCATCAATTAAGAAACTGAATAATTACTCAAGTAGTTAGTCTGGGCTACGCAGTGTCAGCTCCTTTCCCTTTCAGTAGCAGTAAAGGCAGCTCAGCCTGCAGGGTTTTGTGCATCCTCCTGTGAAGGCACATTGCCATCTTCAATGACCCACTGGGGCCCTGAGCACCTCTTCCATATCCTTCAGGTCCCTTTTCTGGGACCATCTGCCTGGCTTAACAGTACAATCCAACCCTCACAGTTGCACCAGAAGTCTTAGGAAAGGCATCTCAAACGTGACTCAAAGAACATACATAAATTTTAAGTGCACTGTCTTAAGTAAACTCACCAGTCTGAGAAGTTCATTCTCACAGCTTTGGCAGAATCACAAGCAGCAATATAACTTGTTTGTAAAGCTGTCTGATAAGAGGCATGATGTTCTGTATACTCTACAGAAACTGAAAATACAGTCCCTGCCCTCGGGCACAGGATCAGAGAAACTAAAACTACTTATGCAACTCGGAGCAAGAGCTAATTTAACAGTGAAGTATTGGAGTTTTATTTCTTATACTATTTATTGATTATTAACTCACTTCTTGCAGATATTCCAGGTTTTCTGCCTATTTTACACCGAAGTTACAGATCCAGGGAAATTATTCCATTCCTATAGACTGAAAAATCGTAAGCAGGACTACAGTAACAAGATAGTCAGCTAATCCCAGAAAAATTCATAGCTGCTTCAAGAATGAGTCAAAGGCATGTAACCTACTTATTCCATTAACTGATCCTCCATCTGATCGCAAGCCAGTTTCATCAATTAGTAGCAGAAAATGAAAGGATGGGCAGTATGTCTACAGACAACAACAACTCTCTAAAGCTCTCCCAGCTATTGACCAGTAATAGCAACATTTTATATTACTGCTGCTGGCCAATTTCGGAGAGGTTAATCAATTAAGCAGTGCAGCAGTCCCACGGCATACATATTATCTTAATCTGTGCTATAAATGCTGAAAAAAGTCTCAAGATATCTCAAGGAGCCTGAACTTGATACTTGTTTTGTTCTGCCACTTTTCAGTAATCTCAGTGCCTCCCAATCTCTGCCAGTGACTCCATTTCCACAGGTATAAGTAGGGGTAACAACACTAATTTTTCTTTAAAGAACTTTACTACACACACAATATATTATCCAGGCATTTTCAAGAAGAATATTTACAAATATTTAAAGAGGAGTTCAATAATTAAATGTCTTCCACTTACCTGAAAATCAATCCAACTCTATATCCATGTATTGAGTGCAGAGTTTCTAGGTATTGCTACATGTGAAAGTTTCCCAAGCCAAGGAATTCAGTGCTTAAAGCCAAAAAATACATAAATGCAAAAACAAAAGACTAGAGAGCCTACAGTGTGAAGCTTCTGATAACACCTCAAGCTTTACTTAAGTGTGTAAGGGTAAAATAATCAGTTTGTGTATTCCATAAGCAACCCGAACTTGCATTTCCATTTATCATTTGTACAGCAAGGAAATGTCTTGCAATAATCAGGTAATAAAACTAAAATTTGTAAATGATCTTTTAAAAGCCAATTAGGAATGCAATAAGAAGCTCAATGCATGTTGCAGTGAAAATACGCCCTGGCCAGTTCGCTCTGCTACCCAAGGAGAATTTAAGCAATCTATTAGACTTCTGGCATGATGTTACCACAGGGCACTACAGAGTGGATTAAGGACAGAATTATTTCCAGCTTTAACTCTAGGTTTGAGTCAAGCTCTTCATACTACTTAGCATTTGTATTTGCTTAGGTTTAATAATACTTCTTTAGCTGTTTGAGGGCAAAAAGAAAATAGCCAATTTAATAAGAATGTTTGGCAATGAGAATTCAATATATTTTAATTTTTTTGTTATTTAAAGGCACTGCCATATTATTTGGGATCCTCTGAAACATTAGTTTTACCTTTCCTTAGGACTTCAGGGTGACTCAGTTTTGTCCCCTGAGGTGCAAACATAGGCTTTTATTTTCAAAAAGTCTGATCTGAGCTGTGGTGCAGTACAGCAGAAATGTGTGTGCTTGAAGGGGGCAACAAAATCCAAAGCCCTCAGTTTCAATGGACATGTGCCAGAAAAAAAAAATAGTAATCTGCTGATAAGACTTGCTGGATCCCAAAGGATGTTTATGGAAATGTGAGGAACAGATTTCCTGGGTTCTGTGCCTTGGGCACAAGTACAGTCTTCTTCTGGGACATGTCGCAATATGAATGTAAGTAAGGTTGTTAACAGAAATACCTCAGGCCACCTCGAATGCTTATTGCTAGCTCCCCAAATAGTGTAAATATGCCAGTTAGCCTGGAAGGAAATCTATTCTCATACACACACTCTGCACAGGAAACGAATACAGTATTAATCACTTGAGCTTAATCCTGTTATTCAACTCACAAGTGAGGAATGTGCTGCTATGTTTTACCTTCAGCAGCAGCTATGGTTCATCTCATTTGGAAAGATGGAGTAGGAATAGGGAGCGGCTAGAACTGAATTATGCCTATGAAAATGGTACCTTCTCTGTATGTATTACCCAGTGGCAAATATGTTTTTTCAGGTTGAAAAGCAAAACTGCTTTTCTTGTACAAAGTCTTGTTCACCAGGTGCTATAGTTCACATTCTGTCTGGAGTCTGGGTGTGATCACCTCTCCACTGAATTACAAGCAGCCTGTTTTCCACTGACCTCTAAGCTGGGAATGAAAAGCACCAGCAAACACATCGTTCAGAAGCTTTATTTTACTTTTCATGACTAGTGCATGCCCACCAACTGTTCACTTGTTTGCCTGCATGTGCAGTTCAACCAAATGTTCCAAGCGGGTAGGTTTCTGCAACAGAGGCAGATCTCAAGGGTAGATGAAGGCAAAAAGGAATCACAGTTCCCCAGCATGAAATATGTTAAAAAGCTTCCTGAGGAGAGAGAGAGTCCAGGGCACCTTACAGGCCTGGCAGATCCTCTAGGGCCAGCAATGCAGAATTCTGTATTTGTGCTAGAAAAGGCCCTCAGGGAAGTGCCAAACTGCCATTAACTAATCAGTGAGCAGCAAATACAGAGTTGCTGCTCTTACTGCCTTCAGTCAGAAATGCCCTGGAGTGATTCTTTCATTGAATTCCCAAAGACTGCTTAGGTGCAGGAAGGGTTTTTTCAGTGTGCTTAGAATTCCTTTGCAGAGAGTAACGGTTTTGAAGGCAACCCAGAAAAAGCACTAAGTCTCAGAATGCAGACAATACAACTCCATGTCAGCTAGCAGTCACTCTGACAAGTAGATGGTACGTTGGGAGGATCCAGAATTTCTCTCTTTCTCCCTCAGGCATGCGCACTCAAAAAACCCAACCACCCTAAGCACTCTAGAGTGCTGGAAGAACAACACGGTATTTTAAGAGCCCACGATTGTCTCTTACTGCCAGCTCATAGCAAGAAATATTTCTGAAGGAAAGCAGAGGGGTTTTTCTTCTCGATGGAACTGTGTGTTTGGCATCTGGGTGAAATGTGTCACTCATACAAGCATAGCTATCAGTCTCTTGAAGTACCACACCAGCACTAAGGCATAGACAAGAAGAGATACAAATCAAACTTTGCCCTGAAGCACCTTATGATACTTGGCAGAGCAGCTCCGGCAGTGGAACTGGTGGCCATGAAATGCAAATAAAACCGAACTCTAAACTACAATACCAAATATAGCAAAGAACCTGCTGAGTCCAATAAGGTGGACATAAAATACAGCATATACTCTTGCTTATCTTTAGTAGTAATATGAATACATGCCATTTTATTTTGTTTCTGTATTCAAGGCTGTTGAATTAACATCATCTTGTACCTGTTCTTACTAGGAAAAAGTAATTCACATATTCACACAAACAAATAGATACAAGTATAGATATACAAGGACAGATAGGAATGAAGTATCCCCAGCTGGTTAGCACAGAGCTATAAACAGAAGCCAAATGCCTGAAACTCGCTCCCTCCAAAATATTAGCCAGAAAGAGCCCAGCACTCCCAAAATTTTCCTTACAAGACATATTAAGAAGACCTCAGATCCCTGAGATTCTTAGTGGATGGTTTTTACTGAGGCAGTAAGAATGATTCAGCCACTCAGAAAGAGTCCTTAGAAACAAAATGTGACCATCACGTTTTGTGAGGGGGTTTTTTGTGTGTCATTTTTGTGACACCTTTCAGCTCTTTGTCTGCAGGTTAAAAAATGAAAAAAACAATTGTGTCATACAATCATTAGATTCCTTTCTTCCTTTGTTCACCTTCCAAAATGCAATTACTCCTTTTGGAAGGTAGATTATCTTCATCTTTTTTAGTGGCATATGATACTCATATGCGGATCAGTAATTTGCAGGGGGGTTTGATGTCTTGTTTTCATAACTATCACTGAAATCCTTTCCAAGCCTGCCACATCAAAATACAGCATCTTTCATTAAATGTCATTTGGATTGTGTCATCAAGAAGACACTTTTATTAATTTACATTTTAGAGTTAAAGTATAAATATATGCTTGTATACATATTCCTTTTTCCTTCCACTTATAGTCCTTATGGTCTTGTTGGCTATAGCTTGGTCTGAAAGCTTCTTGTACTCTCTTACCTATTACTGCAGTGGGAACACTGGAGCTCAGACTGGACATCAGTCATCAGAAGTTGCTTCGTGAAATGAGTTAACTTTTACCTAACATGATACAGGAGCCAGCAAATGAGAATTCAATCTGTAGTCCCTTAGGCCCATCATTCCTTCACAAGAATTGATTCTTCCCATTTTCCTGCCTCCATAAAATATGGACAAACAGGAAACTTCACTGTAGCACCATCAAACACTGACTGGTTGGAAAATAGAGCCATTTTTCTTACCACACAATTTAATTTTGTCCTTTTCTTGAAGTTTGCAAGCTGTTTCCCTTTATCTGACATAGTCCAGGGGGCATTTTATGAAACAGAATAACCAGTGACACCACATAACTTTCAGTGCTGTGTCAGAAAGCTTCTCTTCCAAGGCTTCTGCATAGGTTAGTGTAAGATCCCATTTTAGATACTCTGAATTAGGGAGCTCTGGAGAAGACCCTCTCCCTCCACTGTCTACAGATGCAATTTGGGGAGATAGATAGTCATCCAAGCTGGTGTAGCCTAGGGCTAAATGTATTCATTTCAACTGTGAGTTTCCATATTCACATTAAAAACCCAAGCCTATAACCTTCACCTCCGCATGCATAATTCTTACAAAGGAACGTTTCATATGACTATTTGTGAAGGAAAACATAGATTTACTTAAAAAAAAGCAACCATTTCTTTCCTGTAATGTCTGACAGCAATTCCTCCTCCTTGAAAACCTGTAGTAAAAGTGCAGGAGGCAACAATGTTTCAGATAATGTCCCAAGCAGGTCATCCACTCAAGGCAGCCAGGAGTTAGGGCAGGGTGCTTCTCTCCTCATACACTGCAGGGGTTAGCTGTAGGTTTGCTTTTACCTCTGTGACCCTTGCAAGTAAAAATAAAAGATTTTAAAAACCATCTTAGCCTTCCAAATCAAAACCAGCAAATTTTGAAAACTGCGGACAAACAGAAAAAAACCAAACCTCTATAGTTTACATCTTCCTGGGCAGGACATTCAGAGGCATGTCTGCATGCTGTAGTTGTCCAGTATCTCATTAATTGTGACAGAAAAAGCTGCATGTCAGAAGATAATAAAAGAAAGAAATCAAGTAGTTACATCTAATATGTTGTTGAAGGCAACTAAGTTCCTTTACTAAATTAACTCCCAAAACTTTAAATCTGAGGTTTGCTTCTAAGGGCCTTAGCAAGTATTCAAAATACAGTTTGTTTTTATGGAATAATAACAGCTATTTTCTTTACCAAATGATTTTCATGTGCTTGCCCTCTTGAATTAAAAACCCGCCACGGTTTCGGTTCTTGATAAATGCATTTAGACCTTTCCGTTGGCCTTCTCCCAGATTTTAGCTGCACACAACTTCATATGGCATGGGATATCCCTTTGGTCAGTTGGGGTCAGCTGTCCTGGCTGTGCCCCCTCCCAACTTCTCCTGCGCCCCCAGCCTTCTCACTGGTGGAGCCATGTGTGAAACAGAAAAGACATTGATGCTGTGCACGCACTGCTCAGCAATAGCTAAAACATCCCTATGTTATCAGCATTGTTTTGTCATAAATCCAACACACAGCATCATATGAGCTGCCATGAAGAAGATCAACTCTATCCCAGTCAAAACCAGTACATAGAGCCATGGGCCTCTACTATCAATGCAGTTGGCTGTAGGTCAGTCAGAGGAATGAAAGGGAAGCCTGTGAGGGAAAACCCAACTCTTGTAGAAAACTTTTAAAGGAAAGAAATGTGATGGTGGAATAAAGAGTCTGTTGAGTGTAGTGAGCTCAGCCAACGGGATCTTCACAATGTGTCATCTTCTAGTGGTACTGAATATGGAATGTAATAGGAGAATAGTCTTTAAAAACATCTGAAAAATACTTCTGTTAAAATCCTTTTGGTTACTTACAACGTTTTGCAAATGTGATGCACCACATACTATATACTGGGGTTTTGTATCATAGTGAGATAATTATTTCTATTGCAAATAACATACAACATCCCCCTCCACATAAAGGAGGAGACTCATGAGGAAAGATTTGTGGTGAGAGCTTACCTAAATAATACAAAGGGAAATATACCAGTTGCTAAGACTCCAACACCATGAGCCAAGGAACACCCATGTGTGTCATTTTGCTAGTAGTCTTTTCTGAAGAGCTCTTTAAAAAAGCTTTTAAGAGTTTTGCAGCCTGCTGGCTGAATCCTTCATCAGTCATTAGGATTGGCTTCTTTCATGTGAAAATGTATCAGAACTTCTTTATAACTCTAACTATTTCAGGGAGGAAAATGCAATGTGACATTCTTCGGGTGACATACATGGAATCAGGACATAGCTGTCTTGACTCATATAGCTAGGGATTGAATTTTAATAATACAGGTTGCATCACAGCTTGATGCAGAGTTCTTGGGGTAAAGGGAGAAGACACAGAACTGAGGGGCAACATTGATTCCCTAAATTATCTTTGCCTTTTCACACACAGGAAGAAAAGTGTATTTTGCAGCTATTATCATATTTCTGTTACACTGTGATTTCAGAACAGAGTCCCCTCCTCCATGTTTGTCACCCAGCCACTTTATGCTAAAGCTGTTGCCTCCATGCAAGAGACAAATTAATGAGTGAAAGGTCAAATGTCTGAATACTGTGCACATGAACTTAGCCTGAAGTCCATGTGATAGCTAAGTAGGCAGAACATTAGTTGCAGCAAAGTATTTCCTTTAGTGTCCAAGCCTGAAGGAAGGTTTGTTCAATGAGGCAAAACAACGGGCTGGCCAAAAGAAAAAGGTGCTGATTTCTGATCTATTCAGCTGTTTGGGAACTGATATTCTTGTTCAAGGAGAGCTAATCCTCTCCATTAGGAAATGCCATGACCCTGATCCTCTGTCATCAGCTGTACTCTCTGGCTGGAGCTACCTTGAGTCTAAAAAGCCTCCTTCTCCTCTCACTGATCACCAATAAATGATGGAAGTTAAGACCATCCCCCACATCCTCACAATATTTATTATCATAAGAGAAACACGCTTTTCTGGATTCTCCAATTTTAAGAGGATCTAGAAGAGGATTGTTAAAATTGGAGAAGATGGCTGGCCATTTCAGTGCCAAACCATGGCAGCTTGTTCAGAGTCTCACAAGCCTTTCAGGCAGCACAAGAAAACCCAATAGCTAAAGCCAGGAAGATATAATCAATTCTGCAAGCCAACAGAAAAGATGAAAAGGATTGTCCATTGAGTGACACCAGACAAATTTGTTTGATTTACCAGTGAAAGAATCTCCTGCCTATTTAAGTTATTGCTCTGCTGTCCAAGGAGGAGATGTAGGAACAAGGACATCTGCAGTCTCTGGAACAAACCAACTACCTCAAAGAGGTTCTTTTGGATAGATGCTTCCCCATTTTGAATTACATGTTACAGCCTGGGAGAGGCACAGAGCAAAAAAGACTGACAACTGTTCCCAGGATTGTTTTTTTTTAATTTTTGCCTTCACACAGTCACATGTGTCCATTCGCATCCATCATAAAATTTTTATGTTCCAAGTAATGGGACCACTGAAGAGCAGAAAGGAATAGAACAGACTGGGAGTTAAACCCCAGGGTCTGGACTCCAGGGAAGGGACAGAAGATCTCTTAAAGTATTGTTTTCTCCTTTGCCATCCCTAGTCCCATTACTGGAGAGGAAGTGAATTCTGACCAAACACTGAGTGTGGACACAAAATAAGTTGAAAGTGATAGGTGCTCTGTCACCAGCTAGGCACAGCTCTCTTATGCATATTCTGGCTTCTTGCAGAAATAAACCCTTCTTTTCCCTCAAGCGTCCTGAGTCTAAAATGTTTAGGGCAATGAAAGGGCTTCCATTTCTTCTGTTTCAGGATTACTAGTGAATTGAGGCTGTGAATGACTTAAAAGCATAATCTACAGAAAATGTTTAACTCTGAGAGTGGTAAGTGCTGACCTGGGAGAAAATCAGTCATTTCACTCTTGCATGCTGCTGTCTTGTTGGTTCCAAGCTCAACTCTGCAAATAGGAAAATTAGTTCAGTTGCCTTTGAAATTAAACAGCTATATCAGACTTAGCAGTTTGGAACTACAGGAAGGCATCAGTCAAATGGTTTTAATTATTCAAATTCTCTCCTTGCTCACTCCTTTCTCTCTCCTCATTTTTCTCCAAGTGATCAAAAGCTAAGCTGTTGTTTTTCTCATGGAATAGCAAGAAAATTTTCTTGCAGATACCAGTCGTGATATCATACACTTGAGCAGCATGGAAATGACAGCTGCAATATGATCTAAGCTGCTCCAGAGACTTGACTGGTTGATAAATAGACCACATAGGTGCATTGGGTGCCACAGTGCACTTTTCTGACAGTGCTCTACAATGGCTGAGAAAGTTTTCATAAGAGTAGAGATGACAATGTGGAGCTTACGTCCCCTAGACCTCACAGGTTTCTTTCTTCTGTGCTATGTCTCATGACCATCCAGTAAGTGCGTCCACTAAGTCCACCCAGAGTAGGCCAAGCTCCCTCCACATCACATCTTCAACTCCTTTCATTTGACCATCAAAAGAAGGAAGTCAAATATGTCCTAGGTATGCATGTAAACAATAAAAAATTCACAAGAAAACACGGTACACCAAAGCCGGTTGCTTGTGCTACTAGAAGGGATTTTCATTACACGTAGAAGCTTTGATCTTATTATTATTATTATGAACAAAAGGGGTTCTTTTGGTTGTTACTCAAAAATATATTTCAACAGTTATCATTGCAGATGACAAACTGGTAAGTCACATTGATAGAAAAACTTCTCAAACCAAGCTGAGTACAAAACTCTTGCAATAATATTTCCGTCCTCAGAAACAAGCAAAACTAATATCCAAATTCCTATATAGAACACCAAGATGATGACAAACTGTCAAAATAATAATAATAAAAAAAAAGTCTTATTGATGAAATAGAAGCTATCATTGACAGCTGCTCACTGGTAGTAGAATCATCAAGTGAGCAGTGTAACATTTCTGCCAGGCACAATATGGCAGAAGAGGGATCAGGAAGCTTTCTAAGGAAATCAGATCATACTTGAAATACAGCAAGTGTGAAATCCATAGCAATGCTTCCTCTCTTCCCCAGCACAGTCTTGCTGAGCATATTTCTTTCCATGCAGCTGGGTCCCTATGTCCCCCTGTAAGGATAATTCAGCAAAACCCTTTAAAATACTCCTGAAAGTATGCAAGATTCATTCTCTTGCTTGAAATGGTGCTCATATCCTGTGTTAAATTAACCTATAATGGCAAGGTGTCTTCTGCTACAACCATGAATGTACTTCAAAAATAGAAAATTCAGACTCATAAGGATGCCTGACCAGGAATATTCACACATCTATAAAACTTCCCAATACCGTTTTATCAAAAGTGGAGTGTATTAAAATCCTTTTTCCTCAACAGCAGGGCATTTCTCAATCTGAATTTTCTGCCCATCACCTTCTTCCTAAGGCCTTCCAGTCTTTCTTCCTTCATCCTTCCAAATTCTTTGGGCAGTCTTCCACCCAGGTACCAGAAAGACCTGCAGGCAAGAAACTTGGTGCTCAATTCAACTTTATTTTCTCTTGCACTACCACAGGTTTCCGTCATCATGCAGCTGCCAAGCAGAGGGGAAAGACCTTGCCTTGCCCCTTCCCCTACTTTACTGTGGGGTAGCTTGAGAAGGGAAGGGTCCCTGCAGGACACTATGTGACACTCTTCGCTCCATGCACATTGACCAATACTTGTGCTCTGCTTGAGTAGGGTGAATTTAAAAGGGAGAGCAAGAGCTACACACCCCCCTTCCATATGCAGTAATAACTGCCTAAAACAACTGGGTAGCAAAAGTTCATAAGTCGCTCTGAGTTGCAGCTTCCCTGAAAAAAAGAGGATGCAGCCTCCTTTCTCCCTTTTTTCTTTGTTAAATAGGGAAGAGTCACTTTTTCTAAGTAAATTGCTCTGCATCTTGGCAGTTTAGATTAGCACCCTTTCATTTTCATTTTCTGCCACCTACGTTTCATTTGGCCTGTCGGCAACCCCAAAAGCGTACAAGGACAATGCAAAGATCTCACCAGCATGCAGTCATGAGACCACACTGCCTGGCTGACAGCACCGTGGGAAGCCTGGAAGCACAGGAGCAGCCTAGATCCCTCACATGTTTTAAAGAGGTGTTATAATTTGAGCTGCTTTATTATAAAAGGGCAACCATTAGGAGAGCCAAGTGACACTAATGAAGCCTTGGGCATTATCACACATTGATTAAAAACAGTTTAATGTCTCAAAATGACAGGAGAAAAAGGAGCTCAGGGAAGCCCAAAGGAGCAAAGGAACTCAGCAAGGCAAATAAATCTGCAGTGATTCTCTTATACTAAACAGTTATTTTGATAGGAAAATGACAAGGAGCAATATGCAGCACCATTAGGAATTTTCTAGCATCTGACCATTCATCCTAATTAAAAGTATTAAATTCATTCAGCACATGTAACAATAGCCTTATTATCTTCATCTCCCATTCCTGCAAGAGAAAAGAAAGCTCATCTTATGGCAACTTTATTCTAACTAAATCTTCCATCACATGAAGTTCTTCATCTTTCTTCCTGTGTCTCCTGCATATTAGCTGTATTTACATATCAATAACACCTTGCACATCAAAAAATTATTTTCTTCCATCAAAATTATTTATATCATACAAAAGAAATTAATATACAAGTAAATAGAATGAAATGCAAAGCTAATTGCAAACTTACCTATTAATCTGCTAGCTTTGTTTTGAGTAGGCATCTTGACGATAAATGCAGTGTCACTACTTATTCGAATATTCTTTGTGGGTTATGTCTTTGAAGATTTGAATTCTGGCTTTGCACATTGTCTAGATTGAACTCATTATTGTTTAGAACAATTTTTAGAAAGTTACTCCTGCTCCAAATAAACTGAATAATAAAACACCCCCGCAACTATTGTTAAGAAAGTCAGCTGTACTGACAGTGCCTTTCCTCACTGAAGGAGGGTTCATCACATTTCCAGAAGGCCTGGTTATAAGAATATAACAATCTGGTCTCAGTTACTCCCTGTCAAAGGCACTTCTATGGATCATGAAGGAAACTTTGGGATCAGTTATCTCAGAGAACAGTATAGACATGGTACTTGGATTTTCCTCTTTAACCTGGTGATTTGTTCATACTTTGAAATAGTTGAGTTTTGAAATCTATGAAGATACTAGAAGGGATGGTAGTTATTAGCATTTGGGTGTTAATTAATGCTATAGTACAGATTAGGTGAAATTCCAGTGGAGCAGGAGGACTGAGCCTGAACTGCTTCACCCCTCTGAACAGTGCATACTTCAGGATTCTCCACTTTTCAGTCACCAGCATCTCCTCTGTTAATCTGCAGTAGCCTCTCTTTTGTGGTTTTCTTTCTGCTCAGAGGCTACTCCAGGCCAGCAGGTTGGCAGGCAGCTCAGGATGCTGCGACAGCTAAAATTTTCATGCTGGCATTTCCTAACTTGTAGCTCACAGAAAACATAGTGGCCAAAAAGACTCAGTGGTTCCGTTTACAGCCTGATATTTTGCCCTCTGCTATTACACATTTCTTCAGGCTAAAAGAGGGAGAATATGTGACATTGCTGCTTGTCCAGGGGCAAGCAAATACTGGGGCTACCCGTCCTAAGACTTGATCTAGCATCCAGGCAAACAGAAGCAGTTATGGACATCTATACAGCTTCATGGTGGATTTAAATGTGGTCAAATTAACCTAACTGAAGTTCCCAGCTGTATCACTTATTGTTAAAGCTGCCTTATAATTCCCATTACAGCAGTATTTTCAGCTTGTTTTAACTCCCACAACATAACTGCTTGGGCTGAAATTTTCCATGCTGAGGGTCAGCTTCAGTCAAAGCATTTTACTGGATGTGGCAGAGAGAAAAAAAGAGAAATTAAGAAATGTTCTTATTCAGAAGGTCCAGGAAAACTTCACATTCCCACCTGCTTGAGCACATACATTATGGAAGAACATTTAATTACACACCACCACTGTCTTTTGTTTCCATGGGTCCTGTCTCAATCAGTGCACAAATATGCATAGTGCTTACTTGACTGGAAGATAAGTCAGTATTTTGTTTTATTCTTATTATTCAATGTGGCTTTACACTCTTTCTTACAGACCATTTACCCTCAGATCAGCAGACAGAATTACTGACTTCCTCATGGGCTTTGCTACAGAGCCACAGTAAGACAAAAGAAAACTGATAGAAATTTGCATTGTGTTGCAGAAGCTGACCTTAGTAATAGAATGTGTGGAATAACAGATAATTGAACTAGGCTTGAAAGAATGGCAGCAAAAAGAGAAATGGCAGTAGATAATTACTTTACACTACTAAGGAATATACCTCTCTCGGTTAACATCCAGGTCCAATTAATGGTTCAATTATATTCTAAAATAATGGATTACATTACACTAAAACCATGTATTTTTGCATCCTCCTGCCTCCTCCCTCTTAATATCTTTTCTCTCTCTATACCAAGAATAATTTGGGTGGTGACCCTGCAACTCATTCTGTTCATGTTGGCCCCTGTATCCATGTCAACCCTTGCTGAATTCAACAAGGAATTGGACAGAGTGGAAGGAAGGGACATCACTCTACTCATGTAGTGTAGATTTAAAACCAGAGCTCTTAGACCTGTTTTCATCATACATAGTTTTAGGTACCTACCGAACAGGGATGCATTATAAGCATGGCCATCTCTCGTAGACAAAGGAAAGGAAACAGCACATTGAAATATTATCCAAGCATATGTGAGCCAAATTATCCCCAGATGGTGCTGGACTCTCTCCTTTGACCATACAAATGACCTGTTGACACTGACTCTAATCAAAGAATCATAGAATTATTTAGATTGAAAAGACCCGTAAGATCATCAAGTCCAACTGTAAACCTAGCACTGCCAAGTTCACCACTAAACCATGTCCCTAAGTGCCACATCTACAAGTCTCATACTTCCAGAATATGAGCGATCTGTTCCAACTCTTGACAACCCTTTCAGTGCAGAATTTTTTCTTAATGTCCCATCTAAACCTCCCCTAGTGCAACTTGAAGCCATTTCCTCTTCTCCTATCACTTGTTACCTGGAAAAGGAGACTAACATCCACCTCACTACAACCTCCTTTCAGTTAGTTCCAAAGAGTAACAAGGTCTCCCCTGAGCCTCCTTTCCTCCAGGCTAAAGAACCCCAGTTCCTTAAGCTGCTGCTCATAAGACTTGCTCTCTAGACCCTTCAGCACCTTTATTGACCTTCTTTGGACATGCTCCAACACTTCAATGTCTTTCTTGTCGTGATGGGCCCAGAACTGAACACAATATTTGAGGTGCAGCCTTACCAGTGCTGAGTACAGGGGGACAATCACTTCCCTAATCCTGCTGGCTACACTATTTCTGATACAAGCCAGAATGCCATTGGCCTTCTTGGCCACCTGGACACACTGCCAGCTCATATTCAGCTGGCTGTTGACTGACATCCCCAGGTCCTTTTCCTCCAGGCAGCTCTCCAGGCACTCTTCCCCAAGCCTGTAGTTGCATGGGGTTGTTGTGACCCTGTACTTACAGGACCCAGCACTTGGCCTTGCTCATACAATTGGCCTCAGCCCATTGATCCAGCCTGATTAGACATATTAACTGTGGTATCCATACTTAGGCAAGATCCAGAAAAACAGTGATCAAAAAGCGAAAAGGCAAAGATATACTTACGATACATGTATTTCTGCACTGTAGACATGGAGAGTCTGAAATCATATTCCAAACCCAGTTAGTGTGCATTTGACTATGACTGCTCTGCACATACTGGTTCTTCAGCCAGCATGCCTTACCTTCATATCAAGTACGTCACAGGAATCTTGAGGAGGATGCCATGTATTATCAGCTGGCCAGCAATTCATACAAGAAAGATCACATGGTAAAATGACACCAAAGTGTAGACATGTCCTTCTTAATCAAGTGTATGGTGAAGGAATAGGTCTAAACTAAGGCTTGAACAACTGTAGCTCTTTTGCTGAAAGCAAAATCCGTAACACATGAAGAGCCTGCAGAAGTCACCCCATCCTTCTCCTCTTTCCCCATAAGACAATTTTCACAGGCTGGTTTCTTATATCTTACAGACTCATGCAGGGTCTTACTTGTGCTATAGCACTTTAAGCAGATGACTGAGGACTGGTAAAAAGGACAGCAAAGAAAAGAACAGAGTTAAAAGGCTTCATGTGACTCACAACACATAATTAAAACTATTTCAGAGACACCCACCTCCTTCCATTAAAGAAAACTCCCCAACAATCCTCAAAAAAAGCAAAACAAACAAAAAATGGCTACAGAAAAGCGAGACAATTGTGTGATTTTACAGATCTGCATCATTCAGGCACTGGTAGGGGACTGCAGGCAGCCCCAGTTAGGTCAAGAGAAAAGAGAGGGGGATCTTCTTGTGCAACAACACCAGCCTGAAAGCACATGTGCTGTGGAGGTCATGCTGCAGCTCTGCTGTGCATACCCTTCTCAATAAATCCATACCTTCACATCAGCAAGGGATAAAGACCCTTCTGTGATGGAAGGTAGGTTTTTTTTCCTGCTTTCTCTATTGCTTTTAAGGCCAGAAGAGACAAAATGTTGTCTACAGCACTTGCAAGAACATTTCATCCAGTTACCCCTGGATAATGGGGTAATGAATTCATCCCATGCTCCATTTCCAAATTAAAAAAGAACACTTCTGCCTAAAGGCATGTTTGTTTGTTTGTTTTTGACCCCAATTATGTGAGTTGATCTATTAGAAGATGTAATGACCTTCCACAGGCGATGTGGAGTCACTTTACCTCCCATGTGAGAGTGACTTCAGGAACATTTTCCCGCCCTGTTAAAAGTAAGTCACTTCTTTCTTGCTTAGGTTTCCTTTATTACTCCCAGCCTTGCCAGTCCCATGATTTCTTCCTGTTTCTGATTCTGATTTCTATGCAAGCCCAGAAGAAAGTTGCCAGTGTTAAGAACAAAGAAGAAACACATCTGAGTAGAATGAAGGAGACACAAAAAAGCAACAAAACCCCAGAATAGAAAGCCAGCTCTTTTGCTGAATGGTTTCTTTTTGTACCCACGTGTACCATAGCTCCTAAATTGCCCATGCATCTCATCCTTCCTTGCACCTGTCTCAGCTTTCAATCCCAGCACTTCATGCAAAAGATATGCCTAACAGCATATTTGTAAGTGCTGGGAGATAAGGGGAAAAGCTGCCTCTGATGTCAGACTTGGAGGCAGGGTGTCTGCAGACTGTGTTTTCCCCTACAGAAACCATCCCCTGCTTGGCATGCACCACAGGCTTTGTCATCTTTACCACACACTCCCTACAACCGTCCTTGTAAAGCAGTTCAGACAGAGGGCAATGAGCCATTTCCAGGGGGAGAGAGGGGGATCATGTACATTATCTGTCTAAGGAAACAAATGGGCAGGATGTGGAGTAGATCCCAAGAGAATCCTAATGAAGTCAGTATTAAACAAACCCTCCATATGCCAAAAGAACATAACACTAAACTCCTTTTGAAATTAGAGGTAGTACAGTTCTTTTCTATTAATGCACAAGTAATAAGGCTACATCTTAGTATGGGTTCTGCTGGTTTTTGGTTTTTTCCCCCACACTGCAATATTTGAAATACTTCATAAAAGTAACAAAAGTGGGGAAATTACATTCATGGTTTTCTGTTTCAAATATTTGTATGTTTTTACAAAAGTGGGGGGAGGAGTGCTGGGACGTACATATACATGCAAATAAACATCTGGGAACTGATCAAACCATTGAGTGCAGGAAAGTTTTGGCAATCAAAGTGTACACATGCGGATCTGGGCACAACGGAAGAGAAGAATATATCTTCCATAGGAGAAGAGGTGGGGGAGGGCGAGCAGGCAGCCATCAAGCAAAGGATGGAGTTGTGTTATTCAATGAGCAGTTTAGACTCCATGTCAAAGGGAAGGCTGCATGTCAGGTCAGATAGCGGGCACAAGGAGAAAAACAAGAGCAACAAAAGCCAGAAAGGTATTCAGGCACTGGCTTATGGAGGGGGATTTCACTACTCACTGCCACACCACACAGTACAGCGTGCCAGCCCCATATAATGCAACACAACTAGGGCAGAGAAGCCTTCCTTCTCTCTCCCACCAAGTGCTGCCCTGGCCCCTACAGGCCACAGAACCCACACCTTGTTTGTAAGAACCCACAGCCCTCTCTCCACTTGTGTAAAGCAACTAAAGGCCCTGAGAGGTGTACATGCACTAGGTAGATCCATTGAGAGAAAGTCTTGGTTTGCAACTTCTGACATGGCTACCTGATCGGAAAGCTTGTAGGCATTTTGCTTGTAGGCATCTGCTGCCTGCAGACTTGTGCAGCTGGAGAAGGAAGTAGCATTCAGTGACAAACAAGCTAAGCATGAATGCATGTAGTCTGTGACAGGTGACTTCCATTGTGAGAACTGTGAGGTGCAGCCTGGGCCCAAGGCAAAGAGAGGGATCAGAGGCACATCACAGAAGTCAGGACATCAGGCAGCAACAAGAAGCTGACTCAGCACCTCATAAAGGAAGGCTCAGAACAGCTGGAGAGGGAATCAGTATTTACCACAATTCAAAACTCCCCTAATAATCACCAAGGAAACAACATTAAGACTGCACCTCAAAGAGGTATCTAGCAATAGCTGACTTTCACCTCTGGAGATGTGCTCTTTGTAACTGTCCTTGCTGAAATTAAAGTGCATTTGAGATGCTTTGGATCTGTTTGGCTCCGGAGTATCATAATGGCAGTGGCTAATACCTGGAGGCTATCAGCACAGAAGATGTGAATTTTACCTGAATTTTCTTTTCTGTTTTGGCACGACCAAGGCATAAAAAAGTTGAGCAATCTATGAAAAGATTTCAAGGGGGCTTTCTTCTGGCATACAGATGGTATATCTTTTGCCGAGGTGAGGTACATAAGGATCTCATCATTTATGATAAAAAGCAGGTTCTTCTTGTCCATTTCCAAAGCACAGACTAGCTTCCAACAAAATCAAGCTACTTCTTCAAACAATGCAACATTCTTTCTCAATTAAACGAAGTGCATATTTCATGATAGCATCTGGCAGGTGCTGAGTTACAAATGACTGCCACATTTGGTTTTGCTAGAAACCTTGTTCATGCCATGAACTGAATTGTTTTGTCATCTTATTTGAAGACAAGGTGATTTCCTTGTCATGTTGCCCTTAGGACACTCAAAATACTACTTTTGCAGGGAAATCTTGGTTTATCCTCCTTTATGAAACAGAAAAAGAAATAATATATATATATATTTGTTCTAATCCAGGCAATATCTAAAACTGATGCTGATAGATTTGGAAAGGCAAACAAAGGTCCATACCACAAAATGCCTAAAAGGAGCCAATTATCCTATTGGATGTCTATTTTTTCACAGAATCACAGAATTGTGGTGGTTGGAAGGGACCTCTGAGATCATCGA
>JAOXJM010000001.1:114538990-114551102 GCA_026413425.1 Tringa solitaria | reverse complement strand
ATGATCTTTAAGGTCCCTTCCAACTCTAACCATTCTATGATTCTATGATTCTATGCGGCATCCACAACTTCTCTGGGCAACCTGTTCCACTGCCTCACCACCCCCACCATAAAAAAATTCTTCCTTATGTCCAGTATAAATCTACTCCCTTTTAGTTTAGAATGATTGTGTCTTGTTACATCAATATAGAGGTTGGTAAAAACTCTCGCTTCATCTTTCCTATAAACTTCTATATATATTGAAAGGCTGCAATAAACTCTCATAGAGCCTTCTCTTCTCCAGGCTAAAAGTGAAAGATAGATCCAGTTTTGGCCTTGGGCAACTATAGTCAACTTGGTATCAAACACAAAAGTTAGAAACAGGAGCTCTGGTCTTTATTTACTTGCTCTTCTCTAAGCAGGAAATGTCTGCTTAAGAACTGGGGGAAGGCAGAGTTTAACACATTCTTCATGAGCTCTGTGGAGCACAGACAGAATCGCAGTCGTATCACCATATGTCAATGTATTTACTGAGTACTGCCTTTTAATAATTTTCTGTTGCAGCGAGAGAAAATCTCATTTGGCTGTGATTTGCATTGTGCCAGCATTAGATATTAGTCTGTGTTAGATCAAAATCAATGCTGTCACTGAAGTATCCATTCCTTTCATTACTCTAAATAGCATTTTGTCCTAATACATTGAGTCATTGCGGTACAAGCAATAAAAATCAGTAAATACTTCTGGTTTATTTCTGGGTATAAACAACCCTTAATTCATCCCCACTTCACACAAGGGTAGGACCAAATAGAACAAATTTGGATAGGTTTTATTTAGCACAACTGATATATTTACCCTTGGAGCAAACAAAAGTGGCTATTTTGGGGAGAGGGAAGGTGAACAGGACTAGGAGAGATGAAGAAGGCAGCATGGGATCATGCCCATTTGGTTATCCACCAAGAGAGAACAGGTCAACACATCTGAATGTTTTAATCAGGGATGAGATGACAGGTGCCATCAGGTCCTGGACTGAATGGATTGAAAAAGCAGATGTGAAAAAGAGGGAGTGGTATTGCCCCAGCTAGAACAAAAAGAGACTGATCTGTAGTTCGGTGTCATCCAAGAGCACAAATTTTCTGCTTTAGATCATGCCTAATGTGCTGCACACACCATAGTTGTCTGGGAAGCCTCAATAGCAAATTAGATTGACAAACACATCTGTTATCAATAAAATTCCAGGATTTTACAAAGTTCCCAGTCTTTGCTAAGACAACTATCTTGTCCCCACTTAACAGATTGCAACCAGTCACGCACCCCTGGGGAAAGCAGATCATCAGACCAGAGTCTTCCCTGTGGATCAAAGAGGAGCAGATGTGCCCTCGTTGGGCCAAGAATACTGAATGAGTGACTCACAGATCAAAGGCTGCTCAGTGCTTAATAGTCACATTAGTGCCTTCTCATATCAGAGGTAACCCAGAAAACCTCAGCTCTCTGACTGATTAGCCTGCTTGTCCCAGAAAATTTCTTCCTTCAGTCCCTTGCTCCCTAGTGGTTAGTTTAGTCTCGATGTAAGGCAGCTGGCAGTTCCTGGATGGAAGACAGTGTTCCAGACGGTGCTCTGTCTCATATAGACCCTGGCTATTTCTCAAAACTATGGTACAATATGCCACTTCTCACGTGAAAAGATAAAACAGCTTGATGTTAGTAACAGCTTGATTAAATACAAGATAGAGAAGGCATAGGAACAGTAAAGCTGTGGAAACATTTTGCACTTCTCTCAATCAAGCGTGCTCCTCCTCACTTCCCAGAATTCTCATTAGACTCCTAGAGTCCAGGCTACCTCACCACTGATGTGTGAAACTTCAGTGCTTTGTACACTGTTTGCACAAAATCTTTATGCTACCTTGTATTTCCTATGGTGGCTTCATGGTCCAAGTAAATGGGCACGAGGAGATTCAGAGGAAAGTCCTACAACCCATCAGGTCCCTAGATCTTACGTTGTTTCCACAAATAGCTTGATGAGGGAGCAGGGACCAGACATCCCAGGAAGTCAAACCTGTTGGAATTTTTCTGATAAAAAATTGTCTTAAAGAACTTTTTTCTTTGAAAGGCAAAATTCTTAGAAAGGTGGGTCCAGTTTCAGGAAAAAATAGCACTGGGAAGGCTTTGAAGTGGGCTGTCAGGTCAGAGGGACTGCAGAAGGGAAGACAGGTTGAAAAATCTGATCCTGCCAAGACAAAAAAGGATGTTTGCCACAGATCCATTTCACAAAAAATATTCTTAAGGACGTGGTTTTCCTTCAGCGCAGGAAGTTTTGTGAAGTTGTGAAGTTTTTCACAACCTCAGAAGCTGTCACAAAAGCTGCAGAAGCTGTCATGAAACACAAATTATTCTCTGGCCAGCAAGTCTTTAAACAGCCATAGGTTGAAGTTTAGGTTTGCAAAGGTGCACAAAAGTACGCATCTTGCACATTGAGATTTCATACAATATATCCAATACATCTAGATCTAGAGTACTTCTCTTGGGGAAATCTGAAATGAAAGCAGATTCTGAGAAAGCCAAATGATTTTTGGAGTCTTTCTGACCCACCATGGAAGAGCGCTTAACCCATAACTAATTAGAGTAACTCCCACTTCAACGGTAGTGAATTCCATGTGCAGTGGTGGATTGCAGGACTGTGTTCCTGCGATCAGGAAAAGCAACACATTTAATGATTCATGTGTTGGCAGGTAGCAGATGAACAGCTACAAGCCCTACTAATACTATAGTCATGATCAGGAAATCATTTCCATGTTGGGAGGACAGACACAGAGCTGAAACAAGAGCTTCAACCATTTCAGTATTAAAACTTTTTTTTTTTAAACTCTTGCACTCTTGGAGGTTATTTGGGGTGTTTTGCTTTGTTTATTAAACCTTGTCAATTGTACCTAATTTACAGGCTTCCAAAGACAGCAGGTGTAACCTCAGTTGCTCAGGCAATTACTGGCAAGGGGCAATCAAAATGAAGAAATGTACATTTGACTTCAGATATCTGTTGATTGAAGTACTTTTGATTTCCATGGAATCCATGGCTTCTGGCTTTGTTAAACCAGTTAATTTTCAGCTTTGAAAGCAAGCAGCTTATTTTAAATGTGTATGTTGATAGCAGTCCTAAGTGAATTACACCTGCCTGCCAAGTTCCAATGCATCATGAAATACACTACAAAGAAGGTTTCCTGGATTTTGTAGGCAACTGGGTAGCAAAACCAAAGATGTGATTAAAAGCATTTAATCTCACTTTTGTAGATTAGGAATTTGAAAGTCCTGTTACCATGTTTTTATAATGAGTTTATGCTAAAATTTAAGGATACATTTTGGCAGTGGCTGGATACCTATTAAGCACTTCTTATTTCAGATGCAAGCCAACCATGCTTAGGAACAAAACTTTATGAAGCGTCTCTACTAATTTCACAATCATCCACCTAATGCATGTTACAGAATGAATGGAAATTAAAGTCTAGTTGGGGACATCAGGCAGGGATATATTCAGGTTGCTATGACTCAGTCCAGGCTGGGAGCCTGAGCAGGCAGTGAAAGCAGGCAAAATACTCCTGAAAAGTTATTTTCACTGTATTGCCTACAGGTATTTGAACACTCGGGATGTTTTCACCTTCTGGAATCATGCATTATATGAGAATCTCAATACAAAAGGCGAGTTTCTTCTCTGTCATGATTGCAGAGGTAACCTAAAGGTTCAAAAACCTAAATGTAATGGCTTTTCCCTTTTAAACTTAATCAAAGTGGAAAATGATGTTGGTGTTTGTCCAGTATTCAGAACAGACTGGACTTTGTTATTTGCTAGATCATTACCTGAAGGAAAACAAACAAACAAACAAACTTTTAGAACTCTGTAGTAACAGAGAAAATCAACTTAATTTCTTTTGTCTTTCTAATTTATATCCCTCTATGTTTCCATTTATTCAACACATTATATCTTCCCAAGATTAGAAAGCACAGAAATGCAGCAAAGTATGACTGAGCACTGAATAATCCACTTGAAAGCAAGTTGTGCAAGCTTTTCTTAATCACTGGTTACCACCAGTTAATGGCTGGTTTGTTGTTCCTTTTAATAGCCTGTAAGCATTAGCTTCTGGTATCATTTATTAAAAGAGGGTTTTTTCTAAACAGCATCTTGAGGTGAAAGTATGTTAAGAGAAAGGGAAATAATTCTTTAAATAAAAAGTCTCAGCAGACGCTTGTCAGAAAGGGCTTCACTAAGTGTCAAGTGACTTTAATATCCCTGCCAAGAAAGCTGTACTGGGTGAGCTGTACTAGCTCTCCACGGCTGTGAGAGAGTATTCTCAAAACCCTTCCTGGAGGATGAGACCTCATCCTTCATAACAAAATGGCAAACACAACAAGAGGAAGGCTAACCCTGCAGTAGCATGAGCATCTTGCAATAACCTTGTTCTCTCAGAACGATGCCAATGCTCAGAAGCAAAGCTTTTTAACAAAAATCCCTCTTTTCTTTTCTCCTTCTGACTTCTCACAGGCATACCCATGCCAGCAGACTACCTTTCAGGCAGCTCCAAGGTCAGAGACAGGTTGGAGAGCTGTGCTCCCATGCACCCTCAGGGGATGCTCAGGCACGGAGTGCCACACAGCTGGAGAGGTGTGGGTGTAAGGCAGCATTTCCATCAGCAGGACGTGGCCTCCCTGGGCTAGGATTTCAGGCACAGCACTGAACTAGTATGCCAACAGCTCACTCAGGAGCCTGGCCTGGTGTCACCATGCAGCAGGGCACTGCCACTACACTGCGTGAATGTACAAGCTCGGGGCTCTCAGCTGCACTGACAGCCCCAGTGACAAATTCAAACTTTCCATGTGTTCTCCAACTCATCCAACCAGGGAATGTCAACAATGTCATGGGATTTATGTGACTAGTCCCAGCTGGAGAATCGAACCCAGATTTCAAATGCAATATATTGAATATTTGCAGTTAACTCTCTAGGTCCAGTTCATCAAGGGAAAGTGGAAAGGGAAGAAAGTACCAGAAATTTTTATCAAACAGTTTCCAGCATGAATGCCATGAAATCATGGGATGTTTGTGAGTAGAAAATGAAAGAAAAATCATCAAATTCGGTTCTAGAAATTATCTTCAGCTCTCTTTCTGACATAATTTTGAAAGAACTCTAGCTCCTTGCTGAATAAAAAGCACCTCATATGACATACCATCTCTTGCTCCACTGCATATATTTTCCACTTGGAGCTTTCCTTACCACTTGTAAGAAGTTCCACAAACGGGCAAAGAGCCCAAGAAAAGCTCCAACATAACAAGTTTACTCCAAAAACTAGAAAAATTGAAAGCATGGATTACAGGTCAGGGTTTATCACAGATAGGGTTGGGGGGGTTTCTACCATCCAGCCACTAGAGGGGACAGGAGACACTCTGAATACATGAATAAACAAGCAGAAAGCAATATGCCATGTGTATAATCCATTCTAATGAAACTGTTTATGTGAGAGCCCTTGGAAGGACAGAGGGAAAACACAGAGACCATACAGAAATACTCTACCTGAAATGTAAGTACCTGCACACAACCTTCAGACTGTCCTTCTCAGTGATGCAGTTTTAACTTTCAAATGTGCAGGCCAGGGAGCGTAAAGACTCTGGGTTTAAAATAAGATAAATTAAATTAAAAAAGGGGGCCTGCCCTGCTGTTCTGCAGACAGAATCCTCCTGGGAGCAGAGTGTGATAATTAAATTCACACTAAAGCTCAATTTTCTAGGTGGAAGAAGCTCTGCATTTTCCTCAGACAAGAGAAACCGTAATTGGGCTGCCTCCTTCTCCCAGGTACTTCCCTCCAATTCAAGCAATGAAAGAAATGAATACAAAGTGATAGGATGATGTTTTTGTTTAACAACAAAACCATACATTTATTGCCAAAAATAATCTTACCATTGCCATGAAAATTGCAGCTCACATTCTCTCTTCTGCAGTGAATGTGTTTACAGACATGCAAAACTAACTAGGTCTGGTCGTGCTGGAAGTTGTAACAGAAGAGCACTGGATGTGCTTGAAAACACAAAATTTTAAGGAAAATTCTGGAAAAAAGTAGTAATACAAAATTGAAGTAAAAATATTCATAGTTAATAAAACTGTAGCAATGTGAAAACATTTAACTCCTTAATTTCGCAATAGGAAAATTTTAATTTCTTTAGAGTCACCTGAGACAAAGCTCAAAAAATGTAAAATGCTATCTGAGAGGGAGGAAACATCGGAGATATAAAGAAAAAATCAGTAACTCTTGACTGAACCTTCAGTTTAGGGTGAAAATTTTCAGATCACAAGACATCCTCTTTTGCCCCCAAAAACAATGCTCTTGACAAATGCCACTCTTCCCAGACAATATCCCAGTAGCAGCTACACAGACAAGTGCAATTTTTAATGTGCTCTCTGTCCAAAGACAAAGCAGCTGAACTCTTACCCTCTGCATGTCATAAGCCACATGTTTCCCTTCTTAGCAGCTTCTTTGAAGGCAGTTACTTGAGTTTTTCTAAATCCCCTCTTTCTACATAGTAAGCTTCACAATTGCAAAATATAACACAAGCTCTCCATTGGGTTGAACAGTTTACTACAGAATGCAATCTCAACAAACCCAAAAATCCACGTGTTTCAGCTTTCCATTTCTTCAGTGAGATTTTCAGGATTTTGATTCCTGGCAGTTTTGCTTTCAGATTTCTTCTCCCCTAGTACCCACCCCTGTCTGCAACAGACGATTGCACATCCACTCGAGTACAACGTCCTGTTTAACTTCAGTCCAAAGAGCATCCTTACTACTGGAGCTTTTGGGGGGAGGACTCAATCTAAAAAACGGCGAAAAAAAAAAGAAGATAGAGCTTGTATGAGGGAAGGGATAATTTTTTTTAATTTTTTTTTACTGAAAAGAATGACTTAGAAGAGCACGACTGGTAGGAGGTGACTAGATTTATAGCGTGTGTGAACACTAGGCTAGTGCTCTACATAAAGCTGCCAACTGCCTCGTCTGAAATGCTGTAACAGGCTGACAGATTCCACAATAGATAGAAGAGGTAATATTGATAGTCTTAACAACTACCTTGGCGTGAATAATTACTTTAATACTAGGTACTGAATGCTGAAAGACACTGTTTAGACAGAACCTGGATAGTAAACTGTATTTGAAAAGGCAGACCAACATCTCCATTGTGGCTTCCCTAATTTCTCATTGGCTGTTACTCATTTTTCCTCCATGCTTAACACTGTCTACAACCCAGAGATTTAAGACTCTTTTAAAGCTCTGCTTTTCTACCCACAAGTATGAAGCGCAATAGTTATTGGATGATTTAGCATATTTGGTGAGAAGAGTTTAACATCTGATGACTTGAAGTGTTCAGGGTACTTGTACTGATAAACTACGTTAGCCTGACTAACACCTTGACAACTCCTTTTAAAACACGTGAGCAGAGTGCACAATTCAAAAAAGACTATGAGAACACAAGATATTAAGATAGTATTAATTTCCACCATTTTTGTAAAAAAAACCTGCATTACAAAGCTCTGAAAAACAGAAAGAGCTATAAAAATGCAAAGAAAAATGACAAGGATAAAAGAAAACAGAACATCCAAATTGGCTTTTACATTCAGGTCCATGCCAGTCCAACTTGGAAGTCAATTGTATTCCTCTTGTATTTTAGAGAGAGAAGTTATTGATGCTGAAAAGCCTAGTGAAAATAAAAAAAAAATCCTGACACACAATCTGTCTGTCTTCTTTGCTGCTTTATTCCATTGCAACTAACATATTAGTATCTCCCGCGTTAGTTAAACTCTACTTATGGTTTTCCCTTCTTTGAATCCCTTCATTTATAACAACAGATTCTCTCTATTTGCAGAGCATCTCACTTTTCCATTCCAAAGGGTTACTATACATCCAGCACTTCATACAGAGCAGAAACTATGAAGTGTTAGCAAATGCTAATAATATCCCTTGTCAAGAGAGTGATCATCACACTTCTTTCATACTGATGTTTACAAGGGTCAGGAGAGAAATGAAGTGCTTTCAATACTTATAATATTCCTTTCCACAGAAGTTTCTTTAGAATTTGCAACTAGCAGGAAGTCCAATTGTCCTCATCAAAGTGGATCTATTAAAGCTAAATATTAGCATGTTCATTAAAATTAGTGAATAGGTTTCTTTTATACAATTTTTTTAAAAATTATCAGGATTTTACAAATCCCAAGCTGGAAGATGCACTCCAACAGTCCAGTTCTGCAAAACCTTTCATATGGGAGCAACCATTACTCAAACCGGTTCCTACTGGAGCACCACTGCAATAGGAAACTGAAACCCTGGAATATCAGGATGCAGTAATGGTCTTAGGGGAGTCAGTAATGGGATCTTTTTACTTCTTTCCATAGTAGGAATAACATGTTGTAAATTTGCATTCTCCTTAGAATATTAGAACAATTACAGCCTATCCTTCCTCAATTGCTTTTCCCTCTGGTTTTGCACCATGAAATGAATTGGAAGTTTCTTAACAGTCTTTGAAGAGAGACAATGAGCAGAAAATAGACACATGGATGTTTCTGAGTCTGTATAACAGCAGTGAAGGGGCTCTATGGGGGACTGTGCTACAAATGTCTGAGAGTACAAACAGCCTTTCATATCCAGGTATGGGAACATTTGCAGCCAAGCCCCAGTTCATGCAGTAGTTTCTTACTTGACACCCAGCTTCCTATTAGGCTAATGCTATCAACGACAAGGCTAAACCCACATCTTAACTCCCATCAGATCTCTTCTTCAGAGCCCACCAGCTCCAGTAGGGCTGAAGTACATCAGAAATCAGCAGGCCCTTCATAATTAAAATGAGCAGATTTGCCAGTAATCCCACAAAGTGTATATTTATAAGCAAGGCACCCACATCGTCTTCCTTTATTAAAGCCAAAGGGCAGAGAGGTTTCAGCTGCTGACTGTACTAGAGGACCACACAAAACATATCTCAGGTCCCTTTCCTTCTCTATTGCCTTCATTTGTAAACAAGGTAACTGGATACAGGAAAGTTACTCTCACTATTTAACAACAAATTTGCACATAGTTTCCTTCTTTCATTTTCTTTATCCAATAGAAATTGGGTTTGGAGCTATGAAACACTTCTAGGCTAAGGCCTACAAAAATGAAGACTCATCACCCTGTAAAGCAGGCTGGGCTGCACCATCAGTGGGAAGAGCTGCGTGAGCTGCCTTTCCCATGTCCTCCCATCTGTATGTGTGACTGATCAAATTCATAGGGAGAAACAGATAAACCCATGATACCTTCACCAAGATGGATAGTTTTTCCTACTTACCATTTTCCCCTTGTGGATTATGGGCAGGTCTTCCTTTTCAGCATCCAGATACTAATGGAAAACTGTCCCCCCCGAGTCCTACCACTACACCCCCAGAGTTTACTGCATTACAGAGACAGATTTTACTTTCTTTCTCCTCTGCAGTTGCATCTTGCAAAGGGGAAGAAAAAAAAATTATCTCCCAAACCAGGAGTGTTACAGCTCAGAGCTGGCTACCTCTTTCTGACAATTGCTGGCTCCCAGTTGTCAGTGCCAAACCCCACAACATTACAGCAGTGTATCTTCTCTGTAGCCCCCTGTGAAAGTAGCAGGCCCACTTCAGCAAGAGCCACTTGGACAAAAGCATGTAGGTGCCAGGAGTAAAAAGTCTCCAGGACAGGTTCATCCAGCACTTTTGGATCTGGCAAGAATTTGAGCACTTAGTCAAGTAAAACAGGATTCAAGGCCAATACTGGGTCTAGTCTTAAGTGTCTCAGCAGGTCAGAGATCCTATACCATGTAACTGCCAGTCCCCTACTTTATCCACTGGTCCTGGCTTTACATAGGAAAATGGAGTGTAGGTGTCCCCTCCTATGGATACAGGTTTGTTCCCCAACTCAAAGTCACTTGACCAGAGGCCAACAGTTTAATTTTATTTTAAGTAGGAAGAGAACGGAACAGAAGGACTGAAAACAGTGACAGCTTTATGAGGAGGTGGAGGAGAACAAATGCTGGGAGTCTTTTTAATCAAAAGGTCAAAAAGGTCTTTTAAAATTCTAAATCTGATGCACAACAGAGTACAGCCCCTGAAATTTCACCCTGGCTAAGCTATGCCTTCTCTCAGAAGAGATACCGGGCCACCCATATTTGCATTAATGTTCCTAGGATAACACCGCAGAAGATTAAACCTGTTCAGTCTGCCAGTAACTGCCAAAGGGAGGGAGCGTTTTGTGAACAGCACTGAGCACTGCTTTTCCCCCGCCAACATGGAGATAACATAATACATTGCTGCCTCCTACAAACGTACTTACCAATGTGCCCAGCTGTGTTTTTTAGCTCCTATTAATTTTGTCTGGACCCAATAATATCAGCACACTTAAACAGTACTGAGAGGATGAGCAGGGTGAGTGTGGAAACACTGTTCCTTATTGATTTGAAGAAAGGCTTTACCAGACACAAGGCATACTAATGCTAAATATAAAAAACGAATAACCAAGGTAATTGCAAGAAAGGGAAGGTGAAAGCAAGCAAGTCAGGCAATTTGTTAGAACTGATCACAGATGAAAAGCAAGAGGTTGCCCATTTAGCCACAGCATCCCTGCAACAAGAACTTGTACTTAATTTACATGTGAATAGTATTACGGTCTGATTTCCTATGCTCAGGTCAGCCATGAAACGCTGAAATCAGTTGTAACTAATAGACATTTATCACAGTCAGCTGTTATTAATGGCTTGCCAGATGTTGCTAGTAGAGCTTGCTCTGTATAAGAAGACAGTGATAATAAATACATTAACACAGCGAAAGTGTAGTGGCTATCACATTCTGCACGGGAGGCAGTCCTGTGGCAGTTCAGCACATCATCTCCTTTTACAGATCAGAGTTCATACTGGAGATTAACTTAGAAATGGGGTTGCAGTTTCTTTGGTACCTGCACAAGTAACACCCAGTGTGGGTCATTTCCTTGCTCTTTCTGAAGGTCCATAGGTGACATTCTCTCTATTTTAGGGGTGATGACTGTGTCCCTGGAAGGCTTAGATGACTGTGCAGCAGGAAGTCTCATTATTCCCCAACTCCATTTACCAAACCTCAAATCAGCTTTTCTAGGACCCTCAGATAAAGGTCTCTTTAGGGTCCCTATACCTACACTAAAATGAGAAATGTGAGGAGACCGGTACCTCCTATTATATAACAGTCCACAGAAAGTACTTACGTCATTACCTTTTTTATTCCAACATTAGCAGAGGTGTCAAGAGAGTGAATGTCTCATTGCATTATTATAACCCCCTTATCCAGGCCGCCTTCTCAGTGCTGTGTATGGGAGCAGGTAAATCTTACTCGCTACCTCTGCCACCCTCCTCCACCAAGAGAGAGGCACTCTGTGACGAGAGAAAGCACTGCTTTTTCCACTTTGTTTTAGTGCTGCTGATCATTTCAGGTTCCTCCGGGAATGCTGATTTACAAACTCACTGCCCTCTTGGGCTTCAGAGGAAAACAGTAGTTTGGGGGCTATCTTCAGCAGCCAAACACATCAGGCAGAAGGAAATGCTTGCTCTGCTACTGCTCCCTGTTGCCTGCTTGAGGAAGCGTCAGATAAAAATGTCTCTCATTCAGTTTCATGTACTGGCCTTCCAGAATGAAATACCGGTAGCACAAGCTGGAGGAGGAGTAACAGCCCCAAAATAAAAGGTTTAGTCACCATTTCAGAGCTCAATATCCGATGGAAAAAAAATATGTGTTTATATACAGATAAGAAAGAGATTCCTGTGCATCTCCCCCACTCTTCCTGAACACATATTCTTTGTTTTGTATTCCACATGTCTCAGGTCCTCATTATTCGTTTCACTCATGACTCCCACATAGTCAGTGTAGATGGAAATAAATATGCATTTCTTAATACAAATAAAGTCTGTATTGGGATATATGGAAGGTGTGAAAGTCAGAGACAAGCTCAAAATCATAATCCAGTCCTTATAAAGATTGTAATAATAATGATAAAACTTCCCTAAGTGACCAGGCTAGAGTAAACTAGCAGATTCTCCGCTTTCTATCCAAGGGTTGAGTCTCAGTAACTCTCAGCCACACTGACCCTTCCGC
>JAOXJM010000001.1:114512964-114533946 GCA_026413425.1 Tringa solitaria | reverse complement strand
AATAATCTTGGGCACTAGAGCATGCCCTGAAGAACCATGTCTACACGTTTCTTAATAAAACAATTATTCTTAAATTGCTTATTCTTAAATAAGCAATTTATTAAAAAAAAAAAAGTATGAGTTGACTCACTTTTATTTTCTTGCACTCAATTTTCTTAGTAGACAAAACCACAAACTCTGACCTAAACAAACCTGTTGTTGAATGTGGAAGTCCTTCTATCAAATATGAGCATCAGACAGATCCAGCCTGTGGCTGTAGTCCTACTGCCTGAAAATAAAAGCACACAACTCTTCAGATTCCACACAAGGCAGGAGCAATTTTTTTTGAAGATACTTCACAAGGACATTGAGTGGAATAGCTATTTGAAAAAAATATTTTAATGTAACTTTGGGAGCAGTAGCACTCATGAAAAAGAAACATTTCTTGTAGCTCCAGCATATAGATTCCCTGGCATCTGACAGTTCGGTTAACTCAGTCTGTTTTCATGACATTGGTAGGAATTTAGTATTTCTGAGACCGCTACACACTGCCAAATGCCACTATGCATACCTTTCAGAACTTAACTGAAGATCTGAAAGAAATCTGAAAGCCTAAATACCAGCCAGACTTTCAAAAGTGATTGGGGGGAGGCCAGACAGAGTGATGGATAGGGCTCATTTCCTCAGGAAACATGGCTAAAGTACTATTCTGCACTTACCATTTCCAGGTTGTCAACCTGGAAACAAAACACTGAAACAAAACAATGACCCAGCTGAAACGATGGAGGTTTTTTAAAATTTCCTTTTCTAAATGTCTTTTTAAATGTCACTTCCAGCCTTATTTCTCAGTTATTTTCTCTCTGCAGTCCATAAACTGCACAAAGTAGAAACGGGAAGTCAGTAGTGACAAACTAGGTCTTTGTATTTCACTGTGACTTCTTTTGGCAGGGAAAGGGGATGAAGCTAGTGATGGCCTAATTATTTAGCTTAAAGAAAGCAGCCAGAATCCCAGTACCAACTGCAGTAAGAAATGGAAGAGGAGGGGGATAGAAAGAACGTGGCAGCTGTTCAGATAAACTAAGAAATTGTTAAGAGGGGTAACTGCATGGTCTCTGGGACAATGTTATTTTGGAGGCAATGTTTGGATGCAAGAGCTTGGTTTTGTATATTAGGTCAAATAAACAATGTCATTCACCTCATCCAACAGAAAACTGCGTACAACCATCTATTCACCACCACGAGAGACAGCAGCAATCACAGATATGTTGTTTCCTCAGCATCTATGAGAAAAATTTTAGTAACATTTCTTCTCAAGTGTGCAAAAAGTAAAATTAAAATCCTGCCTGATTTTTGTAAGGAAGGAGTACCTTGTGCTTGTGAAATACGTTGCCTAGAAACAAAAGCCACCCAAATCTTCTTCTGACTGCAAAGAAGTTATCAAAAAGGAAATCTCCATTACCAGATTAAATAAATAAATAAATAAATATTTCCTGGCTGTTTCAATTTTCTCAGTCTTTCCAGACCCTTCTGTAACTTTGTGAAACAGTTAACAGCAGGAGGAAAACCATGTTTAGGCAATGTCTGTGACCAGGGGTAGCCTGTTTGGGCTGCAGCTGGATTTAAACTGAGGGAGGAAATAATATATTTTAAGGAAGGAAGTTTGTGACGTTTCTTCTTTTGAGAATTGGGGGGTAGGAGGAATCAGGTATCTGTATTTCAAAGTCATTCTGTTCACTGTAGTCCATATTTCTTGAAACAGGAGGCATAGCAAGTGGCAGTTCTTGCTTGCTCAAACACCTCATCTTTACCAATGTCATTCAAATTGCTCTGCCAAAGTCTTGCTTCACTAGGAAACTGCTGGTGGGCAAAATCAGCTGCAAAGTAGCAGTCAGGAGTGTGTGTGCACACTACTTTGCATCATAGCACACACACACTACCCAGAGCGCCAATGTCAGGTGGTTTCCGCAGTTAACAATCATCTTGACCTATGGAAAGTTCACGCAGTTTAGGTGACCTTTCACAGATAAAAAGTAAACACTCTCAAAATCATCTCAGATCCCCCACCCCTACACTGATTAGGTCCAAAATCTGTATCAATACATAGCATCTTCTACCCATTTCTATAGGAACGTATTAGAAGTTCTTGTGCTTGGTTTGCAGGTTTACTTCATTGCATAAGTTATTGGCTTCAGTCGACTGGTACAGCATATTGATTGAATCAGCTCCTTCCTTTATGACAAAAATATTCTTCTCCATTCTTCCTATGCCTTATATTTATGATACTTCATTGATCAAAGCAAAGCAAGCTGTCAGAGTATGTCTGTGCAGCAGTCAAAACGGTTACAACACCTGCTCAAGGAGCTCTATGAATATTCAGGCACAAAGTGATCTCAAGGTTGTTCAGCAATGCAGGAAAGTAAAGCCACCCTTACTTCAGGAAGGGGAGGAAAAAAGGACAGGAGTAGAGCTGGGATAGAAAACAGCAAGGAGAGAGGAGCTGGCTTCTGCTAACATGAAACTGGGAACACTGGTGGTATCAACTCCTTCTGTGAGAAGTTTCTCTCCCCTCTAATGACCTAACTGGACAGTTAGACTTTGGCAAGGGCAACTGTTGTCTGCCTCGATTTCTAAACTTTTCACATACTGGAATACGTGCCAAGCACATCACCAATCTGACTACATCTAAAATGCTAAATAAAACAAGGCCAAGAATTGTTCTGCAGCCTTGAGAGTAAGTGGTACAAGATGTCCATGCCATGCTGCAGAACACTTGGCCCGAGTTGCATGTGGACTTCATGTCTCTTCGTTTTAAGGTATAATTAGTATATTAACAGTGATTTTTTTCTACTTCAAATTATCTGAAATAACATTAGGTCTGTGTTGCAGACCAAGGTTATGTGTTTCTTGACTCAAAGGTGGCATGAGGGCCTGTGGAGACGTCTGAAGGAGCAAAGCCTGCTGGGACAGCATTGGCAGATGGAGTGAAAGAAGCCAAACTTGATGCAATCTCATACATGCTGTCTACAGGGAGCAGTCCCTGGCACATACTGTCTCCCAAACCATTCCCACATATTGTCTCAGAGTGCTAGTTGGCATGGGCCAAAGCCAAGACGCATAGCTTGCTAACATTCAGCAGTACAGATAATCAGCGTAGAACAGGCCAGCCAAGCTCCTATTTACACTTCAGCTTCCAGAAACAACCAGTGGCACTCTCAGGATATCAGTGACATTACAGGTGCAGAATTAAATTAGTCAGAATCTATATGAAATGTTCAGCTGATCAGCTAATTTTTGTTTCTATAGTTTTCAATTGGGAAAATTTTAATGGGAAGAAGTCATGAGAAGAAGGAAAGATTCTTCCCATCTTTTCTCACAGAACTTGGGACTACTCTTTTTCCATGTAATCAGTAAGAAAAATATGTGGAGAAACCATGGTTTAACCAGCCCTCACACAACTTCTCTGGAAGGCTGAAATGTAAATCAACCGCACAGATGCAAAAGAGAAACTGCAGAGAAGATGAAGTCATACCCTTCTCAGAGATGCACAGGAGAAAACAAGGAGCAATGGGCACAAGCTGCAGTGAGAGAAATTCCAATAGGATATAAACAAAAAAAAGTCCCTAATGCTAGAGGTATAGTACTGGGACAGGACCCAGAGACACTGTGGAATCTCCCATTCTTGGCCATGAGAAACATGATTTAACTTTGAAGTTGGTCCTGTGTTGAGCAGGGTGTCAGTCAAGAGACCTTCAGAGGTCCCTTCTGACCCAAACTATTCTATGATTTTACACAGGTTTAAAATTTATTTATTTATTATTTCTAGCAGTTACAGCATGTATACACAAACAGTTTAAAACTGATAACACTCAGGTCAGTATAATTCCTTCATGCTTTCTCCTTTTCCAGGTACAGCCCACAAAGAAAAAGAGTTGAGTTCTTAGTAAACCTGTGAAGAAATAGTGCAACTGACAAGTAAAAATTTTGGTATTAGTACACATGATAGTAACTGGCAGAAATAGCTAGAGTTGAGTAACTGCAAAAAGAAATCTCTCAGGGGGCACATCACACAATGACATGTTACAGCAATTCAAGGAGACATACATCTGACGCAGAGGCATCAGAAAGAAAGCATGTGGCCAGTATTTGCAGCTATTAAGGCCTGTCAGCATTGTGAATCATTAATGATCCCTATTATCTCTTCTACAGTGGTTGTCAGTAGTTTTGCCACATGAAAATACTAGACATGAGCCAACGTCTGATGTTGCCAGGTGGCATGACTCAGGGTGGGACACCTTGGCTACCTCTGCCTCTGACCTTACTCCACTGCTTGCAGCAGCAGTGACAATAATATGCATTTTCCAAGTGCAAAAACTGCATCCTTTCTACCTTTCTCACCTCCACAAAAGAAACATTGCTTGCAAGGAGGCTGTTTTCTGCATTGGTTGTAGATAAGACAAGAACACTATAGCAAAGGAGATTGATGTCTGATTTTTTCAAAAGAGACAGAGTACCTCTCTGGCTACTTTGTACACTGCTATGAGCAATTGCATGCAAGAGTCTCTGATTTTAATGCCAGCTTTTCAAACTTATTGCAGCCAGGAATCTTCATTCTGCCTTTCTCGTAGTCGTTCATTTTTTGAGTCTTCCGTTGGTAGGCCATGGTTTTCAGGGTAACCACTGCTCCCTCCTTATGTTGAGTTTAGCCTCCATTGTTCAACATTCTCTGAAATTGTATGGGACACCTATTTGTCTCCCTTTTATAGCTCTATGGGTTTGTCATTCTCAGACTTTCCTATTTATTACCCGCTTAAGGTGAAAATATCTTTGCTTTTGTCTTTCTGATGAGAGCAAGGGAACAAAAGTGGGGAGGTTGAGCATAGAGTGGCAGTGAGAACTAGACAAGGGTGATAGGCCATCTGCCATAAAGGATAAGAAGGAGTTGTTAATTTAGCATATAGCTTGTGACAGAGATTACTTGTACCATCCAGGGGGATATGATGAATAAGAACATGGCACAAGCCAGAGCACATGTACAACATCAGCAACAGCCCATACATATGCTGAGTCCGTTCAAAAGAACAGCATCTAGACTCCACTGAACTGGGCCCCCAAAAAACTCTCTGAACATTGGTCCCAGTCACCAAATACCTGAAGAGTTTGATGGCCAGCACGTATGCTGACATCAAAAACAATAGGTTAATTTGTATAGATTCACAGGCTTTCAGAAGAACCCTCACCTGCTCTGAACCTCTAGCTCAAGCGTTTCTGGAAGTCAAAAGTCTGGTAAAAAACATGTATAAATAGGCTAATCAGAGATGAGCAGAGATACGTAACAGCAAACTCTCCTTGTTCCAGAAATCTATTTTCGATGCCAGGCATTTGCACTAGAGATGGCTCTGAATAAACACTGACTCCAAACACTCAGACTTCAGGTAGTAAACAAGTTTCATAATCCAATTTGGGATCCCCAGCCTAATGAAAGGCAGAAGATATTGATAATCAACTGTCTCCATACATCTTTGCAGGTTCAGAATGTGTAGCCTTTTTACACTGCCCCATATATATAACAAAGCTGAGGCTGTTTGGCTTCCCTGTGCTTCAAATGAAGCTACATTTAGCAAAGCAGATGTAAAAGCAGCATTCTGGAGCCTTTAGTGGTAAATCCTGCAATGAAATTGGTTCAAAACAAAAACTACAAGGTCAGGTGACTACCAAAAAACGTGTTTTTAAATTTGGGTATCAGCTTCATTTTGTGTCCTCCATAATAAAAGGGCCAAGGATCAGAAATAAATGGAAATGTTTGTACTGCATAGAGGCAAAGTGGTTTTGCAGCTGTACAGGCTTAAAAGAAATGAAAATAGGAGAATGTTGTATTTATCAAGTTGGATTGAAAGGCAAGGATAAAGCAGGTAGTGTAAAAAAAACAAGGTATCATCCTTACAGCTTCTATTCTAATCATAAATATACTGTAATTTGCATTTCTTTTCTAGTGAAAACTGCTGTTGAAATAAATGTAAATCACACGCATGCTCTGTCTGAAATTATATTTATGATTCTATGGGTGCAAATAAGTAATTTGGTTCTTGAAGAAATTTGCCAAGTCACTGTTTATTGAACATTTCAACATTTCAAAATGAGGACTAAACAATGTTCCCAGCCAAGTGAATAGGCAATCTTGCACAGATTTCCACAGCGCAGGACCAGATCCTAATTCCTTTCTTTTTTGGAAGAAAATCTGCATTTTGTGACAATGACTGCTTACAATTGTTAGCTGATCACAAAAAGCTCCTTTTTTTTTTTCTGTAAACAAGACTCTTTCTTCTCATATCTAGCGACAATACACAGTGTCTCACAGTACAGATTACCTGGTCTCACTAAGAGCGATACAGGTTGAGTTCATGAAACAGGCAAATCCCACTCTGTTCTGAGAATATGTTTTCCTGTGCCTTCAGCGCTCATCAGGCCTGAGATTTTACAACGCTCTGAAACAGTGACTAAAACAAGCCAGAGAACAGGCAAAGCATTTCAAAAGCTCCCCGTCTGCTTCCTCTCTCTGACTTCTCCTTGCATCACAGGCAAGAAATGAGACAGAAAGACCCAGTCTTAGGGAAGAGTATTGAACATTGCAGAAAATGTCTTGAGCTGTGCAGTGCTATGCCTTTTTTCTCCTGATGTCAAAGCCTAACAACCTCGCAGAGGCAGTGGGGAACAAAAATAGCCGCCTGGTACTGCCAAATATTCCACAAATGATTTCAGCATCAGGGAGGCTTGTGATCACAGCAAATGAGAGGTGAATACTGAAACATATTCACAAAAGGCAAGCTTGGACCTTACAAATGTGAACACCTGTGTAACTTAAAAGTTGCCTTCATCCTACCAGGAAAGCGGGGAATGACCTGCATGCAGGCAGAAATCACAGTCAAAACAGTGTCTGCTTGACGTTTGTTTCTGTGCAATAAAGCCCATGAGAACAACTTGTAGATTACAAATGACTTTTTGAAATTAGTGACTTTTCAATAAATTTGCATACAAACCATTCACAACTATGTTACCAGAGATAAAATTAGTCTACTGAATTACAATGAAACACTCACTGAACTCTCTATATCAGCTTCTATTACAAAAATGTCAGTTATAATTTGTTATATTCTTTGCTGAAATGCCTAATTATTTTGCAGGTCATCCTACAACTCCAATACATTATGCAATCAAAATAGACTATAAGTATTTAAATTAGCCAAGTATGCCCTTTACATACCTCTTTTTGCTTTGTATTTATACAGTACCACGACAAGATTTCTGGAGTACCACCAAAGTACAAAAAAAATCACATCGCTAATGATAAAACGATTGCTTAGGGATTATAATAATATGTTATGTTCACAGCCATGAAGGACATGAAAGCATCTCCTGTACAGCTCATAGTTGGTTGTTGACACTGGACTCGTGTTACAAACTCTGAACAAATGTATGGTCTTGGAAGCACTGGATTGGGCCTTTCCAGTGCTGTTCTGGAACAGACAAGACTAGGGCACCAACACTGGTTGCATCTTTACTAGAAAATAAAATGTTCCTGAGAACTGGCACCCAACTGCCTGTATGGTAAAATTCCTAGAAAAACCTCTGGCATGATTTTAACCAGTGGAGAGCTGAGTACACACAATTCCTGGCTACATTTCAGGTGTTAGCATGGGACATAGGCTATTCCTAATAAGCAAATTGTATGACACTACCCTGCTTTGAAAACAACGAGAGTTCAATGACACAAGCAAGCGTGGGCTGTACCACTCCATTTAGCCTCCATACTAAAGAATAGACCTGGGCACATTTAATTTACCAATATAGCCATAGCCAGTACATACTGCTATGATGAAACACAAGGGAACTATTCAGAGACTTATTTAGGAGAACTCCTTGTCATTTGCTGGAAAACGAAACAAGTCACTGAAATCACATACATGTTGTATGCATTTGCCTAAAGAACTCACTGAAAAAAATGCTTTGAACAGAATGCTCTAAATTAGCCTAAATTGGCATGGTATTGCTACCTGGACATTGTGTTCAAACAAACATATTGTTTACTGGGAGAGGGGGAAGCATTCAGAAGTACATAATTTTTTTGCAGTGCAGATTAATAATATGTATATATTTTTGTCATGAAGAAAAGCGGAGAGAGTAAAAATAGCTCTCAAGTGAGATAGCTGCTATTCACTCCTCTGTTCTTGGAACCATGACAGCCATTATATAACCAAAAGGAAAATTAAATGAAATAAACAGCATAAGCTAATTGGGTTGATATCAAGTAAAAATATAATTAGTCAAAGTGTTTTGTGGCAAAGGCGCTGACAATATGTGGCTGTTCCTCAGCCTTAGTGGTGAACAGGGATCCTGCCATGTGTTTAAAACTTATTCATCAAGCATTTCCATGGAAACACACAGATGCACAATCCTTGGATCACTTCTTTCAGGAATTGCTGCTCCCAAGGTTCACTCTGGAGTGAGAACTCAAACCAGGAGAGGGTGACAGGCTGTGATTTTGATCTAAAACCCTCCCCGTATAGATATTCTTTGGGTCTCACACTAGGTGAACTTGGGTGAGAGAAAGAGTAAAAAGGCCTCTTGCATAAAGAGAAAAAGACTAAACACTTGACCTTAATTTTTCTTCTCAGAGGCTGCCTGAGAGTTGAGAAACGACAGCACTGGAAAGAGCCTGAAGAGTTTACAAAATGGCCAGATGCCCCCAGGGAGATCAAAATGTCTGCAAGAGTGTTAGCGAGATGTTGTACCTCTCAAGATGCTAACCTCTCAAGGTTAAGAAAAATTCTCCCACTTTGGAAGGGGCAGGTCTCTGAAGCCCACTTACAGTGACAGCCCACCACCAAGTGCTGGGGAGCAACGGTGGCTCCTTGCTCCTGCTACAAAACCTATGGCCACTTGAGAAAATGTGTCCCTTACCAGTCTTTGTGAGTCAGCTCATGCATTGTAAAAGACAAGAAAGGCTGGTTATGATGCATAAGGGCTTAATCAGGACAAAGCATTTTGAAAGCATAACTAAAATTTGTTACATGAATAAAAGGTGCTTCATTGCTAGCAAGTACTTCTATAGGAAATAAACACCATGTACAAAGCAGGCTAGATGGGTGCAGCATATGCCTGGTAGGCATCCTTGGATGGGGACATCCCTTCAGATTTTTCCTGATGCCATGAATAAAACTAACAATGTGTCCCCTCCCAGCCCTGCTATGGTTTTTAGTACACTTTGCTGTTTCTGGTAAAAGATGCTCGGGCAGGGGGATCTAGGACATGGTTGCCTTTAATAGCAAGGTCAGAAGTAAGGCATATTCCCAGAGGCAACAGGGGACACCTGTACCCTGTCTCTGTGTTCATGCCAGGCTCTAACTGGGAGGGGAAAGCAAAATACTCATAATGCCTTAAAGATAACAAAACACATTAAACTAGCATTACTAGTCTAACATATATTGCATTAAAGCCTCAAAAGCCAAATACTTCATAGGCTGTTCATCAGTATTTGAGGGGTCCATTACTGCAGTGATGTGATAGGTCCTGTGGACTGAAATTTCCTTAGGCACAGGAGAGAGTTAAGCATAAAGTGTGAAGCCTTAACTTTAAATTTTCTGGCTTTGGCTTAAGTCTGCCTCACAAAGCTCCTTCAATGCCTGTTTATTGTGTTTATTTCATCATACATTATATAGCATTAGTGATAATGCAAGTAGGCACACTGTCACCAACTGGGGTAAGTTCATTCAGAACTGCCTGCCTTGTGACACGACTTCCAGTGCTGTCGCTACCATCAGCCTGAATAATGCTCTCTTTAGACATGACATCAAACTGAAGAAGTGACACAGGATGGAGTGCACAGTCTTTAAAGACATAGCTGCTATCAGGTTTCTGCGCTACAGTCTGCATTTGAGCCTTTCTTTTAACACAGAAATGGCTATGGGGCTGAAGAGAGGCTTGGCTGGCAGGGAAGCGGGCCAGAAGGAGAGAAATCCAGTCTAGAAACCTTTTTTTTTTTTTCCCCTGGGTATTTCAGTCAACTCTAAAACTTTACAAAGGTCTGTGATCTTTCTTCACAGGGATGAGTCTGTACATCCTGAAAAAGCTACAGGTGCTGTGAGACTCCACAGACCATCTGTTATATAGCACATGTTGCTAAGAGAGGCTAAAACACTCTTCGTGCCATACTGACCCACCACGAGCAGCCCCTTGTGCAACTCTCCCTCTGGACAAGAGCCCGGGCTTCCCTGGTGGCTCCTCCACACAAAAAGGTTTGGATCTACTGCCCAGGTCAGTGCCAGGCAGGCACCCAAACCTGTGGGATGCCAGAGACAGGACTGCTATGTCAAGCAGAAGCTTTAGTGGGTTTGTGGCCCCATTTCCCAGCCAGGCAAGAGGTGCTCGGAAGAAACTGGAGCTTAGGGAAATAAAGTGCTTCCCAACCCAAGCTGCTTGCTTGCAGCTCTCTGCTTGAAGGTTGCCACCCTTAGCAGGACTGGACAGTCCACAACTGAGCCTGCACAGAAGTTACCACAGTACATTAATGTAAACTGTGGCCATTGCAGGGTGCACTGACAACACGCCCTGTTCAGGAAGAGCATCTCTATAGACTGATTGTACAACTTCACATCGGTGCTGCGATATTCAGAGCCAAGCATCTAGGCAGAGCCAGCAGAAGTCTTTTCCCTTCACAGCCTGGCAGCAGAATGACAGCAGTTAGCCAGAATAGAGAAAATTAGGAGTTCAAGAGCTGAAATTCCCACAGGAACAAGCCCCAGAGTGCAGAAGTATTTCCAGCAAAAAACCAACAGCTACCCAGACCTGTGTCCTCAGCTTCATGCAAAACCCATTTGACTAAACCATCTCTTTCTCAGTAAACTCTTCTTTCTTGCATATAAACATAATGAAGCTATTTATCTCAAAAGACTGGGTAGGTAAAGAAAAAAAAAGCAGTTACTGTCATTTCTCATTTTTAAATTATTTTAAGACACTTATGGGCTGACGTTGTATAGGCCTACACAATTAGAGAAAAAGGCACACTTGAATTAAAGTCCACAGGTATACTGAATTAAAATGAAATCATGTCCTGAAGTATGGTATGGTTTATGTAACTGGGAGAAGGACACACAATTCCCTGTCTCAATATCAGCAAGGCATTGATTTTCCATGGAAATGTGTTTGAATTGCTCTTGGTATATATTACACTAAAGCCTGACTTTCCTTCAACAAGAGTAGGATTGGTTCTTTCTAAAAAACTTTGGAGTTTTTTTTTAAATCCTTATACTTATTTAATACTTTCCCCATAGCAATGCAATTGATAGAAAAAAATAGCTCAACAATTTCTCATTTTCTCTGCTCATCTTGTGGACTGAAACCCCCAAGCAAATCCATTTCCTCATTTATATCTGCTGTCTCCCAGAAGATCTTTCTTGGTGCATAAGAAACCTCATTTGTTAAACTGTAAAGGAGGGTGGGGGAAAGAAAAATCTGCTTGAACACATCTTGCAGAATTTAAGAATGGGTGGAGATAGGATGACTTGACAGAGAGGAAATAAGAAAGTTTTCCTTCAAAGTATTTCTATTTAGCAATAAATTGAGGATGCTTAGCATCATTTGACTTTTCTGTTGTGTGTTTCATAAGTAAGCAAAGAACAAAGATAATAATTTTATTAATAGCAATTTTGTGCCAGTAATACAGGAAGAAGTTGTGTGTTAACTTAGAGAAATAATAAGAAAAATAATGCCTGCCTTTTTCTTGTTTGTTTGTTTTTAATGGCAGCTAACGTACTGGAAGAAGACTCAATGGAGCAGGACATAGAGAGCCCTGTCACTATTCATCAGCCAAAGTTGCCCAAACAAGCTAGAGAGGATCTGCCAAAAAATATAAGCAAAGAATGTGCCAAGAGAAAAATCCAGAGGTATGTTAGGAAAGATGGGAAATGCAACGTCCACCATGGGAATGTCAGAGAGACTTACCGTTACTTGACTGACATCTTCACTACCTTAGTGGATCTCAAGTGGAGGTTCAACCTGTTGATTTTTGTCATGGTTTACACTGTGACCTGGCTCTTCTTTGGAATGATCTGGTGGCTAATCGCCTACATGCGAGGAGACATGGATCATATAGGGGACAGCACGTGGACCCCATGCGTCAGCAACCTCAATGGGTTTGTCTCAGCCTTTTTATTCTCAATCGAGACAGAAACCACCATTGGGTATGGTTACCGGGTCATCACGGACAAGTGTCCCGAGGGAATTATTCTGCTTTTAGTGCAGTCTGTTTTAGGTTCTATCGTCAACGCTTTCATGGTTGGCTGCATGTTTGTGAAAATATCCCAACCCAAGAAGAGGGCAGAAACCTTGGTTTTTTCTACAAATGCAGTTATTTCTATGCGGGATGGAAAGCTGTGTCTCATGTTCCGAGTAGGAGACCTTAGGAATTCACACATTGTAGAGGCATCAATACGAGCCAAGTTGATCAAATCCAAACAGACAAAGGAGGGGGAATTTATACCACTCAACCAGACAGATATCAACGTAGGTTATTACACAGGGGATGATCGTCTCTTTTTGGTTTCACCACTGATCATCAGCCATGAAATTAACCAGCAGAGTCCTTTCTGGGAGATTTCCAAAGCCCAGTTGCCCAAAGAGGAGCTAGAAATTGTTGTAATCCTAGAAGGAATGGTGGAGGCAACAGGTAACATTTCTTATACTTTGTATAAGGTAAATGCTTTAATTTTAGAAAGGAAAACCAGTGGGTTTGCTTCATGTTAAAGGAATCACTTCAATAGTCATTATATTTGAAAAAGGCATCAGTTATCTGGTTAGCTTCAAAATTAAAAGCATGCCCAGTTTAATTGTCTGTTCCATCTTGCCTAATGGAATTAGTGTTTTTTTCTGCTCTGTTTGGAAAATGGGATAGCATTTCTCATTTTCTAAATTTTTCACAGCATGTTACCCAGTTATTTGTCATTCTGTTACAGGAGCAACTCAACCACTAGGACCATGTGGGATAAAATGATTTAGAAAAAAAAAAATCAATACAAAACTTTGTTTATGATTAACATGGAAGCACCATAGTTCCTGCTGCTTCCAGTCACACATGGATAACTGCAGAAAACTGCCTCATCCATGAAATTCCTAGCCTGTTTGGATCCAGTAGAAAGTGATGATGTGTTCAATTTTCTCTTTTTGCTTGCTTGTTTACTTGGTTTTGTTTTAACTTGTAATGTGGGGCTTGTTCCACTTAAGTTCACAAAAGATCTGTCTGATTTTGTATTGCACTGAGGCCCCTTACACACTGCAGAAGTGTACAGAACACTTAAAGGTGGTATATATAAATAAGGCATGTTATGTCACCAGAGCCTTGTTAAGAGGCTGTTTGGTCATTACCTACAATTATACAGCAGAACATCAGATATCACTTGACATGGAGAAAATAGTGCTTGGAATTCACAGCAAATGGACTAGTCATGTTTCTTCTTTGCATTAAAACCAGAACAGCAGGAGGATGTTTTCTCTAAAACTGCTGTACCTCCCGCGGTCAGAGTGCTGGTATAATTGTTTTAGGAGCTGGAAGGATTTTTTTTTCCTGTTAATGACAGCATCAATCTCTGAAGTGAGTAAATATAATCAATACAAGGGAATGGTGATTATTAGATGAAGAAAAAGATGTGTTTGGGGAGGAGGAAACACTGAATATAGAAATAGAAGAACCAGATTTGCCATTCTTCCCCACTACTGTAGCAAAAGCTAGGAAAGTATGAGGATGCAGAGTACACATCTCTGACAGAGGTACAACCTTTCTAACCCTGACTCATGTTTTGCAACTGGGGGCAGGAAATAAAGAGCAGTCTCTTACTAGAACGTGTGTGTGTGTTTCACACATCTATTATGTGGTGTCAGAAAAAAACTGCATTTGTCACCATATAATAAACGTGTGAGACAAAAATGGAGAAAAAAAAAATTGAAAAGAACTTGGCAGAGAATTTGAAGTGGTAAATGCAAGGCTTCCAAATTTTCCAGGAAGTGGGTGGTACTGAAGAGAAATCAAGATTAAATGTTTAGTTCTTCTGATACATGCAGTAGGCACAGAGGTTTCAAACATCTGCATCACCTTCAGGTGAGACAATGAGGAAATTGTTGTTTGTTATCTGAAACTATTTTGAACTTTCTGCATTGCAACTAAATGAACTTGACATTCCAAAGAGCAGTGGATATTTTCGGGTTTACTGAACACCATGTTTTCCAGAAAAATGATTGGCAAGTAGTAGAAGTATGAAAAAAAGTCTCACTGAAAATACCAATAAGATCAAAAGACAGTATACTTCTGCAGTGCATCAAATGTAGCTCTTCTGTCTTAAGCCTCATCACTCTTCATTGTTTAACCTTTCCTCCTTTACCTCATCTTCACCCCTGCACACTCACACAGCTCTCTCGGCTCTCCTTTGCTGCTTTGATACTGACCACAGCTTCCACTCAACCATTACCAGCCTTCACGAGAGGGGGCTACCTCTCAGACTGCTCGAATCTGCAAACTCTAAGTTAAAATGCTAGAAGAGTCCATATTAACAAAGAAGCTGGATGCAGAGATTCAAAAGCCCATTGAAGCCATCCAGGACTAAGGAGTTACTCTGGCACTGGATAGGAAGCTACGTTTACCATTTTAAGCTGCTCCGTTTTGTTCTGTTTGAGTCAGCTCTCTAGCATGCATAAGGGGAGAGCACCAAATAATGCTGCTTAACTATGGCATCAGAAAAGATTAATGTTGTAATTACCAGCATAATCTCTAAAACCAGTTTGTGTGGAAGTAGTCTCTTGTTCTGTGCTTTGCCCACATGTATTGGGTTGGGTTTTTTTAAGATGCCAACTTTCTACCAAAACTAGACATTTTCCTTTTTTTAATTTACACATATTTTCTAGTTACATCCTGGCAAACTTTGAAAGCAAATTTAGGACATTGTATATTCATTTTTCCTTCTTATACCCAACACAGAGCGAAAGCAACGAAAGAAGTTGCTTGTAAGTTATCTCCAGCCCTGGAGAGCAAGCAGCACACTACCCATCAAACCTGTGAACATTGGTCAAAGTCATGGGATATGAAAACATTAAAGCTGAAGCTGTGACCTCAAGCTATAGTAATATCATCATTCAGTCTTGTTGCTCATGGGCCAAAACCAGATTGAGATCATTAGCTTATGTTATTAATCAGAAAAGCCAGTCCCAAGTTGGACCAGTGAAAACAATCCTTTCTCTATTTTCAGAGCATCCCCACTCTGACCACATTTATCCCTTTAAAGAGAAGTATCACAGTGGAAAATGCTAATTATAAACATTTGCTATTATTTTTATTAATTATTGATATTATTATTCTGTTTAAAGTTTTAGTAAGCAGATGATATCAGTTTATACATATATAACAGTTTCCACCTTAAGGGCTTCAAAAGCACATCTACCTGTAGTATGAAACACAACTGTTTATACAGTGTCATGTGAACTCTGAATTGCATGTTAGGACAGGAAATGAAGAATAAGACATTTTATTAAATGAAACTGAAATAATTAACCAAACTAAAATTCAGCAGAAAGATCAAATCAAGGACCCCTAATTCCCCTTGGAAGCATCACCATGTCTTTCTGAGATGCAAAAAAAGGAGTAGAAGTATCTGTCTTTAGCAAGGCAGATACCAAAATATTAGCCTAGGAAGTATCACTACACCTTGACTATTCACACTCATTCTACCATGAAGATTATTTTGAGGGCGGAATCTTTAACAAGGCTCCTCCCACAAGATGTGAAGTCAATCTGACTACTTCATACAGCATCAGCAAAAACTCAAAATAAGGCTGTTTTTTTAAAGTGTTTGTTATGGATCCTTCCAGTACATGATTTTCTTTACTTATTTACAACAACATTCAAAAACATTCCTCTGGGTTCAAAGAATAACACTCTTGCAAAGATTTGCTCCTGTGGTTTTCCTGATACATATCTCTCAAATGCCCAAAAAATCCAATCATGATGTGAAGTACATTAGGTTGTCAAGAAGCAACCAACAAGCCTTCAGGAATGGGGGCAAAAAATCCAACCAAACATCACCATATCTGAGGGAGTCATCATTTCCACGTTTTGCAGTCCCCATTCCATTTACCACCACGCTAATAGAGAGCAGTGCCAGTGAGATGCAAGGACCAATACTAACTCTGCAAAAACTAAACATCCATCTTTAATAGGAAAGCTGTTTGGAGGCACTTATGTTTCTTTTAGTGTCAGACTACAGCTGTGGCATTGACAGAACAGCCCCATACCAGCAAAAGTTCTGGTCCTACACTTAGGCAGCCCTAAAAAGTAGGATTCTGGCGTCCCTTCAGTCTTTATGGGAAAGCTCTAATATTAAATGCAAATGAACTGGAAAGCACATAACTAACACACTAATCTCAGTTCAGCAGCATTGGATATTTGCCATTCAAAATAGTTGGTTTATATTAAAGTGCCACCAAGTGCTTCCAATTAAGAAATTTCTCAAACTATGCACATTTACAGTAATGGAACTTGAGAATTTTTTTTTTCCTTAGACCAACAAAAAAAACTTAGGCTCAAAGATACTGAACCCTGTCTCCCCTAAACAGGGGACACAAAGGCTTGGATTTCAAGAACTTATTTATTTGTTTTAAGTTTTAAAAGAAACCTACAATTAAGATTTTTTAAATGATAACTTAATAGTTTCTTCTTAACAATACGCTTGAAATTTTTAAGCCATTTTGGCATAGTGAAATCCATTTTTAAGGGAGGTCTTATCATCATAAGCAAACTAGTCATTTTAAAAACATCAAACAAGACTTCCAAATGTGTATTCTGATAGAGGAAATAAACCAAGACCAAGAAAAAGAAACTCTTTTAAATCTGGAAAGGTGAAGTGGGAAAGTGAGGTATTTACAATAGCAGAGAAACTGAAAAAGAGAGGAAGAAACAGAAACTTGGAGAGGGGGGGTTTACAAAGAAAGGAGAGAGAAAGAGGAGTATCCTAACAACCCATAGCCTTGTTGGTAATGCTGTTACTGAATCATAAAGAGCCTGGTTCAAATCTCCCCTATAAACCTGCATTAATTTACAGAAAGCAGCATTTTCTAACACAGGAAAGAATACAAGGTATTTCAACCTACTTAAGAGAGCAAGAACCTCAGATTTCGTGACGTTGTATTTGGCCAGTAGAGTGCACTAGATGACACACTGGCAATTCCCTATGCCTAAAAATAAAAACATGAAAATTGAAACAGTACTGAGGAAATAAAATGAGGAAAACATATATATAACTGTCAAAAAAAAAGCAACAAAGCTAAATGCATAACTTTATGTTCATATGGATAATTTTACAAATAAACTTGTAATAGGGTGCATTTATAATTCTGACATACAGGCAGCTTGAGAGCTGTATTTGCAGAATGGTTTATAGATACATAAACAAACACTCTTGCCAGCCATGGAAAATGTGTGTGAAAAGCACTAAAATGTTCACATAGATGGTTATTTATATAGTAAATGATGCTATCAACTAGACAAACATTGTATAAAACTGTTCCCATTCTTCTCTACAGTCCCTTTGACTGACTGATTTATTGTCTTTTTTTATTTCTCCCAGATGAATTGCCATATTTACCCATTATCCTCGCCCAATCCTAACAACTATCTCCCTTTGATATGTATGTTAGCAATTCCAACCTTTCAAAACATCTCAGCAGACTTTGCTCTCTCTCCGAATAAGCCTTGCTTGGGTTACAGTTTTTCAGTAGAATTTTTTACTGCTCTTCAAAGAAGAGATGTTTATGTTCCCACAATACTTCTTAAGGGGCTATAGATGAAATGAAGAAAGAAACCAGGATTTCTCATAGCCAAGTGTTTCTGTAAGGCAGCTGGTGAAAGTAGATTTGATTGTTGTGCTCTGGGATGTGACCAACGTACATGGACTGAAACTCAATTTAAACAGGGTTAAGAATAAATGGCTTCCACTCTAAGCTGGATCATCACCATTTCAGGAATGGTCAGAATACAAAGGCTCTCCAGTCTAGTTCTCCTTTCTTTCTGTTTTAAGAGTTTTAATATCTCTTGATGCTAGGTACTAGACTTAAGACACCTAGGTTCACCTTCTCATATATCTCCATTTACCTAGTGCTTGCCAGTAATCCCTTTCACTTATGTTCCTTGCTCACATTTTCATTTTTCTAATTCTAACAAAACATTTCATTTTTATTAATTCTAACACAGAAAATGAGGGATGTTAGCATGAGTGGCTGTAGTCATGAGCTGGAGTTCTGAATACTAGCAAAGAAAGGCACTCTGATTTCATTGTGATGTTTCTTTCAGGAAGATTTTTCTGCAGGTAGAAAAGATTAGTCTATTCCATGAAGGAGACTAGAAGGCTTAAATAAGGTCATAACAATTTCACAATGGTCAAAACAATATGCAAAGCAGCAAGAAGTCAAGGAAGCAAAGTTAATGAACAAAGAAATACGCTGATTGTGAGTACTTCAACTAAAATTTGGGTGAGAGCCTATATCACTTTTAGAGAAGGCATGGAAAAGGGATTACATATTTTGTTTAACCTCTTCATTCTCTGAATAGTGCTGTACTATACAAACATGTTACTAAGTGTTTTATAATAGCTATTGTCCATCTTCCATTTGTTTCTCACCAATTAGTTGCTCAACTCTTCACAACTACAGCTTGTCCCTCAACCACAAATGTTCAAATAGGTATTAGGTCACTCTGGGCAGAGAGAAAGGGCAACTTTCAGTTCTTTGCACTCCCCTAGACCTCCATTGTCAGCGTTGCTCCTTTTCTAGCAGTGTGGCAACCAGAGATAGATGGTCTTTGCTCACCACTCCTTCTCACTTGGGAGCTTACACACATTATCCCTTGCAGCACTCATGGTCTCCATGACCATAGGAATGACAGGATGTCACAGTTTGGGCCAGGTTGGCCAATGACAAGATGATAGATGCTCTCTTCCACCTCTCGCTCCAAGGAGAAGAGAGATAAAGAGATTTATGACATTAGAAAAAAAACTAAACTAATGAAATATCAATAATGAAATAAAAATTAAATAAATATATGTAAACCTGTATCAAGCTCCCAGGGAGATGTCACCGGCAGACACTCTGGAAGTTCTGGACTCAGTGACAAAAGGGCACTGGATCCCAGATGTTGATTCAGGAACCCATGGATTGGGATCAAAGGTAGACAAACTGACAAGGTCCTCCTCAGACATCAGTCATTGAAGAAAGAGAGCCATTAAAGAAACTAACCACTGAAGAAGACCCCATCCTTTCATCCCCCAGCTTTTATGCTGATCTTGGGGCAGATGGGATGGAGTACTCTATTGGTCAAGTTTGGGTCACCTGACCTGTCCACTCCTCCCCACAGGTGCAACCCTTTCATGGGGTAAACAGTCAAGTCAGCTGACCCTGATTTCCACAGCTACAAGTATAAGTAAGAGCCTCTTTCACTGAACAGAAAGTTGGCTCTGCTCCACCCCAAACCAGGACCTATGATCACAAAGTTGTGCTTTAATACTGTCCCTGCTGCTGTTTGCCCACCAGAAGGGCACAGTGGGAAGCTGTGCTGGCACCTTCCTTCTTGACCAGCCCAAACCTCACCAGTCACCACTGGCAGACTCCCCCAAAACCCTCTGGTGCCAGACACTTAATAAACAGCACTGCCTTGAGCATAGCTTCAAGCGATTATGGTTCCAAGCAGTTCTGTTCCAAGCACAGAAACAAAGCATCTGCGAAGCTGCTACTGCAGAGTTCTTGGGTCTTCAGACCCAGCCCAAACACTGAGAAATGACTGTATATTACTGGAGGGACCAAGAAAGTAGAGGCTGAGCGGCACGGAGCAGTGCTTGAGTGCCCTGTGCCCATGCAGACTCCATCACAAAGATCTCCACTTTGCAAAACCGAAGGGATGATTGTCTGCAAAGGGCACAGCAGCCTTATCCAGGTCAAAGCTTTCCCCAGACAGAATTAGCTCATTGAACATTTTTCATCTGCTTACAAAGTGGAGACATGATTTCTGAGCCCTCCAGAGAAATGCTTCAGGACAATGAAGTGCCTTTTACATTTCTGAGCACTTTTCAAGACAATAGCTATTAACCTGAGCATGCTCAGTTTTTCTACTTGCTCTTGGAATGGTATAAATAAAGGGGTCAGCACCGAAACAGCTGATTTGGAAAAGTATAGCTATCGTTTCTAATTTTAGACTTTCACTTTAGTCATCTGAGGTTGTTACCCACCTGGAGATGAAGGCTGCTGAGCCCCTGCAATGAAATCCCGGGCACACACTGATTTGAGTTAGGGCAGTGTCTCATCCGTGGAACTTCTGCCGAAATGAACTGATGCTTTCATGTTGATTACCTTGTTCACTTGGGTTTGATCTCCAGATATGAAACATACTTAACTAACTTGCAGTTCAGAATCATGGGAAATATTTTTGGCAAACTCCATTCTCACCCGTATTTCTAAAACATCTTTTCACTTTTCCTGTTGGTGCTTATTTACTTCCAACTGTATAGTATTGTTTCCTCCTGTTCTGTCTCACTGAATTGTAATGAAGGATAAACATTTTACTTTACACTCCTTGATAACAGTAAGGCCTCTGTAAAGTTACAAATATTTACATCGGTTTCTAATGAATGTGAGCAGATAGATTATTTAACTTCAGCAGAAAGTCTTCACAAAATTGAATAGACCAGAAACTGTAAAGTCAAAAGTGACCTAAAAGATTGAAGAAAAAGCAATCAAAACTGTTAGGCACCAATACAGGTTAGGTGTGGACCTGATGGAGTCAAGTTCTGAAGAGAAAGATCTGGGGGTCCTCGCAGACAGCAAAATGACAATGAGCCAGTAGTGTGCTCTTGTGGCCAGGAAAGCCAATGGAATCCTGGGCTGCATAGGGAAGAGTGTGGCTAGTAGGTCGAGGGAAGTCATTCT
>JAOXJM010000001.1:114484114-114508733 GCA_026413425.1 Tringa solitaria | reverse complement strand
ACAAGATGATCTTGAAGGTCCCTTCCAACCTAGAAGATTCTGTGATTCTGTGACAGATGCCATGAAAAAGTGTAGAAGAGTCCAAAGGTTTCGAGTCAGTCAAGGATTCTTGTGTGGTCACAAATCTGCTTCAAAGGCAGTAGCCACATCTACACAGCTGTGAAATGGAGAAGGTTTATCTTTGCCATTGAGGAAAATGCCCTTCTCCTACCATGAGTCAAGAGCGGGCTCTCTTAGGAAGACAGAGGCCAGCAGCTGCTTTCACAACACAAGTGCCCCATGGTTTGCTAGCACCTGGCTAATCAAGTTTGATGCTTTAGGAGTGATTGATCTTGCTTCATATTATGAGCCCTGGCTACAGCAACTCAGGTGCATTTTTGAAGAATATTCATTTTGCCATAAGTACCATTACGTTTTTGTGCTAAGACCACACGGTAAAGCAGTCACTCGCAACACTTCCAACATCATCTGCAGTGTGGGGCAGGGCAGGACAAGGAGCTAATACCAAGAGAGACAGGGTGACATCAAGGGAGGCATCACAGCAGCTAGTGCAGAATGAGCACAAGCCCACCCTTCACAACTGGCTTCCTCCAGCTATACCCCTGCAAAACAACCACTGTTCCCCTTCCTGATTTTACAATTAAACGTTTTTTTATTATTATTTTCTGTAGCAAAGAATAATGAGGTAAAGATTTAAGCCTTTTCAAAAGACAAATATTTCAAAATAGACCCAGTACTCATTTTTCAACTTAAAGATGAATTAGAAACAGTTGAACGAAAGTTGCTTGTCTGTGCTCCAGCTTATTCTATAACTATGCTCAAGCTCCTCTTTAAGACTTTTCCCTAGGGGCTTGAACACAACTACAACGGGGTTTTAAAACCCTGTTAAATTAGTCAAGACCACAGTTTAAGACACAAAACATGAATCTTAACCTTTCTACATCAGCTTTCCTTTACCACCCAAAGGGATATAAAATACTGTTTAAGTAGTAAAAAGTCATCACTGATAGAAATCCAGTCCAGAAACACCCTCTACCAATGTGTATCAAATGTTTAATATACAACTTCAAGCCTGATCCAAAGCTCTCCCAAACCCATGGAGTAGGTCTCAGTCCTCTGAATTAGGACCCTAAAGGAATAAATTGAGCTGTGCAATGCCTGTCAACTCCCTAATGGCCACAGAGAAGAAGCAATTAAGACTCTAATTAAAAGGCAAATGGAAGATTAGAAGCAGAAAAATGTTTATAATCTAGATAAAGTACCCATACTGGAAGTTTTGTCTATTGAAAAGGGACCTCAGAACATTTGAGGAGACTCCATATCTATGAGAGGAATGTTGGCATCAGGCAGGATGTCTTTCCCTTGGGCACGCCATATTGCAGCAGTCCTGCAGTCATTCTGTTCTCTGCAGTCGCTGTTCCTTCTGCGTATGGATGGAACAAGCCGTTCTATAAAGACAGCCCCAACAAGTCTTGAATATTTCATCATACAAACTGTTCACGGCAAATGCAAACAGTGCTATGTATGAAAATTCCTGGTCCATGAAAATATACCTTACTCTACCTCACTTTCTTATGTACTCAGTTCACTGCCTCCTACCATGCTTTCCATCTGTCATACGTGAACTAGTGCATAGTCTGTTACAAAGAAAAGAACAGAGAGCCAAAATTACACCAGGTATAGCAGGTCCATTACAAATATGTGATAATGATTTCATTTAAAATATAACAGAACTAGAGCGGAGAGCTAGAGGCTTTTGTAAACACACAGATCTCAAGGCTGATCCTCATGGCAGCAAAGGCAGAGATCAGATCTCTCCAAAACTCTTTTCATTACACTATGTAAATATTGCATCAAGCAGACCAGAAGAACGCTCAGAGCAAAACAATTAAAATATCTCCAGGAGTTCCCCTGGAATTTTTTTCCAGGTTAAGCCCTTCTCCCTTCAGAAGCAAGGAGGTTTCTTGAGCATGAAACCCCATTTATAATATGAGGTCTGGACATCACTGGTATAGCATTGCCATACTCCCCTCCTCCTCATTTTATTATATTCTCACTTCTTTTTAGGAGAAATCAATAGGCAGACAATCTTAACATTTCAAAATTATCTTCCGAAGAGCTCAACAGCCTAACCTATGATGCTGAAATGGCAGCAACCAGGTTTTACTGATGTCTACAAAGCAACAAATATAAAATGCACAGAAAACAATAAATAATCATAGCAATTTATATCCAGATACTCAGACAGTATCTTCCACTTGAGGACTGCAGTGCATGATAGGTTAGTGCTGTGAGTCCCTCGTTTCCACGTTCTTCAGCAAGTTTTGATTTCCAGCTTTCTGCAATGCTCTGCTGTGACATAGAAACCTCTGTGGAGAGAACAGAAAATGACCACATTCATCTTTTGGGGGCTAAAACAGTAATGTAAATCTCCAGTGATGCAATCAATATCAGCAGCCAAGCTAGAGGCGAAAAATTATAGGCTGATTTGAACTGAGCTGAAAGAGGACTGAAGAAGACTTAGTGTGAGGAATTGTAACAAAGTGGAGGCACTTGAGAGACGTTTAGTCATAGGGTAGGAGTGATGTCTAACTTACTATGGCAATACCACATCTTATCCATTAGTATGGGTAAAGTATATGTGTGTGTGTGTGTGTGTGTGTGTGTGTCTATAAAACAGCTGGATGAAAATATACACAAAATATTTAAGTCATAATGTCTGTCCCAGAAAATGTGAGAGAGCTGCTCAGCTAAACTGGCTTCTGGTATGAGTTGTTTCTTCTGCCATCTCAGCAACTATTTATGCTAAGCTTACCTCAGAGCCCTCAAACTTTGGAAAAATTAAGACAGCAAAAGCAACATCTAAAATCCAGATTAATAAACATCCAGTGCTCTTTGCACAGAATATGAACCACTGCTTTAAGTGTGTGATGGAAATGTGAGAAAGACTGTGCAGTTCATTGGTGCCAAAACACCCAGGTCACAGGACAGCTGTTTCCTTGCCAAACTGTGGTCACACAAAGGCTAATGTCTTGGGACCCGAGGGAAGGGAGCCTGGAGAGCTAAGCAAGGAAGAGTTCATTGGTCTCAAATTGAGAATAGAGGCTCAAATTGTCATACTCTCCAAGCCAAGCTTTCCAGCTCTGGTTTGCCTTCCAGCAGTCCATTCGACAAATACTGAGAGCAATGTTGTCCAATTTATGGGTACCTTCTCTGTCAGGCAGCCAGACATTTTGTTCCCTCCTCACAGTCTGGACCTTTGGCAGCACACTGCATTTCCACCCTGGTACCTGGGAGGATGTGAGGACAGAAAAAAAAAATATGCATTATCCTGCAGGGATGCAGGGAGTATCACACCTGAGGGACCCCAGAGGTCCAGGCAGTCCCCAGACAGTTGGAATGTGCCCTTAAGTAGCACCCTCCAGCCTCATTTCCCCCAAAAAAGCCAACACAGAGCTATCACTGGCCACTGGGAAAGCAGTGAACTTCAGCCAGCTAACTTCTAGGTAAAAACAGTACAATGCAGTACAGAATGCCTTATTTCCACTATTCCAGCTATGCAGGACTTGATAAGATAAGGAAAAATAAATTTTAAAGCAATTTAATATTTAATTTGAAGACGGACGTAACTTACTAAAATGGACAAAATACATGACATACCTGTAGGTTGTTTGAACAAAAGGAGAATAAAATAGCACTGAGCAGGAACAGGTGTACTGGCAGAAGATTAGCACTCAGTGTACAATTGGTCCAGTGAAAGCAAACAAAAAGCAGGTCGGCTCATAAATCCATACTGGCGTTTATAATATGTGTTATAATGTCTTTATCATGAGACCCTGTAACATCACATTAAACTGAATGATGAAGCCATGCTGATATAAAGAGGTTATTCCAAGCAGGTGGTGATAATATACAGCAAACGTATTTTCCATATGTGTCATGTAATTACAATAAGCTCAGTCTAGAAAATCTTGTAAAAGTAATATTTTACTAGGGCAATACCCTTCAGTTTTCCAGACTTCAGTTTTCTTCAGCTTTCATTGTCATGAGTCTGAAGGCCTGGTGCTAAAGGAACCCTGAAAACAGTTGTAATCTGCCAAGGAAGAACAGTAATTTTCTCAATGAATTTTGAATCACAGATTTTTAAAAAACCCCGAGTTTGTAAGATTGCAATAAATACCGAGTAAAGTGTTTGGGCAGAGGCCACTAAAATATACATGGTCACTCAAATCCTAGGCAAAGTAACAGAAGAATAATGGGGTCCTCTAACTAATTTTGTGGATGTGGTGTTTACATACATGGGAAGGAATGCTAGAGAAAAGTAGAGGAGTTACTACAAGTCAAAATGTACTTGTTAACTCAGAACATCTTGTGGGCCAAGTTATAAAACAGTCAGTTGTCATTTTGGTTACAGTCCAGGGTCAATTAACTCCTCCATTGCAAATCCACAAATGAATAATTGTGCTAAGAAATAAACTAGCTGCTTTCTACAACCTCCCATAAAGTATTTAGAGGCAGATTATGTTTTCTCTAATTTTTCTACCAGTTTGAAAGTTGTACAAATTTGCCAAGGAGGAGAAAGGGAAATTTATTTGTGGAGAAGTTTGCTTACAGTACAAAACCATTTTGATAGTAAAACACAGGATCTCGCAAGGTATTTGTTTATACTAAAATCCTGAGACCCTAAGATGAAGCAGTTGCCAGCGTGTGTGTACACTCTGACTTCACTGACATCAGTCGAAAGACTCCTGTCGCTTTGAGTCAAGTCCAACCGCATCGTCACCAGGGTTTATTACATTTGCATAATCACTACACTGGTGTTTCATTGTATCCAAACCATAAGATATTACACTAAATCTACCTCAGATGTTGTACTTATTAGGTTTTCAGTGCAGATTTTCTACTTCCTCCCACTTTTCTCATGTTAGAGTAATTGATGCAAGACCATTTAATTAGAAAAAAAAAGGGTACCTATGATCAATACTTCAAGCCTATATATGAATACTTCAAGCTCTAAATTTGTACTCTCAAATTGTGCACAATGCTCTCTGTTTCCACATTGAAATAAGATGTGGGAGGAAAAAACTGCTGAGATGCAAGTCGTTTGGCCTCATTTGGCTTTGGGTTGGTCCCACAGAAAGAAACCAGGAACAGGCCCAGTGAAGAAGCCATGCTCCGAAAGCAAGACGTCTTCAGTGGGCAGCAAAGAAAGGAGCAGAGGGCCCGAAACTTCGGAGGTGAAACCTGCTTCAGAAAAAGACTAGGCCTTGCAGCATCAGCTGGTGCCCAGCTCACAGGCAACACCACGCTCTCCCCACGCTGCTGCCTCTGCCCTGCGGCTGCTCTCAGGGCACTTGGCTGCCTGCAGTAGCACCAGCTTTGGGCACCACTGTGTGTCAAGGTGCTGAGCACATGCCTTAAGCCAAGGCATAAGTTAAGGAGCTGTTTGCACACAGCAGCACAACAGCCTCCCTCAAGCTGCTGGGCTGCAGCGTCAGAGGCCAGTTGGAGACCCCCCTAGAGCCCTGGAAGGGGTGAGTTTTCCATACTGGAGCAGCATTGTCCCCCCGAAGAGCCTCGCACAAACTTGAGCTAGGACTCAGGTCAGGCCAACAAGAATGAAACAGATGAACAGATGAGAAAATAGATCCCTGGGCTGCTGCAATACAGACTGACAGGTAGACACTGACGTGACCTGGGTAAGACCAAAATTCCCTCTTGCCTCACCCTCTGCCTCTTTGTTTCTACATCTGAAAAAGTAAGCACACACTAGACTGCAGCTGTACAACTCTGTAACAACTTAGACTCATTTTATAGGCAATTTGCATGGATGTGAACAATTACAGAGAAGGCACATCAACAGAGAATGAAGCCCAGCATCTAATGTTGCTAATGCACTTAATAACAACAACCCCACTTTCCTGGAAGAGAACATTAAACCTGTTCAAAATACAGTATTTTTTCCAAATGATAGTATTTCTTCCCTCCTACATCATATCTACCTTAATCATCTGACTCCCACATAACTGGCTCGACTTCAATGACAGTCTCCTCTGCTTGTTTAAAAGTCATGCTATTTTCACTGCCATCAAAAAGGCATGATTTTCAAGTGAAGTTATTAAGTTTCCAATACAAGGAACAGTGCGTGGGTGCTACTGAAGTAGACTCTCAGGAATGAAAAAGAGATTCCCTTCCTTCTAACAGAAGACTGGGTCTTCCTTCTCTCTGAGGCCAGGAGACACCTTTATTACGATGTTTCGACCCTTTCCAAAGCAGTGAAGCCTATGTCCCGGTGTCAACCCAGTGATCCAACCCTGGCTCCATCAGAAAGAAACCAGAGACCTTTCCTCAGAGTGTCTTTCATAGTGCTGGAGAAACAGAAAAATATTCAGTTATTCTAACTAGCTTGCTTACATCCAAAGTCTTCTAGTCAAAACATAAAATATGAAGTGCAGTTTACGAACCCAGATTTTTTCTGAGGCTCCATTAGGCCATCCCATCTACCCGTCTGCAAACCAGAGTCCAAGTGAACCTGATCCATTCAAGCTAAGAGAAGTTAGGTCTGACCCACATGTCTGATTCTCACCCCGCCACTAAGGCCCTCGTATGGGGCACAGGAGAAAAAATTTGGACTACTTTCTGAGAAAGTGCAAGTGAAAAAAAAAAACATCCCTTCAATTCTGATATACAGCTTTTCACTTCAAGCTTTGTATCTGCACTGACAGCATCATGGACTTTAATCAACTTTACTGAGTTTCAACTAGTTTTATACCAGCCCCCATGTGTAAGTACAGACTTTGTCAAGTGACTCCAGTTTATTAATTTTGTGACACTGATCTGAACTGAGAGCTGAGAAATTAATCGCAAACCAATTCTGTGTTTTGTGAGAGTTTCGGCTTTTTTTCCACACAGACCTCTCAGCAGCTGTCAAATCCCTGCAGGTCTTCATTTGCTGAATCCAGCCTCCCTGAAGTTTCATTTCATTAGCTGCCCCTTTCACAAGATCTTTCAGCTCTATTCAGTGCTCTCTGAATTCAGGAGGTTGAGTAGACAGAGGGATGTTTCCGTTGTTACAGTAGGAAAGGTTTGTGAAAACTGTATTATACAGCACCTACACTATTAATGAATGAAATCCTCCTGGTTTAATCTTAAAACACCGCCGTTGTTTCGAAACCTGCCAGAGCCTCTTAATCAAATTACAGCCTTCATTCAGCTCAAGATTATACCTGGTGGTGTGTCAGTTTGACGTATAGGCATCTGTCATTCTCTGACAAGGAGAGAAAGAGAAAAAAATAGACAAAAGGAAAAAGTAAAGAAAGTTTTCTCATCTTCCCCACTGCCCTCCCCTTAAGGCCATATAGGGGCCAGATTTACATTCAACTCAGATTTACCTGGGCTGATGACCTCAAAATGATGAATTGTACAACCAGTAGCAGGAGTGTTACCAACACCAGGACCAGAAGGGCTCAGGACACAGAAAGTGCATGCACATTCTTCCTGAACATGGGAAACTTGCTCTTCTCTTGTAGCTCACATCGATGTGCACAGTTCAAAACTTCTCCAGCTATTCACATTCTAGGTTGTGTTCTGCTGCTAACAACCTACAGGTACACTCTGAGAGTTATGCCTCTCCAAGTTGCCATAAAATACTGAGATTTGGGACTAACGTTTTCTGGAATCAAAATGTCTTTCTGAAGTTCTCTGTGACATGTTGTGAAGCTATGCTAACCTATCAGGCAGAAGGGGTATGTCTGCTCCTATGCCAGCCACTTCTCTACAGCTTCAGTTTTCCATCACACAGCATTTTTGCTTAGCCTGGATGCTATCTGTGCTGCTCCTGCATTGCAGTCCTTCAGGGAAGTGCAGTATGGGAGTGGCTTAGCAGCAGTCTTTGGGTTAGCCTAGAGATTTTGTCCCCTCTAGAGTATCAAAGCCTAATGCAAAGCAAAGAATCAGCTCTCCACCCCACCTGCTTTGATGGTCATGATCCCTGAAGTCTTGTCCCACTGAGCCATCCACTCTGCTCATGGGTGGCCCAGCTGTTTTACCCTGTGCTTTATCACATTTGGCACAAGAGGAACAGAAAAGGAAAATTCAGACCTGCCCTTTCGTCTTGTCCCCAGTCTTGTCTGGGGAAAAAAAAAAAGAAAAAAGATAAGATGTTCTTGACCACTCGAGTTGCAATTCTGTACTTCAGATTTTTCAATGCTGCATCATTTCCCACAGGCCCTTCCTGACTGCCCCAAAAAACAAGATTCCTTTTGTAAGTGACGCTTTTCCCAGGAAGAAGAGTTCCCTGTTCGTCTCACTACTGTCTACCCAGGGAGCTCCTTTTTGTCCCATTCTCAGACAGATCCCTCCTGCTGCAGCATCCAAAGACTTTATGCAGCATGACTTAAACATATCGGAAGTGATCCACAGCCTCCTTTCATCAGGAGAAGTGTGTGTCAGACGTGATGGCTGGTTCTATTTTATCTTTGATCTGTGCTATTCTGTGTTTGTATTAAATAGACAAGGTCAAAAATGCCTGTCTGGCATTTTACTAAGTTTTAGCTGTCATTGGACTTTATTCTTCAGTCTCTTGCCTCTGTGAAAACAGAAAAGTTCCATTTTTACCATCCTTGCCCAAGGTGGAAACAGTCCACAGTTATTGTGGTCTCAGGTAATGAGCATCTTGAAAATAAGCGCAAGATTCTTATTCTTACTGTAGAAATTAAATGACGGGCAAGATGTGCCTCTGAAACTGTTTAGGCATTCGGCATGGATTGGACCCGTGGTTTTATGTCCTGCTAAATTGCATTGCAGCTAGGAGATGAATAAGGACCACATCAGTCCATTTACCTGAAATGAAGGAGAATCATCAGCTGTGCTTAAGACCTGTCCACATCTTTAGTTTCAGAATAATTGCAATGAAATCATTCATTCGACTGAAAAACAGCAACAATAACCTTAACCTCTAGTGTGGAAAACATCTAGTCTGAATTGGAAAGCCTGTCTAAACTCTTGGATGATGACAGAATTAAGCTGTAGGAAGTTTAAACTATTTCTATATGATGGCACCAAGTTTAAACAGTGACCAGTCTGATTGCCTATTCACTTCTGTTTCCTTTTATAGACTCCTCGTTCATGTTGGTTTACTGTGGGCTTGCATTCTCATCAGAAGGGTGAAGCAAACAGAGAGCAGAGCTTAGGCCTCTCTCCATGCAGCCAGTCCTCCTTTCAGTGTCTCTCCCTGGCTTGGAGTCAGACTGACTTAAAAAAGGAGATTAAAACTGGCCAGCTAAAGTTGTTACTGCTCCCCGCCAGCCTCCTCTTCTTTCTAGTAAATGCTATCACAGTTGGTGCTGTTTTAATGGACATCATTGCTCCTGAATCCTGTGACATTTCAGGGTATCAACACAAACCTTCCAAACCCCCCAGTTCAGACCCGTGTAAGCATGGAGTTAGTAAGTGGGTGCAGTGAAGGATTTGGGTAGATGGTACAACCCAAGGCTCTAGCCTTTAGTTTAGACTCCCCTTTGGCTGCACGGTGGATGTACCGGTGCCCCGCTGGATCAGCATCCCCCTCAGGTCCCAGAGCAGCTGGTACCTAACTCAGCACAGCAAGCACCGACCACAGCCACGTGCCAGTAGGTGTAACTCATGCAAAACAAAAAAAGGGGAACTGGTTGTTTTGTCAGACATACCTGAGGAAGCATGCAAGAAGGGAATCATTTATGTCTCACTGTTTTTCAAGCCTTCTTCCAAGGACGCAGTCCACGTCTACTGATTGTGTGGAGGAGCCACGGCAAAGCAAAACACCTCTGACAGTCTTTCACTGCTCTTCTAGTCCTGAGTCTATTTTTTTCTGTCAGTAGCTTGTAGAATTACTTTTGCTGTCAGCGTACAGCCCCACGGCAGTCGTCACTCAAAATCGGAGTGTACAGTTACTTCTCTCATCCTGTTTCTTTCCCAGAAGCTTTTGTTCCACAGGTATAAGGTCTTGTGGAAGATCCCTTCTGCCTGACCCATATTGCCCAGCAGTTCCCTGGTACAAGGGAAAACCTCCTGTAACAGAAGGAGACTGCATTAGCGTTCTTTCACACCACTGAAGTAGTACAATGTAGCATTAGCACATGGAAGGATCTAGTCCATTAACTTTTAAAATTAGCTTACAAAGGGGGATGGAAGCTCTTGTGGGAAAACAAGACATTCAAACCTTCTTGCAAATCCAAAGTGTCCTCCTCTAAAGCACCATACCTCATCAGTTATACTTGCAGCTTCCTCTCTTAAATATGACAGTGTAAAAAGGCTGCAAAGTGAATTTTATTCTGCAGCCGCCATCTTAATCTTCATCTTTCTCCTGTTAGTAACAGAGATGCAAGCTATAGCATTATTCAGGAGTTTTGTAGTGTCAGGGCTCTGATTGTGCTCCTTCTTTTGAGATATTTGTTCACAGCAATTTAGTTCAAGGTACAACAATAACCCAAATAGCAGGAGGCCAGCCTGGTCTGGCTTGAATGTGGCACTGTATGTAGTGGAAAGCTGTTGTGGTATTGTTGCTAGGTATTGCAATGTTCATGAGTCTGAATTATACCTTTTAGATATTAATAACCCAAGTCATGACATCTGCATTACTTTCAGCTGATTTCCTTTGGATGAGTTCTTTTGTTGAAACTCCATTTGTATTTCCACACGTGGATTCACAAACATTAATGTGAATCAGCAGTCAGACAAAAAACTGGATAAATTTCCCAAAAGTAAGGGATCCTGAAGAGCAGCCCCATTCCTATAGAGACTTTTGCAACCCACGCCCATCCAGACTTAAACCATTCCCTTCCAAAAGCCAAGAAATGCAGCCAGAAGATAACTTTTGACTTTTGTGAAGCTTGGATTGGGCCACCATCTTGCCATTGGCTTTGGACACGTAAGCTGGCCAGTTGGCATCCTGTAGAAATTGGATCACTGGTTAGCCCAAAAGGCACAGATCACAGCTAGAGCAGTCAGTTCACAAGGGGAAAAATATCATATTTCTCTTTCTCATTATCAGTCAGGAAGGTAAAGAAAATATTAATCGGCTTCTCCTTCTTTTGCAGACACACACACACATCGACACACAAACAACCCAGCCAAGTTCACAAAGGGACTTGATAAATGAAAGCCTTCATACTTGACCAAACTTTGACGAATGCTTCCTCAAATACTGGGCTTGAAGCCTGTATTCAATCACGGGAGCAGTATATGATTAGCTGCACTTTCATCCCTATGCTGGCATCTGAGAAGATCATAGGGTTTTTTTATGTTAGTATGCCTGGTGAAATCAGAGCAAACCCTTTGCTCTGTGATTAATAACGTGTTAAGCCACAGTTCCAAATTATTTCAACTTTTCAATGGTTATGGGAACATTTACAAGACGGATGGCTGGACTGTATACTGCCAACAGGCTGAAAGAGCTATCATTTATTACAGAGTTTTCTTGCAGCCAAAATGTGTAATACTACCCTGGTAAACTGTGCAGAAAAAGAATTATGAGTTTTGGTACAGCATTTTCCCAAATTAGAAATCAAGTGAAGCTTCCTGCACTACAAATGTTTTTTGGTGGGGGGGGAGAGGGAGGAAATACCATTAAACTTTTCCAAAAATGTAAACCCCAAATGTATTCCATGCTGTGATGGTGCAACAGAGCTTTGCTCACTATGTTAGCTGATTTAATCTAATCATACCACAATATTTTCTGGTGATTTGTTGTTCAGGTTAACTATATGCTTATAATAGCCTGATCAATCCATCATTTCCCAGTTATTTTCTTGTAACAACATCTTAACTGTCCCAGTGCCTCTCTGAAGTCTGTTAATTGTCTTCATACTGCTGACAGTTAAATTCTCTTTTCCTCCCCTCATACGACAGAAGTAATTTTCAATTGATGATAATCAACCTATCTCATTAAGCATTTGAACAGACTGAGGATTTCCAAGGCTCACACATCAAGGGTTTGCTATTTTGGGTATAGGAGAACCGCAAAATCACTGACCTCAGTATCGCTCTACATCTCTGCATATCTGTGTGCGTGCGTGTGCACGTGCCACAGCCTCATGTTATCACAGCACCCACAGGCAAAATCTCCATTATTCTGAAAGTAGAAATTTTTCATTTGCGATTAAATGAAGGGGGGAGCTCCACTGTGCTGAGAACAGGAAAAGGCTGAGGAAGCACAATTGTGACTCCAGGAAAACACATTCATATTCCATAACATGACCCATCTCATCTGCCTTCTGTTCCCAAAACAAGCTCTCCAGTTTTGTCATCTGTGTTCCGCTCTGCTTAAAGCAAAGGAGCGAAATGATCTTAGGTAAGATTTCGAGCTCTGCTGAGACCCTGGTAACAAGCAGAAGTTTGCCTCGTGTCGAAATAACAGGATCCCAAAAAAATGCTTTTCCAAAACGTTAGCTCTCCATGAAAACTGCATCAGTGCTTTAGGCCAAAAAATCCTCCTAGCTCACATCAAAGGACAGCAGGGAGCCAGGATGCCCCCAGATGACTATCAAAATGGGTGTATCCTCACCACAGTAACATTTTTTTTGCTACACACCTTCAATAAGGCCTCAGGACCGGTCACTGGTCTCTGCCTCAATTTCCCCATTGGTAAAACAAAAATAATAATGCTATTTCCCTCCCTTTGAGACTTTCAGATAAAAGGTCATGGGAAGTAAGAGCCAAACATTACTAGTACTATCCGTTCTGAGCCTCAGTAATTCATTCCCCGCTGAGCCGCTACATTCTGATGCAAACTTATTGGCATAATACATTCTGTGCTTGTATTGTTGTATTTGCATTGACCTCCATTTCCAGCAAAATCAGAATAAAATGTTATTTAAAAATTGATAGGAAACACAAGAAACAAATAATCTGAGTTGTACCAAATAAGTAGCAGCTAATGCCCTATGCACATAGGACCTAGCACGTGCCAGTTCTATAGCTGCACCTTAAAATGATGTGTAATGTCAGGGTTTGGGCTTTTTGGGGTGCAGCTATATTTTTTAATTAATTTCCAGTGCTCATGTCCATGCTGGGGATAAGCTATCACAGTTTTTATTCTCTCTTCTCTTTAGAAACGTGTGATTAAAAAGAAAGAGTCTTCATTCTTTGAGACAGTTCTGTCCACACTGATCTCAGATTAGCCAGGAAGGAGTTCAGCCTCTGAGAAGGGGGGTGATGAACACTTACACACATCAGGGCCCAGATCCTCAGCTGGAGGAGAAGCAATTGGAAGAAGCCAAGGTGGTCCTATCAATCTGTTACCTGTCCCAGGAGCCCCTCCTGGGTTTAGTTAGATAATAAAGTGCCTTCTGCAGAGTTTTTGCTTCTTTTATCCTTTTAGTTAAAAAAATCTCTGCCTGGAGTAAGTATGAAGTGAAGGCAGTAGCAGTGTATTTCATTTGGTAGCCAGGGAAAACTTATATCATGGTGGGAGGAGGGCTCACTGTGTGGCACAGAGGTAGTTGGATTTGGCATTCTTCTGATGCCTTCTTGAACTGCTCCCAAACTCACATGCCCTTCTTCAGCCTGTCTTGTCTCCAAGCTCTTATTCCTTCTGGGCATTGTGATTAACTGTTTGAAGGAAGTACAGTTAGTTTTATAGCCATTCCTGAGCTCCCCTACTAGCCAAGCCTAGTTCACTGCAAGCATGAGAGGGAGAAGGGATCAGCAAGCTTTCACAGAGAGCATGCCAAGTTTTATTTCTCTTTCCCATCCTGGAGGTTAAGCATGCCTTAGGAACACAGTAGGAGCCAGAGGATGCTGCCTCACAAGCAGACATCTGCTAGATTGCTTGGGACTTAGCAAGGATCCCATGGAGATGTAAAACTGTGGAGATCTGAGTCAGGTCCACAGTCTGTAATAGCTATATTCTCATGGAAGATGCTTCTGGTTTGAACTGCTGCTGACTGAGACTAGAATCTGATGCTGTGGTTTCCATTTGCTATGGCATACATTTTTTAAAACCTCATGTTAAACATTCATATGCAATGTTAGAGACAGATCTCTTTAGCCAGCAATGCCTGGGTTTGGGATTTTTTCCCATTTACCTCTGAAACTGGGAGCCTGGTCTAGTTTATTCTCTGAAAAGCAGGATATCGACAGAGTAAAGCATGTCCAGTTTTAGCCAAGTCCTCATTGTACAAAGCATATACCAATGAAGTGCTCCAAATTAGCAGTGGTCTGGCAGCAGTAATAAAAGCTGCAAGAAAGAGACTGTGTAATTGCGCTTGTCATGGAGAAGAATATAGTCTGCAGCTGGTGTACAGAAATGCCTCAAGTCTTTATGGGAGTCAGAAGAAAATCAAGTCAGCTACCAACCTCTAGCTCAAAGAGAGTTCAGGAAGGTATCCTCTTCAAATACTACTCTCCTGCCACAAACACACAGCATCCTGGTGGTGTCTCATCTGCCTGCCCACCCAGACATTTCAAAAGTTACTCTTGCAATAACCTCTTAACAGTATTCTCCTGGCATTGCTTCATTTTTCTTGGTTTATATAGATGCAGGCTACAAAATCTTTGTGAGCTATCTCTTCTGGTAGAAGAGTGCCACCTCATGACTGATACAGAGGAATGAAACAACCCACAGCAGTAGAGCTGAAAGCGCTCAAGAGCTTGTAGCTGGGGAAGACTGGAACAGCTCATGCCCGTGTATCCACCCAGCAATACGGCATCCTGAAACAGAACACTCTTTGGCCAAACAAGTGCTTTGTGATCATTGTTTCAGGAGAAAAAACTTAGGATCTTTGCTGAACCCAAGTCCATCCTCAGTGTTGAACTGAAATTAATTACTCAGAAGAAACGAACGTTATGCAGGCCTTTATACAAGGTGCCACTTGCTTCAAAATGCTGGTCTTTTCATTTCAGACTCCTCTGCAGTATCTTAGGTACCTCTACTCTGGGAACAGCACAATTTTGAGTGTGAGCACCCTCTTTTCCTTGTTTCCTCAGACAGCTTTCCACATGCCTAGCTACCTCTTCTCAAGCTCATTATTTTGTCCTTTCTAAAATAACTAATATTTCTCACCACCTGAGATAATTGTTGTTAAACTAAGGAGAATTTTGAGGTCCAAATAATTCCTAAAGACTTTGTTGCTTCCATGAATGAGATGCACATGTCAAAGAAACTCAGAATTTCTGTGCTCCATCATCAGTTGAAAATAGCAAAACCGGACACAGCATGTTCTTGTGGATTGATTTGTCTATGCTCCTCCCAGAAACAGATAGTTTAAAAATTTACAACCCATGAACAAGGAATAGAGCAAAATATTTTTTTACTGGGTTTTTTTGCTTCTTTTCTTTTTTCCTTTTAAATGAATTCAGGCATTGAGGAAAGTGCTAGATTGAGAAGGCTAGTTCTTGAAGTGTGTTGTTCCTATTTTTTCCTAGAATAGAAATATCAGGAGAGTGGTACTGAAGCTTTCCTAAAATCCCAAGTCTACTGCTGCTATTCTTCTTTACTGGACTCCTTGCTAAACACTAGGCAGTAATTAAAGATCAGAATCAGCTTCTTCCTTGCCATCTCAAGTAGAAGCAAAGTCAATTAAAACCAAGTGAAGTATTAATTTTTCTATTGATCTACTAGCAGGTATATTAATAGCACCTATTATCAGACAGGATGCCAAGCAGCTAAAATATGGATACAAATTTTGACGTAACTTGAATATTAAGTAGTGTTTCAGAAAGGAGAGATTTTGCATCTCATTCCCTGAGGCAGCCAGTTTTTGCTCAGTCCTGCATTTCAAAAATATGCTGCTAAAGCTGTCAGATAGCCAATATTATTAATCTGAAAGCATCAATTTAATAAGTCTCATCCTATGAACTGAAAAAAAAAAAAGAAAAAAATTCAAAACCCACTTGCTATCCAGTGGGAGGATTTTAACAGCACAGATGATTTTCTTTGCATAACTGCTAGAAGGCCTGCAAAAGTTCATCAAAAATCAGAGCTGTGTGAAGTCAGTGATTGTCTGATTCCTTTGTTATGATAAAGATAGCAATATCTGAGTGAATAAACATAATTTAAACTTTAATTACAGGCTATTGTTATGACAGATGAATTTTTAAGCTTTCTGTGTTTAACAGTTTCCCTTAAAAAGATTTTTGTACAGGAGTTTACCAATCACAATAAATAACTGGTTACCTGCCCATTAAGAAAATGAAAGTATATAAGGTCTACTATCTAAATCCATCATTTAAAATACTAACAAAACTACCCCAGATAGTACTCCTCCTCCCAGACCAGGTAAGTTAGCTCTGGACCACGTAGAGTATGGGGGTTCTTTCAGAAAGAACTGCAGCACTGAGCCCCTTCAGCTCTTACACTGAAGATCTTAAAACTGGTGTCTGTTGAGACCCCACCTGGAGTACTGTGTCCAGCTCTGGACCCCTCAGCACAGGAAAGACAAGGATCTGTTGGAGCAGGTCCAGAAGAGGGCACCTCTCCTATGAGAATGGGCTGAGAGAGCTGTTCTCCAGGCTGTTCAACCAGGAGAAGACAAGCTTCCAAGAGACCTTATTGCAGCCTTTCAGTACTTAAAGAGGGACTACAGGAAAGATGAGGACAAACTTTTTAGCAGGACCTTTTGCAGTAGGACAAGAGGTAATGGGTAGATTTAGACTAGATATAAGGAAGACATTTTTTACGATGAGGGTGCTGAAACATTGGAACAGGTTCCCCTGAGAGTTGGTAGATGCCCCATCCCTGGAGACATTCAAGGTCAAGTTGAACAGGGCTCTGAGCAACCTGATGTAGTTGAAGATGTCCCCACTCATTGCAGGGGCGGGGTTGGATGAGGTGACCTTTAAAGGTCTCTTCTAACCCAAACTATTCTATGATTCTATGAAAACCAGGGACAAGTTTCAATCTATCTGAGCAAAATTTCCCCACCTTCCACGGGCTACACGGCCAACGGGTCACAGGAGCAGGAATAGGGCTAGAAGCTTAAGCCACCAGGGAGAAGAGAGGAGGAGCTGCCAGCTGAATTAAGCACAGGTCCAACCACTATCACCAAAAGGCAACACTTTCAAGGAGCTGAGCATCATCCAAGTGCCCAGAGAAATAGCTAGTTGCTTTTTTGCTTGCTTAAAGAACCAGAAAGGAGCTGTACTGTTATTAGCCGGTGCTACAGAGCTGCATCAATGCAGCTCACACATCCCTATGCCCAGCTGCTTTTTGTAGGCTGACGTGATAAAAGCTGGCCTTCTCACATCGTAGCTATGACAGTGACGCTGTCAGGATTTAGAGCTTTCTTCTGAAAACCATGGAGCACCTCTACAGCAGTCCTCTTGGTACTCTTTTGGGTGAAATATAAATCAAAAATATCATCTCTGCAACTAAGATATCTTTAGAAAAATTGATTTCTTCAAGTTGTCTCTTCTAAAAGCAAGTATCACCTACCCACGTGTAGCTTGTTTTCCAGCCCACCTAAAAGGATGCACTGTTATGAAACTGCCCAGGCAACCTCACTGAAATGTTTTCCTGCTTACCAAGAATCCCAGAGATTTTAGATAGAACATAATTTCTCTTTATTTATGTTGCATTTCCAAACATCACTTCTCACCAGCATCTGCCTGGCAGAAACAAGTGCTTTATCCTGAACTCTCTTTCATCTCCTCCTCCGATTTGACAACAGCTAAACCAGGCTGCAGCAATGCCTTTAGCCACAAACCTAGAAACAACCACCAGAATACTTTGTGGGTGATTCACAGATTTTTGTGTCAAAAAGCTAGTGATCTTCCTTATTTCCTGAATTGTACAGCATGCCAAGCTGTGTGTTCACACTGTTTTGTCTTTAATCCTGGGTTCACAAACATTTCCAGAGTAAAATGTGACATTTTTATAACAAGCTCTAAGTCAGTAAAGTTCCGGATAGAGCAAACCTTGGATGTTCTGTTCTCTTTGTGAGTAGCATTTTAAGAAGAGAAACAAAAGCCATCCAAACATACAGACTCAAATTACGTGTTGAAGAAGTCTGCACAGCAAGAGGTGAAATAGATCACACATATATCTTAATTAAATGTTTATCTCACAACCATGACAACGCAAGAGTGCAGCAGGTACTAGCCATCACAGAAAATGCTTCTTTCACAGCAAGCATTATTCCAACTAAAGGAGGTTTTCTCCCAGTCATCCCTTGGCATTAATGCTAACGTGTCTTGTTCTAGTCTCAGTCCCAGTTACTACTGCGTGCTAAATATATGTTCGTCAAGAGAGTTGCATATGCTACACATTATGTAGCATAGAGCCAATACAGCAGTCAGCTATGTTTTCCCACAAAAGATTGGCCATCTTAGAGGAGCTCTCACATAAACCCCTTTCCAAGGCTAAATGCATTCAGGGTCCGTATTCTCAGCAGTTGAGCAGGCAGCCTGCAGGGCTTCCAGCTCTACTAGTGCCATCCCTGGGCATTGCCCTGGGAGGATTGCTGCAGGTGTGTTCAAGCGATTGCACCTTGCAACATTTTGGAGAAGAAGAATTTTGCATCCAAACTGCACATCAAAGTTGGAGTTTTCAAAAAGACATAGGGTTTTATCAAACTGTGAAGCTCAGAACTGTTAGAGGATTCACTTTTCTTCATTTCCTACTCACGATTTATATCTGTCCCTTTCCCATCTTCCACCTCCCCAGCAAGGAGTGGAGAGAGAGGAACCTGCTTCTGAGGTGCTGGTCTCATTTAGCCTTTGGGTTTATGCAGAACAGAGAACAGGAGCTGTTCTACTGCTTTCTTCCCCAAGATGAGAAATGCAGCACCTCAGGCAGCTCCTTCTTCACCCTTCTTTTATCCAAAGCTAGATTTTCCATGGTGCTCCACCCCTTCATAAAAGGTGAGGGAAGGGTCATGGGACTCAGAGCCACTGGAAGAAAAGGGACTCCCTTTGGCTACCCTCAGCCTGAGATTTTGCTTCAGGAAGACAGATATGGCACAGCATCCCTTCACACCAGTGTGCAGCTGAGTGACACACACCACACACACCCCCATCCTCTCCTCTCCTGCTGTTTTCATGAGATGTTTTTCCCAAGTAGCAGTGAATCTAGTGACTGGAGAGAGACCATAAAACAGACTAAGCCCAAAGTGCTTTCAAATGCCGAGGTAACCAAACTGGAATATTTGTGTAAACTCTATATTTCCTGAGGTTTTCTGGTATAAGAATTAAAGATGTTGCTTATGACTGTGGAAAAGAACTAGGAAGCCAACAGGAACTCATGCAAAGGCTGTGATTCTTGCTGGGTGGTTATCCTCTCTGTTATGGAAGCAACCTAGCAAGAGACATGGATAGATGCAAAAACATAAGCAAGACTATGAGCCTTAATGTACTGCCAGGAGTCTTCTCCACACCCCCTGTCACCGAGGATCCTCTCTGCCCCATGCTGTACCTCTACCCTGCTGGTTTCAGGTTGTGCTGCTTAGAAAAAAAGCCTGCCAAGACCCTTCTCTGGCGAGGCAGCAGCAGGAGGCTCAGCTGGAGCCCTGTGCCTCTGCTGCCTGCTCCCGGCAGTTTGTCATGGAACGGAGGAGCAGGCTGCACCAGAGGAGGGTATCGCATCTGCAGGCCAAAATTCAGGAGGAAACCCATGGATCGATCACAATGTATTTTTAAAAAAGGTCAGGACAGGTCTTCTGCTTACTCAGCACTTTGCATTTTGAAAGGAGAGCCACCAAAGATATAACTATGTACTGCAGCTTCTTTAAAACATAGTTCCCCTATATCCTCCTGGGCGGGCATCTGCTAGGAGAAATAAAGCTCTTGCGTGGTGCTGGTTCGATGTCTGAGAAACCACTGAATCTATAAATGTATCCCAACAGTCAAACACAGAATAGGATACAAAATCCTGGTACTTCATGTTCCAGCTCCACGGAATTGAGTCTCCCGTTTCCAAGGACTCTCAGTGCCAATTCTGGAACAAGCTTCTCTCTCTGGTCAGACACTGAGTTATTTGATATATTAAATTTCCACAGATTTAGTTGACAGAAAAATGTAATCATCATCCATTTTAAAAAGCACAGCTGAAAAAATGATTAAAATTCACGCACATCAGGCAGCTGGATTTGCTGGGTATGGCCTGAATATAAGGCTAAATGAAGGTTAAATATTGGCTGAATAGTAGAAGCTGTTTATTGAGAATGTATATGGTTCTGTTAGCTAAAAGTGGCAGCACATTTGAGATTGAATCAGACAAGCTTTTCTGCCTTATGCATGTACCATTTCTCAGACTAAGCTACATCTAACTGCAGTGTTAGAAAGCAAGAAATTAGACACAAAATGCTCAGTGGGGTATATTTAATTCCTGATAGGAGAAATAGTAACCAAATAAATCAAATGTTTCTAACTCAGCACTTTTTCCATTGGAAAATATCATTTCACTGGCATTGAAATCTTCTACGGGGTTGAAAAATATGCATTTTTTTTATATTTTGAAAAAGACTAAAACACAGCCTTTTTCTAATTTAGATGCTGCATTATACAATATATCACATTTGCACAAGTCAAAATGCAAACAGAATGCTTTGACTGATCCAAGTCAGACTGTGTTTAACTTAAGAATTCTTAACTTTAAAAATTTAACTTGATATCAGTTCTTTTATATTTATATATATACAGTTGCTATTTGTTTTTGTCTTGTTTAGAAAGAAATAGATTTTGGTGTGCAAGAAAGTCCCACTGATTTGACGTTATGGCTTCAGTTTCCTATGCGTATTCACCTCTTGTGCAAATGTGACCTAATAATAATGCATGTCTTCTCCCATGGGGGGTGTGATTTTACTAATGGTGGTGGTGGTCAGGCCAGCCACTCCAGCCCACTCGATGGCAACTTGCCTTTTCTGATGTGGAGCCCATCATCAGCTGTGACACGAAGACAGCAGCTACCGCAAAGTCCTCTGATCAGAATTCGCAGATGGCGCTAGATCAAAGCTATAAAATTTCAAATATAGCGATCAGCTTCTTGGTCTGATTAAATAAGAAACACAAAAATAGAAATCGCAAATTACTCCATTTACAGGGGAAAAAAAAACAAAACTGGTTTTGACATTAAAAATGGAAAAAGAAAACAAACAAAAAAGTGATGAAAAATAATTCCTTATATTCTTATGGGAAAAAAAAAATCTATCCCCACCCCTTCCTCTCCCAGTCACACACACATTCCCTGCACCAGGGCCAGGAGTGGCCATCCTGCAATGTAGCTGGGACATGGAGAAGACATGCACACCATTCATAACCTACAACATGAGGCTGTTGTGCACAGATTCCCAGGCGCACTGAAGTGAAGATATGGTGAAAATGTTAGCAGCACCTGTCCAGTTTTTATTCCTTTCCAGAGCTTTAGACATCACTCAGAGTGAGATAAGCATCCAATTTCCAGGTGTGTTCTAAATCAAAATATCAGAACCCCTCAGAATTTCCCATTGCTAGCTCTGAAAAAGAGGTTATACATATTTGTCAGGTTTTTACTGAAATAAATCTGAAAAAACGACCAATTTCTTGTCAGATGTACATAAATACAAAATGGAGGGGGAAAACGCCTTACCAGAGCATGGTATTGAAACATTTTCCAACAATGACAGCTCATGTTCTGAGCTTTAAACAAGTGGCAAATTCGGGGTACAATGTGACTTTTTTTTCTTTTTTTTTTTTTGTTATTTAAAGAGAACAAATTAACGAATATGGAATGTTTCTGACAAAAATTTGGTGGCACTATGGAAACTTTATTCTAAATCTCTGTCCTTTTCTGAGGCAATCATTTTCACACCAGCAAGAATTGTTTAGTAGAAATTTGACAGTGAATGTCTAGATGAGGAAGACAATATACTGCAAGCACATCTACTGCCTTTAAATCTCAGCATGTCCCTTGTGGCACACCAACAAAACAAACCTAGCAAAGCTAGGTAATTTGCCAAAGCCCACGCAGTGTCTGCAGGAGAACCAAGATATCAATCAGGAGTTCTTAACTTCTAGCCTTTCGCTTGTTTTTAATAGCACGCATTGCTTTCTCATTCTCCTTAACATCTAAAAATAGCGGACTGACAAATCTTGCAGTAAATATATTTGAGACCAAAAGGTCACCTGGGCAGAGACCATCTTTCTGCCTTGTAGGACGCTCTTTGGTGATACTTAATGAGCACATGCTCAGTGATCAGATACAAACCTAGAAAGTCACTGTGGCTTTTTTGATCACCATACTGGTGCACATTCATTTAATTACCTCAATATTAGTGTCATTATCACAGTGCCTAAGTAAAATTCTCTCATCTTCTCACCCTTGCCTCAGGCAAGGTGCAAAAGTCAGCTCTAGTGCTACGGGTCAGCACTTCCCCCCTTCTTCATAACTCCTACAGTAAACTAGTTTCATCATGAGCACTGACACAGAGGCTGTAGAAATTAATCTCAAGGGGTAGCAAATTTCCTACAAGTTTGGGTTTGCTTTAAAAAAGTTCTTACTGTGCAAATGAACCTTTGACAAAGTAGACCAAAACCTCTACAGTGAAACTTCAGCAAAGGAAATTATGAATAAAGACAGGGTAAAAGTAATTTAATAGGAGCACCTCAGTGCACATGGTAGTCTCAGCTCTCAGCTGGAAACCCCAGACCAAATTCTGTGCTCCTGTATGTGAGTGAAACTCCACTCATCCCAGAAATGGGGACATCACTATTTTCTGCGCATGCGTGAGTTCTCTGCTGCTGAGGTCTTACTCCAAACTGAACTGTGAAGCGTATTTCCCATGCAATGATTGAAAATGGGTCATTCTTGTGGGATATCCCATTCAATTTTTGCAGCAGAAAGTCTGTCTCATTCTAAGTCCTGGCAGAAAATTGCCAAACCTTGAAAACAGCTTGACATTGTGGCTGTCAGCCAAAAAGATGCAGTCAGTAATGGGCTGTAATTCTTGTCCCTCTCATTCTATTTACAGTCCTTTTTTTATCACAGGAGTAGAATTTGAAAATAAAAAGTCCTGTTGTAATAAAGATAGCCCCAAATAAAACAAAAGCTGAATGAGGCTGTTCTTCAGTGTAATCTGCAGTAGCCTGACCTGGAGCTGAAAATCATTGTATTTCGTCCCAAACGTATTTGATTCCATGAATCTGAAATATCATTTTTCCCCTAACTTTTTTATAGCATTTTGTTTTTGACGGCTCCCATCACAAAGTGAAATAATATATGAAAAGAGTGCATGACACAACATATTATTGTGCAAGCTACCATGAAATCTTAAATTTAGTGTGCTGTGAGGAAATGCATCAAGTCACTCTGGGTCACCACACCAAACCCTTGTAGCACTGTAAGAGAGTGCAAAGCATAAGCCTAAATAGCAGTAGATAGCATGAACAAACTGTAACCTCAAAATAACTGCAGAGAGCAACTTTTCAAGAGTAATGAATCTGGAGGTGGCATCAACTTGGTTATTAATTCTAATCTGTCAAAGCTGGGGTTGTAACCTTACCCATTTATCGGCAACGTCTGAAGGGAATTATTCTGCCATTTACATAGACTGCATTGTGCAAATATTAAGCTTGATAAAACCTTTCATTCTAGCTGCAAAAAAATTTAAATAGTGTCCACACTCCCAGTCAGGCAGAGCAGAGAGAGCCACCACAGCCTGTGCTCTGGAGAGGAGCAGCCCACGTTATCAGGAGCCAGGGCACGTTTCCACCTTCTTGAAGCAAACAGGACATAATGTCACAGATGTGACCAAGCTCTCTACAGCCTAACCCATGGGCAGATGCCCAGCATCCCCACCACAGCACAGGTACCTTGTGGCAGGAGCACAGCTGTGTGTCAAATTCAAAGCAGACAGAAAGTGGTTTAGCAGCCTGGCTCCTGATCTAATTGCTGATTCCAGGTACACGGAGCTAACCCCAGCACTGTCAGCAGGACCTTTTTTGTTCCCGTTTGAAAGCCACACAATGAAAGTGTTGCCATGTTAGATTGATTGTCTAAAGGAAAAAGAAAAGTCTCCTTCACTTAATCCGAATACTTTAGTTTGCTTCCTCCGTTATAACAAGGACCAAAATTCAGCTTGGAACTCTGCCTGCATAGTTCTGACCCAAGAATGGGAATGGGGGAGCAATAGGAGCAGTATTCACCGTGGTGTGTCTTTCACAGAGATGAGGCAACTCTTATGACACTGGTTACAGCCCACAAAGCTCTAACTGAACATTAAACATAATTTTCAAAAACCACAATGAAGTAAGATGGCCATTAATTTTACTTCTTAGGTAACTTGCCCAGCAATCAAGTATTTGCACAACATTCCATCGTGATTCCCTAGCCTGTGCAAACATAAAACAAACAGACCAAAAAGCTGTCATTAAGAGCTAACAGAAGGCTGCAACATATACAAAGGCTCATTACAGCTCATTAAAAATGCTTTGATTTTAAGGGAGCGAGGCAGCAGTTAAGGGCAACCATCAGAGGTCCCACCAGCTCAAGGCACATGTAAAACACAGTATGCAAAGAGGTGACCAGGTCCAAGCCCACTGCACTGCAGCCTAATCCTGCTGCTGCCATCCCCCCGTGCCGGGCAGCAGGGACAGGCAGGGGAGCCATGCAGCCACTGGGATGGGATGGGATGGGATGGGATGGGATGGGATGGGATGGGACGGGACGGGA
>JAOXJM010000001.1:114471246-114484014 GCA_026413425.1 Tringa solitaria | reverse complement strand
GATGGGATGGGATGGGATGGGATGGGATGGGATGGGACGGGACGGGACGGGATGGAATGGGATGGGACAGGATGGGACAGGATGGGGCAAGCAGCTGCCCAGCCCAGTGGGAATGCTCCTCTGTCACCTCCCGCTGCCCCAGCTTCACTCCATGGCCCTCACTGCAGGGCCCAAGAGTCCAGCCACTTGGTTTTCATTGGGATCCAACACTCCTTCTCAAACAGACCATTCCTTCAAGTCATAGTTTTAATTAATTTAGAATGAATTATTTGGGTCTCTTAATTTCCCGGCTTATTTTGAAAAAGTCCAATTAATGCTGAGCTAAGTAGCTCCAAAGGTTCCCCAGCCGTCGTCTGCCCTGAAGGGATCAAATTAAAATGAGACACTAGTCAAAATGTCAAACCACAATAATTTTTAAAGTCATTGTGCAACAGATCTATGGCTACAAATAAACCACACAATTACTGAATAAATCATGCAATACTTGCAAACCTAATGCCTAAAACTCTCTCACTCAAGATACAACCTCCCCTGTCAACCAAGAGCATGTTCAGAACTTACAGCAACTCATAAAAAGTCACATTTCCTTTCACAGGACAATTAAAACCATAGAGTATAATGAAACGTGTAAATTAGACTATAATATAAGATAAGGGCTTAAATGCAGGAAAGACAGTCCAGAAGCTCTGCTGACTGTGGAGCTGAAGGAGCCTTTGAGGCAGCACAGGCAGTGGCTGGTAAAGCCACACCATGCAGAACTGCAGAAATCTCTCTGTTCTGCTTCCAGAGCCACACAGGCGCACTGGCAATCACTTCAAGGGTCTCCAGAACTGTGGCACATTTTAATCTGGAATCTTCATGATCCACTTACAAGTTTTTTTCTGTATTAGCTTTCTCAAACCTTTAGAGAGCGTAATAAAGTCTCTCTCATACAAACGTCCCTCACTAGATAAAGTCTTTATTTCAACTTACTTGCTTGAAAAATCCTAACTCTGTCCTTCTACCTTTGAAAGTATTTTGTCTAGCTGTGGAAAAGAAACAGGTATTAAATCATTGTTGAACAGAAAACTAAATTAAAAACCGAGACAGGTCAAAATTTCAGATGAGGGTTTGTTTTTAATGAGCTGTAAGTCTAACAATTCAATTAATCTTCTTGACTCCTCCAGAAAATTGCCCCCCCTCTTTCCCACCAGTCGAATGAATTTTTCCAACAAAAGCAGCAGGATCACTGAGTACGTGGTCTGAGCACAGGAAGGTAATACTGTTTCAAAGGGTCTTCAATTTTTATTTTTTTTTTTAATCTCATTACCCTTGTAATGAAAACTCCAAATTTCCCACTCCAAAGTTAAATTTCAACAGCAGAGCAGGAACAGTACACCCCTTCGGGGCAAACCTTCCAGGGGTCACTGGTCTCGGCGTGCCGCCAAGGAGCAGCAAAGGAGCTGATAGGAGACCAGCCCCGAGGGGTGCCTGAGACAGCAGGACAGCACTGGTTGCTGCTGCCTCTCTCTGCCCCCCAACCTGCCGATGCCTCCCTCCCAGGGCAGGGAGATCCTGTCTTCTGGGTCTGCCCAGAAGAGCGCTGCAAAAAAATCAAATGACTCTTTCGGGGAAGCTGCTGCCCAACTAGTGCGTTTCTCACATGTAGCACTCTGTGAGCCACCATGTTCCTCTGCCTCTGCCGTTTTGTGGGAAAGAAGATCTCCTTTACACTAAAAATAGCACAGGAAAACTCACAAGAGATGATTTGGGTTGTATGTTTTCATGTCCCTCCGTCCATCCCACCTGTGGAACGAACAGAAAGATGGTAAGATCTTTGTATTTCCATTTGTGAATTACCTGAGAATTGAAATGCAAACGTGTCTTGTCCTGCAAAACTGAGAAAAAAGAAGGCTTCAGTGTTTCTGTCAGGAGTAAGGAAAGAGAGATTAAGATGAGTAAGCACAGTGGAAGCACGGTCCCGTTTCTGCCTGGCTGCAACAGGTAGGTACAGTGCAGCAGTTCTCACACTGAAGCTTTTCCTGACAGTCACCCCTCTGGCAGGGTCTGAGGTGCTGCAGCAAGTGGAGAGTAACGCTGGAGAAGGGCTGAAGTACCACAGTGTGGTAACAACTGGTAAATGTCTTTCTAAACGTAATGTTACACATGAAAAAGAAACAGCAGTTTTCACCCATCAGAAGGAAGCTATCTGATCTTGGAGAGGAGGCACAGGAGAATGAGGACAGAATTATCTGGAGCAGTTTGCACAGCCCTGAAAAAGATCAGAGACATTAAACTACCAATGTCTGCTCTTCCCAAGATTCTCCATGTGACTTTATATGATGCCAGCAGTGCAGAGGAACAACGTGCATTTCTATGGACTGCCATTTGTGCCCTCCAAATTAAACTTTTTTTTTTTTAGTTGCTTGTGATTACCTTCTGAATCTATACTGTTCAGCTGAAGTTTGCTTAGTAATACATAATTAATAATGTGCAAATAATTGAAGGAATACTGTCACATTCTGTTCATACACTCCCATTTTGTTGACAGCATGTTTTTTACCTCTTAAATTCACTTCTCCTGACCTTTTTCCTAGCCAGATGGGTTGCCCCTTCTGCTCCTGAGCATTAATATTTTATTGTAGTGCTTCCCTGAGTTGTCTGTCTCAGAAGGGGGAGGTTCTCCATGTCACAGGTCCTTGCCATGGCCAGGTGTCTCTTCACCCAGAGGACACTCTGGATTACACTTTGAGGTTGGAACAATCACCTCTCTCCACGCCTCTTAATAAAATACAGCATCTTACAGATTTTTTTTGTCCTATAACAGCTCCCAGCATGAGGTTCAGCAGAGCTGTGAAGGGAAGGTAAGAAAGTTAGACCCAGCAATCTGAATTCAACACCACACACTGTCACAATGTCCTTCGGGAGTTTTGCTGATGTTTGTGCATTGACCACCAGCCCAAACCTCAGAGCAGTATAAATGAACGGTGGCTCCAACCTTTAGAGGAACCAAGTCATTCCATGGATCATAGGCTCAGGAGTTAGCTCCAGCAGAGAAAAGCTTTGTGTAAGTTCTTCAACCTGGGCAAGTGCTGCATGTGGTAGCGTGAATTCATTACATGCTGAGGAACCAAAGGCTGGCACGATGGAAGTCCTGTATACCCTCAGTAAGCCATCTGAGACTTGTCAGAGAGTAAGTTACTCATTGATGGAATGTAGAAAGAAGAACTGCATTTAATAAAGAAATGTGAAACTTTGTTCACAGACTCACCACATATTATTTACATGAACAGAAAGAAAGGGCATCAAATAGATTACACATTGTAAAATTGCTTTCTAAACTCAATCTCATATGATGTCAAACCTATTTCTTGTCTGTCATGTGTCTTTTTACAAATACTTCTCTGCCTAGATGAATAAATAATTAAGGATTTGGAAAAGCAGTAAGTCCTTATTACAGCACTTCTTCCTTCTCCGTTACAGGAATGACCTGCCAAGCTCGAAGTTCATACATTACGAGTGAGATCCTGTGGGGTTACCGCTTCACCCCTGTCCTCACTCTGGAGGATGGATTTTATGAAGTTGACTACAACAGTTTTCATGAAACATATGAGACCAACACACCAGTTCACAGTGCCAAAGAGCTGGCAGAGATGGCCAGCCGAGCAGAACTGCCCCTGACATGGTCTGTTTCCAGCAAGCTGGACCAGCATGCTGAGCTGGAAACTGAAGAAGAAGAAAAGAATCAAGAAGACCAAAATGAAAGAAATGGTGATGTGGCCAACTTGGAGAGTGAGTCCAAAGTGTAGAAACACCAGAGGCATAAGGGCCATACCACCTCCTTTACCTTCTCCCTCTTTGCTCCCCTTTTCTTTCTCCAACATGTCTTTTTTTTTTTTCTTCCTTGTTCTTCTTAATTCCAGGAAAATAAATACTTAAGATGCGAAATAGCTACCTGCCCAATTTTAACTCAAGAGATTCACAGACTAAGAAAAGGCATAGGTTAAAGCTGCAATACCCATTATCGATGGTGGAATCTCAGTCCCCATCCTGGTAATGACTGCTGGCTTCCTCAGCACCTCTGAGTTCAGACCTCCAGGTTTATTCACATCAACAACAAAAAAATACCAAAAGTAATGGGAATACATACAAGGGGCTTAAAAGGAAAAACTAATTAATGCTCATCAAAGTAAGGGGCCTTGGCTCCACTTTTTACGTATTTCAGGACAGTTTTGCAAACTGGATGACAAGCTTCTATGAAATGGGCCTTGCAGCTTTAAGATGAAGGTGAGCAGAGGGACCTGCAATCCAACACTATACTGTACATATGCCTTATGTAATTACTTTCTCTTTACATTTAGTAATAAACACCGCATGTACAAAAGTACTGTAGTAAAGAACTTCTAAATAATGTACATAGATGTGTAATTAATGTAGGTTTAGAAACAGAGTTCTAGAAATATTGGGATGCAAAAACTAACTACCCATCGAGTAGGCATTTCTCTTCAAATATTTGGACTGCAATACTGAATTTTTTTCCCCTATATCTGTGGCTCTTCTAGTGCATGACATTTTCTTCAGTGTACCAGACTGGCAGCTATTTAGAGTACCTCACTGTTTGCCAAACAGATCATTTCACCGACTCTAAAAAGCCATAAGTCTGGGAGGGGGCAGGGTAGAGAAATTGTAATATAATTACTGATATACTGTGAAAATGTTTACAAATAAGAAAAATTTTTCCTGGTTATTTTTTTGGCAGTTCAACCTAAAATTTAGGCTGTGGCAAACTCACGGCAAACCAGAATTTCCTGTATACTCTTAATATAACAAGCATGTTTCATGTGGAGGTATTATCCTTTATGTGCAATATCTAGGGAAACTTCTTTCTCCCCACCCAAACCATGGGATTTCAGCAGAATAGTTTGCTACACAAACAGCACAAGCCATTGAAAACCGAACGTTGCACCTTAGCAAGTAGATTTTAGCTGCTCAGCTGGGAAAGGAACGGCTGAGTTTCACCTGAAGCCGTAATCAATTAAATTCATTTGTTGACAGCGCCGGTACTTGGCCGGATGTCACGGATGGTGTGATGGTGTCACGGATGGTGTGACATCCCTGGGTATTATGCTTCAACAGGGTTTCTCAGCTAAACACACGGTTCCTGGAACCCGTGTTCAGGAGAGTGGTTCCCTAAAGACTTTTCCTCACCTTAGGTTAGCTCCTTGGCTGTTGTGAATCCGTGTAAACCCTGTACCTTCCGATTCGACGACTTCAAAATTAACAGGGCAGTGATAATTTGCGTTGCTTACATGGCAACACTCACGCGAGTAGGGGAGCACGGTGTCACGGACGTGCTCCCCAAGAGGCTGCTCACAGGGTGCAGCGTTGCCCAGTGCGAAGGACCACTCGGTCAGGCCCAGCGTGCATAAAATACTACCTGTTGAAAAAAGCGTTGCTTTCCGTGGGCTTTCACTCAGGCCCATCAAGAGCAGCGTTTCTGTCAGCAAAGGAGAAGAAGCTGCAGCCTTAATTTTGTTTTTTATACCTGCCTACTCCAGAAAGGAAGAATACACTGAAGAGCATCTGAAGCATTTTTGTACAGAAACATTTGCATTAAAAATAGAAGAGAAAAAAAAAAAAAATAACCTCAGGAGAAACTTAGTGGGCAGGTGGAAATTTTGCACTGTGATATAGCTTTCACATTAATTTCACACCAATTTTCAATTTTTTTGCTGAAACAATTGTCCGTTGCTAGTTTTCACAGGGTGTGGCTAATCAGTGGGGTTTCTGCAGGTCCTGTAGCTGTGCTTCATCCTGAAATGGGCAGAGTAGGGTGTGGGGAAAGGGTTGCACACCAGGGACTGGCAGATCAGGCTGGATGGAAAGAGGTTTTTGTTTCAGCTCTGAACGTTTTCCCTAGAAGGCTTTCACAAAGCAGCGTGCTGTAAGGAATGGTGCAGAATATGGATTTTTGCTCCCTCCACCCAGGCTGGTTGATCCTGCCAACTCGGCGAAGGTTACTTACACTTAACTTTTGTGAAACAACACTTGTTTTTCTGCAGACCTTTCCAAGCTTGTTCTTCTGCCCCAGCATCAGCAGCTGCCGAGTGCTCCAGTTCATCCATCACAACCTGCCCGTAAGGCTACCCATGGTGGGTACTGAGGGTTTTTAAGGAAGGGTGGCTCCCCAGCTCCACTGGAAGACAGAAGCCTTAGAGCAGAGAAGACAGGGGGAGCAGAGCATCGATAGCGACGAGCCACCCACGTGTGTCAGTCCTAGCAAAAGGTGCATGAGCTGAAAGCAAAGCACTCCTCTGAGGACAAACCTGCTTTTTGCTCTTGTAATTTACTGGGCCACCCTATTATTCATTGCTGCAGTTTAACAAAAGTTTGCAGTAATTGGAACAGCAGCTCAGGGCCCTAATTAAACCTTTTTTGTGTCCTTCAGCACAAAAAAAAAATAGACTTTCCGCCACTGGGGCATGCGCATGTGTAAGCTATATTTTTGTGAATAGGGCACTTAAAGCTTAAGGTGTGTGTGTTCGTCTCTTTCTCTCTCTCCCCTTGTATTTTATTGTCTTTGGTATCAATGTAGTATGGACTGTAAAGTTTATGAAATCTCATTTTTGTAACATAAGCTTAAAAAAAAAAAATAGAAGCCTCCAGAGCTTTCAACCGGGAAGCTTCACGTAAACTTTGTACTAGAATGTCCCTATCAAACACCTCTATTTTTCTACAATGATTGATTAAGCAGTTTAACAATGTATTTTGTGTCAATGATTTCAACTGAAATGGTAAAAAGACAATTAAGAATTGAATGCTGTTAATTAACAATGGATTTTCAAGCCGTATATACTGCGTGGTGTTTTCATTAACAGTGAATAACTTAACCTGGGAACTTCATCTCCTAATCCAAAGCAATATACTATGAAATATCAGTGCCACACAGGAATATATTTGGCAAATCACATTTAAGGAACATGAATAACGCAACATTTTAATATTATTGACTACGTAATTAATCAAGACTGATTACATCTCTATATACTTTGCTAATATATTTTGGTTTTTTTTTCTCAAAGTATCTTGTGATTTCCAGGAGCAAAAGAATTTGCAGAGATAAATGGGAGCTCTCAGTAATCTACTGCAGCTCCCAATTCCTTTTTCCAATGAACAGAAATGCTATAGAAGTGTTTTGTACAGACTTCATGCACAGCTCTCTCTATGTCCTTCTCACATATTTTTCTTTTTTCCTTTTTTTTGAATAACAGACTAATTGTTTCTCCCCCGGCCAAGTTTCCAAACCAGATCTTTCAGGTGTTGATAATAGACACGGACATCCTGCTTTTAATGGAGCAACACAAATTTAGGTGAGAATTTGACCTTCAGCAAATACTTTAAGCTCTGGCTTATCATTTAGCAGTAAGTACCATCTTACCAACATAAAATAAATTTCAGAAATTATTTCAAAATAGGCATTAAAAAAAAAAAAAGAAACAACCTCCTAGCAATATATAGCTGTTTTGACCTAGATCTTTGCCCTACAAAAGCATAGTCATTGGCATTGATATGAGTCATCCCAACAAATTTAACTTCTGTGATCGAAGTCGAACACCTGCTTCTACAAAGGGATTTGCTGCAAGCGTGCGGGTACCTGCAGTGTGTGCAGAGAGGATTGCACAGCCTTGAGGCAGAGCTCTGCACATCCCTTGCAAGCAGAGAAAGGAGGTGGCCTGCCAGAGCAGGGTTCCCAGCCAGCAGCTGCTGAGCCAGGTGGGAAAGGGTCCTGGCAAACACAAGAGGAAAACCCTTGATGGATGGTTTGAAGTTGACTTCAAGACAGGCTCTGGATCTCACCCTGGTTCACGGAGGTGCCCAGATGTGGGGTTGCCCATGTTCCTCTGCTGGAGTTAAAGAGGAAACTCAGGCTTTTCAAAACCAGGGAAGGAAACCCTCTTCCCCTTTCAGCCACAGCGCAGAAGATCCCATTTTCCTCAGCTGCACTGTATTGGGCTACTTTGGAGATGGAAGACCTGGATTCAGTGCTCTCTTCAGCCCAAGAGATTCAAAGCCATATCCCACTTCTCCCAAGAAACTAACCCTGCCGTAAGAGCAACAGCAGAGCCCCAGCCTCTAGCCCAAGGGCTGTCTGGCTCTTGAATTGTCCTGCTAGCACAAAGAAACTTTAAATCCTTGTGTTTGAACAGAAGAATGGAAAATCCCTTATTCTGAGTCCATAACACCCTCCATCCCTATCGATCGGGGTGCTCCCTGGCTAAATGGCGAGATCTCATTCTGGGAAAGGCAAATCCTGCAAGGCCTGGGTTTGATGTGCTCTGAACACCACCCACCAGACCAGCTCCACCAGGAGGTAGAGGGAAGACGAGAGGATGCACAGTGTTATGCTCAGAACCCCTGGCCAGCAGGAGGAAGGGGTATCTGCGACTCCCATCTTTCACAGATTTGAATATAAGCAAGTGGTGAATTTATACCACGTCCTCCAGTTATTTAATGCGGATGTGAATTAGAGACTCAGCACTGAAAACATAATTTGTCTGTATGGCAATTTGAAGGGTCAGGCACCTCGAGTAGGACATTTCTGTCTACTACCAGAGCTTCTGACTGTGAAACAACAACTTTTTACTATTATGGTACTCTCTGTCCATCAAAATATCTTTCTTTTCAGAATATCAGTCTCCTTAACAGCCATGTCACCTCACTCAGACACTTTTTAGGCTATAAATCAGACCTAATAAAACAAAAACAAAAGTTGGCTTCTCTTCCACTCTTGTTTCCTCAGCTCATAAACATGCCTTTTGGAAACACATGCTGGGAAAGCAAGCATAAATTTGGGCTTTGTGCTGTAAATAATTCTTAAAGACAAGACCTGAAAGTTGTTATTTATTATTCATATTAAATGATGCTCTATTATGCTTTCTGAGTGAATTTTAAACTTCCAGGATTCGGCTTTTTGGATGGGAGGGGTGGTTTTAGACATTCCAGGGCACGCTTCATTTTGTGCATTTAGTTCAAGCTCACGTCTACCAATTTCAATTTTTTCAGATTCCCTGGATTTCCAGAAATTATAATCTAGTGGCAACTTCTGTGTAACAGCGTACTTATTTTACTCCTTGCCATTCTCTGATTTATTGTCTGTATACTGATGCTCTAATACAGTTTCACACAGACATCGCATCCAAAGACAGCCTTCTCAAGAGACCTGAGTATCTTGCTATTTCATCTCAAGTGTGAAATCTGTTTTCTATTCTAAGCAAATTCACAAGTATAAACCACAGTTTTTCCCTCATCCTCCCTAACTTGTGTGTCATCCACACAGAATAAAAACTTTAGTCTCAAATAATACCAGCTTAGAGGGTTTTTTCTTGGAGGGCAAGACTGAGAAGAGCCCTCCTCACTTCATTTTTTTTTTTTTTTCAAATCAAAGGCAGCAGCTCCAAACTCACAGTTGCTGCTCATGAGCAGTCCTCTGGAAGCTACGGGTACCATCCTGCTACCAGCTTTCTTTGAAGTCTGTCTCAGCCACTCTTCCAAGGCATAGAGCTGTTTTTCCTTAAATGATTATAGGCAGTCGCTTGCATTAACTTTTCTGGAAGGTATAAACTGGAAGAACTGGTGGAGAACTGTTACCCTACCACACTTTCCTCTACATGCTTTTCACAGCCTGTTGGACTGGAGTCTTCTGGACTTCTTTCAGCTCAGGAAAGGAAGGTGCCTGGCGCACAAGCACAAATCCTCACAGCCACCCTCCCTCGCTGCTTCCCCACTGAAATATCCATACTAAAGGACGTGTGATGCAGTGCTTGAAACAGCACCATTATAGTTCCAAAAGGATGGCAATGCAATGCAGTGTTTGATCCACTTCATGTGCACAGCACATTGTACGCAGCCTTCTGCTGAGCTGAGGAAATGGAGCTGGAACATGGCACCACTAGCAGAGCTCTTTAAATGCCTAAGAAATCTTCCCAAGAATGTAATTCTGATCAAATTAAACTCAAAGTGAAAAGGACCTTTTCTAAAGAAGATTATGATATCTTAATGAGAAGTCTAATCTGAAAATATCAGTAAGACTGCGGATGGGGAACCCAAACTGTTACACTTTGAAGTCATTATAATGAATCTTGTTCAGATGGAGGTAGAAGTTACTTCCTTTTCATGGCACCGTTTTTGGTTTAGATGGATGGGATGCTAGAGGTAACTCCCTAAATCTCTGCTTGTGTTTTTCTGAAATGCTGAATATTTACCAGGTCTTACCAAGATCAGTAGGAATTGGGAGGCATTTCTGTGAAGAGAGACCATCTGCTCAGATGACAACATAAGAACTTGGTGCTGCCTTTTGATCCTGCTTTCAGGCTCCCTGGGAGATGATGGAGTCAGGAGAGGACTCCACCTGACTGAAATGCCATCTGTATCAAATACACGCCAAAGTCTAAAGAACTCACACATGTTGCAGTAGGCTTTAGGCACACATTTTTAGGCACCCTAGGGATCACTAAAGGCACTGCCAAATGTGCTAAAGACGCTACCAAACAAGAGTGAAGAATGACTTAACTCTCTTAAAGGCACACAGTAGGTTGACCATGGCTATAGAGCGGGTGCCCACCAAAGCTGCTCTATCATTCACCTTCTCAGCTAGGCAGGGGAGAGAAAATATAATGAAAGGATTGTGGGTCAAGATAAGGACAGAGGGAGATCACTGAGCAGTTACTGTCATGGGAAAAACAGACTTGACCTGGGGAAAATTAATATAATTTATTACCAATCCAGTCAGAGTAGGACAATGAGAAATAAAAAACAGATCTTTAAACACCTTCCCCAATGCCTCCCTTCTTCCTGGCATTAACTTCACTTCTGATTTCTCTACCTCCACCTCCCAAGTGGTGCTGCAGGACAGGGAATGGGGGTTGCGGTCAGTTCATCACATGTTTTCTCTGCCACTCCTTCCTCCTCACAGGGAAGACTCCTCACACTCTTCCCTGCTAAGGCATGAGGTCCCTGCCACAGGAGACAGTTCTCCCTGAACTTCATCAGCGTGAGTCCTTCCATGGGGTACAGTCCTTCAGGAGCAGACTGCTCCAGCATGGGTCTGCCATGGGGTCACAAGTCCTGCCAGCAAACCTACTCCAGCATGAGCTGTTGGACTCTCTCCACAGGTCCACAGGTCCTGCCAGGAGCCTGCTCCAGCATGGGTTCTTCATGAAGTCACAGCCTGCTTCAGGCATTCGCCTGCCCTGGCATAGGGTCCTCCATGGGCTGCAAGTGCATATCTGCTCTCCCATTAACTTCCATGGGCTGCAGGGGGACAGCCTTCCTCACCATGGTCTTCACCACAGGCTGTCTGGAGCACCTCCTCCCCTTTCTTCTTTCCATACCCTGGTGTCTGCAGAGCTGTTGCAGAAAACACTCCTCCCTTCTGGCTGCTGTTGCTGCAGAGGGTGGTTTTTTTCCTTCTTAAATATCTTATCACAGAGGTGCTACCACCATCAATGGGCAGTGGCAAGTCCATCTTGGAGCCAGCTGGCATTGGCTTTATGTGACATGGGGGAAACTTCCAGCAGCTTCTCACAGAAGCCACCCTTGTAACTCCCCTGTTAACAAAACCTTGCCATACAAACCCAACACAAAGCATTTTGCTGAAATTGGGTTTAGGCAAAGCAGTGGGACAAGAAAAAGAAGCTGCACAGCTTTTACTTGTGCTGTAGCTTCTATAGAAAAGAATGGAAGCCATCCTCAAAGCATTGCTGACAAAACAGAAATCCTCACTTCTAATAAGCTCAATACGTAAAACACAGGAAAACGAGATAACGCACTTTCTAACCAGAATGTAAAATGGTTCATAGCAAATACAAACGATCCCTGGAAAGGGAAAGGAAGGAATACAAATAAGTGCAGTCTGCAGATGAAACCTGGCAAAAGTCTTGACCAAAGGGCAGGGCCACTGAAATAAAGAGTTCAAAGCTAAGCAATGCCACTGCCCATTTTTTACTTTTTATACACAAGTATCATTTCTTCAACATGCACAAAATTACTATTAATAAATATAGGAAAGCACGAGAAAAATTACTGCTTAAAAAAGTTGGCTAGCTACCCAAATCAAAAGAAAATCTGTATAATAAGAAGAGACAAGGTTTAGTCATTACTAAACCCCATTCAGCACTTTTTTCCCCCTTGTGAAATATGTTAAAGGGGACAGCATTGTTTTTAAACTTACTGAATTCAAAAGAAAGGAGGAAATTGTTCAATGCACACAAAAATAATCGTGCCTTTTCAAGACCCCATCTTTAGGATATTTTGCCACCATCTACATGACAAGAAAGAGATTAGCTGTATGCTTGCTAGTACCTACAGTACCCAATGTAGAAAGGTTTGTATCCATCAAGAGGCAAATTCAAAAGGAACGTGAAGAAAAATCACAGCAAGATCACCTAATATAATACCTAATACATATAAAAGGAGTTAAGCTTCTGCTTAGCCTTATTTCCCAGAGAAGAGACAGCAGAACAGAAACAGAAAAAGAAAATTACATAGAAATGTTCCTGAAAAATGGCAGAGAAGAATCTGGCTTTATTTCATAAATTTAAATAATTTCCTTTTTATTTGTTAATGATGGGGTGTATTCTCTCTGTTTCATCACTCTGACTGATTTGCTAAAAATCTGCATGGCCATAAAAAAGTGACCTTTCAAAAGTAATTCTAGTTTTGAAAAAAAATAATTTATTTTGGGTCTTTAATTATAAATTTTTGAGTAATCTGTGGATTAGTACTGACAAT
>JAOXJM010000001.1:114459383-114470382 GCA_026413425.1 Tringa solitaria | reverse complement strand
TCTCAGAGGTCCCTTCCAACCACCACAATTCTGTGATTCTGTGATTCTGTGACTTGTGAAGGGGTTGGACCAAAATGTCAAAGACCCACCTGGGATTTTGGAAGTGTAGGCTCAACTCCCTGCTGCAACTGACTCAGACATAAATTTTTAATCTTAGATCATCTAAATACAGAGTTGCAGAAGCTCAAGCCAGATTTACTTCCTTCTCTGGCAGTTTACACCCATAAGGTCAATCTGTTGCAATCTCTGAGGAGCTATCCAGAAAAAAAAAAAAAAGAAAAAAGGGAAAAAAAATGGGATTAAGCTGAAAAATTCTGAGCAGATTTACCATAAAATTCACAGGGAGATACAAAGACTTTCTTTAGCCACTGGTTGAAACTGGAGCTGTGCCTCTAAAGGCTGAAAGGCAATGCTTTATCCTGGTCTACCTGGAATGAGTGGATAGCTGTCTAAGAAATGAATGATTAAAAAATCATCATAGCTGACAGCCTGTGAACTGAGGGGGAAAGGGAAAGGGTTACACAAGCACAGCGGTGGAAATGCCAGCATGTTCCAGCAATGGTCCTGCTGGGTCACATCCAAAACACTGAGGAAGCACCCACTGCTTTTTTTCTGCATTGTGGCAGTCCCACAGCTGAAAAAAAACCAAAAAAAAGGGGGGAAAAAGAAGTAAAAAATAAAAGGCATGGATGGGGGCAAAACAAAAAAAAAGTGAAAAAAGGAGGAGAAAAAGAGGGCTTGCTCCCACTTCTCCAAATGATGCTCTGAATATCTCACCAACTTGTATACTTTGGGATTTGTTGGTTAGGTTTTTTGTTTGGGTTTAGGGGTTTTTTTATCACCTCAGCCCGATAACTGTGTTCTTGATGTTGCTCTTGATAAAGGCCGGGAGAAGAGAAGCCCACTTTTCCTAAGGAACAATCACCTGCTTGATGGTTAATGCTGTGACTTTAGAGTACCTTCAGCAATAATAAATTGAAACTTGCTATCAAGGTTTTTTTCTTCATAATTCAAGCTACTAGTAGCAAATAATCGACACTTTTGTTGGAAGCTCTGGGTAGAGCCCTCAAAACAGAGACCATTCTCCTCTCGGCATGCTGGCCCTTCAGTAATCTGCACTGCAGGCAGCCAGCTGGTAACAAGCCCTCCATGTGTCCTTCCTCTTCATGTTTTTCCGTGTGGCACAGAATGAACCTCACCTGGGTACAGAAAGGAGAAAGGCAAACATTTTCAAAATTATGTGCCCAAAACTCTCCAGCAGTGCTCACTTGACACACAAAACTGCCTAAAAATACTTTTCTGTTGTTTAGAGTGGTCATTTTACAAAAACTATGAAAGTTAATTTTTAGTATCAAAATGATAAGTAATTTAAGGGTTAATTGAACCACTGAATGACAGTATTGTAAAGGTCTGCCACAGTATTGTAAAGTTCCCTGTAATTAACATTGCATTTTAAGATCACCAATGGCTAGAATCAGAGCCTGAAAGGCAATTACGACCATCTTTTTCTTCCACTTAATCCAGCAAAAGGACAAAAGCAACATGTTTTACATGAATAAAGATTTTGACTTCAGTATAGAAACCACTTTCTTCATAGTCACAGATTCCAATTTTTTCAAAGCCTGAAGTCTGCTATATCATTCCCAGTAGAGTAAGAAATAATAATGTAATCAACACTTCAGTTTTATGGAGTCCATGGAAACATTATTCAGTTAAAAGTAAAACCTTTCCCACACCTCTTCATTTTGAGACATGTTTATTACCTTTAGAAGCTTTTTACTGATAAGCAAAACATGCAGACAAAGTTTTTTTCCAAACCACTTCAAGGCACTTTCTTTTCATTCAAATACCAAACACATTTTGTCTGCATTTCTGCATAGATCTCATAACTTGAATGTTAACACAATTAGGTTAGAAAATTAGGAAATTGTATCTATTCTAAAATACTTACATAGAAGTTTATGAATGAATTAGTAAAACTGCACATTAGTAAAAATCACCTTAGTCAGTAAACAGGGAGGAATCAGAAAAAATCTGTGGAAGGTGTAGTTACCTACTTGCTGTCATAGAAGTGTCTATATCATTATTGCGTCAGATAAGAGATAGTTATGCAAAAATAATCATATGGCTATTAACCTACTTTCGCATGCTTTTGTCTTTCCCTAGAAACAATTTTGATACACCTGTGTATGGGTAAACGTATCTATTAAGAAAGCACAAGAGAATTCAATAACTAATTATATTTTTAAATAAAATACACATGAAACTACTGTTCTAGGAGAATTGTTTACTTTAAAAAAAAAAAGGATACAAATAAATAAATTCTTTCCTCTGGAACATAGACATCTTTGGATGTTGTCCTGATTGAATTTGGCCGTATTTAATCCACTGAAATACCACTGTGTTATTAACAGAAAGGATGGCTATGGGTGAGAGCTCAGAATGCAGACCTGCTTTCCTTAGTTCATAGCCTCAAGTTCAGGCTCCTTTTTTGTATCTTTGGCTTTCCAGAGTATTTCTTACAGAATTGCAGGAGCCAGGGGAAAAATTCACGCATCTACTTTGAATACAATTTTTCACTGTATTCATTGCAATATTAATTAAACTTGGCATGAGTACGACTGGAGCTGGGTTTTCTTCCCATCCCTATCACAGACCAACCAGTGGCTTTGCAAGCCTGCGTTCACCTGCCAGTAATATACCTTCAAGGCTCCACATTTTGAGAAATAACAGACATCACAGTAGGCGCGGGTGAACAAGGACCTCGCTGCAGCCTCAGGTCTGGATGTGGGCCCCAGCCAGACGCTTTCATTGACCCATGTTCTACCCACCTCAGCCAAAGGCAAGCTACGTTCCTCATCAGCATGTCACATTTTGCTCTTGGTTGATTTGGCAATCATTTTGATGGGAAATTGGCAAAATGTCATCCGAGTAAATGCATCATTTGCCTGCCAACTGCCGTTTACCTGGCTTGCAAATGCTAGCAATATGCACATCTTAAACACGGGCTGCAGCGCTCCAGAGGTCTGTTCCTGTGGGTGCCTTGCTGGGACTTCAACTAGCCAGTTCAAAGCTGGTGCAACACATGTAGGCATACATCAGTCACTGCTTTTATGGCACTACAGGAATAGGCACCAACATTAGCCTGAAAAGAGAGGATACTCAGTCACAGAAATTATTTGTCAGGAATCTATGTGTGGTCAAAACTGATGAAGCTTCTGTGTTGTGCTTCCAGGTCACCCCTCTCCTATAAACATAGTTCTTCATCGTTAACCACTGGGGTGTCATACCGTTTCACACAAATATTGACAATTTACTGAAAGAAAAGAGGTAGAAAAGATAGAAAAAGTGTGTCACTCTCCATCTAACACTTGAATAACCTTCTAGGAGATTAAATACAATGTCTTTTGGTTTGTGCTTATTCCATTAGCCAGCATTACAAACTCCGCTGTTTAAAAGAGGTAGAAAATTACAAGATTATCCTAACAAGCATAATATTTAAAATGGTAAGATTCTTTTCAATAGGTCTTGAGCTCCTAAATTGGTAAGATGGTTATGGAAGAACAACCTCCAAGCTGTCCTAGTAAAATCTTCATTATTACTTGAAATTTAATAATGCTGCATTAGGTTATAGGACAATAATATGAAGATATTTTCTAAAGCCCATGTGTCTGTGGAGTTCTGCTTTGATTTATAAGGGAAAATAGCTAATAAATTGTAAATATAAAACTGTAAATAACAAGTTTTGGTAGGTAATGATTTGGGTCTCTGACACATTTCAAAGCAGTTTCAGTTTCACATGCCACTTTCTCACATTATATCAAACTATATTTTCCTTTATACTTTCTCTAAATATTATTACACTAGATTATCATGTAATCTACTATAATCAGATTTCAAATGAACAGATATTTCTTTAAATGTGCTTTATACTTAAGCAAATTTTAATTTACTCAGTTTTCTCAGTGAGAACCCAGCTTTCCATTCCATACCCTGTCCCCTGCCTCATCAGTCATTTTGCTATACTAAATCCTGACCACCCACTGCGCCACATCCCAAGGCAAATCTCTGCTTCTCATTGCTCAAGTTTTTTGAATTTGTTTCTTCAGAAAAGCCCATAAGAATTAACTCTAACTAAACCTTTTTAGATCATCATTTGGAGAGTGGAACAAACTGAATCAAATTAAAGCCATTTACATTTTGAATAAGTGCCATAAACTGATTCAGTGCAATCAAATTAATCCACTTCAAATTATACCATTAGCTAATTTAGATTAACATCCTAAGTAGACAAGTCCCAGCTACAAAGCTAGAGACAATAGATAAATATGATGAGAAAAGGAAGCAATGCAGCATTATGGTTAAGTTTGGTAAGGCTTTGCTATCAGTGAACAAGTGGACTAACTAGCATGAAGGTTTCTGCAAATCTCATAAAAAAATAGAAGGTACAAGAAGGAAAATTAATGCTATACATAAAACTATTGTGTTACTATATATGGAGAGCTATTATCAATGCAAAAGAGGAACACAGGGAAGATGAGAAGGCTTTTGATAATTTACCCTTAAATTTATCATGCAGATATTTGCATTTAAATATAAGTTTAATTTAAATTTTTGGGCCATGTATCTGAGTTTTAGCAAAGTTGATCCAAGGAACAGACAAGGGAGGACTGGAGCAGAGAGTTAGGTTACAGAGTCTTCCACACAGATGGCTGCTGATTTTTTGTCAAAGCACAGGATGGGACAGAATTGGGAATGGAAAGGGAAAAGAGAAGGGTTCCAAGGACAGAGTCCCAGTAATCTCCCACGGAAAGCCCTGGAGAGGCTGAGGTGTACCTTTGTAGAAATGCTGAAGAAGCATCTCTAGAGATAGCAGGAGACACCTCAGAAGAAAGCCAGCAGGAGGGATAATTCAGGGCAAGGGTGGTTTGGTGTTTCAAAGGCCACAATGTGCCTCCAATGCAAAGGCTGGAGGCAGATGGAACACCCCTCTGAGATTTGCTTGCAGAGCAACCTCCCCACATCCCAGCAAGGGTGCTTCTGCCCGAGGACAAGAGTGGGATGAGGGACAGCACAGAAACAGAAAGATGCCAATGAATACAAACAGCGCACTCAGAGAGTCTGGAGATGAACAGAAGGAGGAAGACGGGCAAGAGCAATCATGCTGTGATAAAATGCATAAACTAAAATGTGATGAGGAAGAAAAAGGGCAAGACAGAATAAAAATGTGTCTTAGAGACCAGAGACGGGACCCCTTAAGGGGCAAGGGAATGAAGAGAAGACGAAAGTCCTTTTGCATTTCCATAAGCTGTTTCTTCTGTTCCCAAAGTTCTAGCCAATTTGCACCTTTTTGCAAATATTTGGTTCAAGTTTCCTTTCCATATGACAGGGGAGCCAATTTCAAACTACTTGACACCATCATATCCCCTCTAAACGGAATATTCAGATTGAATTATTGGATTCAAACTATTTCTTTATAAAAATGATGAAAACTAGATAAGCAAACTAACCACGGCCCTATGCCCTCCAGACAAAATGCACATTTTACTAGTGTAACATGCAGCAATAACAGTGTTTGTTATTGCTTCCAGTGTTGCTGGAAGAAGAGCAAGGTGGTCACATTTTCACCAACATTTTCATTTCAATCCTGTGATTTTTTTATAACGATGGAAGAATTGAATGAAGAATCGAAGGTATTGCAATACCAATTTAGGAAATTTTGTCTTTAAGCACAGGAATGGAGCTGTGCACTTGAGGTCATGGGTGAGCACAAATACCTTTCCCAAATTAGAGTCTATGAACATTATAAGAGCTACTCAGCACATTGCAGGATCATCTCAAAACCATTTGGTTTTGAAAATGACACATCACTGAGTTCCATTTAACACGGTGGGCTGCAAAGCTGTTATATTTACTCCTCGCTGAACAATAATAACCAAGGCATGCAAGTTACCCATCTAATTCCAGAGACACACTCAACCTGCTGCCTGCGTGTAGCTCTTTGCTGTCCAAGAGATCAGTGAGGGAAGCCACATCTCCCTCCAAGGGAAGGATGGTCTTATGCAATGACCGGTAGCCATCGGCAGAGCTGGCTAAAGTTTTACTAGGCAAATTTGCTTCTTTTGGAACTGAAAAAAAATAAAATCTTGCTGGCTTGGTAAGACTCTCCTGGTTCTCAATGAATAGAAGAAAATACAATGAGTATTCACGTGAAATAATCCATGTCTTAGTGGATTTTTTTTGTTTCGCCTTGGTCTTGTCATGATCCATGAAAACTGATGCTTTCCTTTAAATTTCTTAAGACTTGGGTTGCTTGGAAGCTGAAGGTCCAAGGGACACGCAGGGGACACTTTATGCTATTTGGTACTCTGTGCCAAATGTTCATGATGTTGCTGGCTAACAATTCACCATGATGGCATCCTGTAGTTTTGTATTAGTACTGAAATGGAGAAATATTATTTTTTTTTTTGGTAAACATTTCTCCTATAGACTGCAAATCAGGTCAAAGCTGCTCAAATACGTGCAAACAGATTTCTTTAACTTTCACTATGAAGAAAAGAGGGAGCTATTAGCCACACAGCTACTCATTCAGTTGTACATCATGGAAAAAAACCCCTGTTATCACACAAGCTAGTCAGCACGATAACTTTTCCACTGAGCCTGCACTATTTTCACTTTTTTTTTTCCCCTCTAGATTCTTGTCCAAAGTCAATGACTGGAAAAAAAATGGTTCCTGCCCATTGAAAATTATAATTGCATCAGAAGAGTAGATGGATTTCATAGGTTTCATTTGTTTGCTTCTTTTTTACTTTTCTTTTTTTTTTTTTTTTTTTGGAGGGGGAGGGGTGGAGACGGAGGGGGGCACTGGCTGGCTTAAATTCTTTACTTTCTTTGAGCTTTATCCACTCCACTTTCTTCCTGTCACGTTCCACTCTTGACTGATGTGTACAAGTGTTTCTGCTTTCCATGCTGTATCAAATGCAAGCTTGCTGCAGTCATCTGATACAGCAGTTCGGCTATTTCTGTAAGGTTTTTTCTCTGGCATGGATTTTGGTTAGCTCCAGAAATCTAACTTGCTTATGGACCTCCAATGCACCAGCTCTAGAAACTTGCATTTTATATTCCATTACTCCACCGACATGACTGAGAAACATCCCCTGCAAACATATCTTACTATTTTTACAAATCCTTCTAATAGCATTACGTTCTCGGATTTCTTCCACCGACGGCTGTGGGATTTTTTCAATGTCTCATTATTATTAATAGCTGTTCATCCTTCATATCTCTTACCTCAAATTCACTTTCAGTTATTTCTGTGTTGACAGTTGCAGCCTCTGCACTTTATCTAATCTACCGTCTTCCCTTTCTTGAATTACATTCTCCTGAAGTATCATAGACTGACTTAGCACTTTTGTCTTTCTGCCACAGAAATACAGCACAAATTCCACCTTCACTACTTTGTAGCTAACAACTTTTTAAACTCCTTAATGAATGTCAAAATATCCTTTATTTTTCCAAAGTTGAGGAATTTAGCCTTGTAAGTTTTTTTTGCTCACAGCATACCCAGACAAAGTCCAGAACTGCTGGACTCAAGGGTACTTCCACTGGTTTCCCTGTTTCTTCAGCTGACAGGGTATTGTAAGCTTTTGCTTTGTCTCTTACTTGAGACTAGTCACAAACTACAAAGTGTTTTTCCCACATTTCCAGAGTGAATTAAGAGATACCCATTCAGGAGAAGGGTAATATTTTGCCTTATTTGCTATGCCAGGTTGTGCCCATAAGAGAAATTATTCAAACTTCATGAAGAAATCATAACCACAAAGATGCAAGACTGAAACAATCTTTGTTAAAAAGCTCTGTTATTGCAGATTTTTGCAGGGTGTGTGGCTCAGAGACAGAAGAAACAAAGTACCTTGTCTAAAGCTACACAAAATCTGGCACAGAGCTGGGTATAGAGCTTAGTTTTCAAGAATAATCTTAGTGCTTTAACCCTCATCCCACACACACAAAGAGTAACCAGGGGTCAATGTTGCTTCAGTGCAGATGGGAAGGGGGCCGCACACACATGAATTTACTCTCCCCCCTCATGGTCGGAAGCAGGTACCACTCCAGCCAGCGTCACTGGGAGAATGAAGAGGTTACCTTGTCTGAAGACTTTTCCTTCCCTCCTCTTCAAACGCATCTTTAAGAAATATTCTCTCCTTCTAAATTAATACTCGAGGGGAAATTGCATCGAATGCATGAGAAATGTACTAGATTTAAAAAAAAAGAAAAAGGCCTGTTTAATAAATACATCTTTGGTGTACCATACCAAAATAGATTTCATTAAAAATTTCCCTAAAGAGAGTATCTTAAAATGAAGTTAAAGAGAAAAAAAAAAAAACAAAACAAAACAAAAAAACCCCACAAGAATCAAATGCTGAGGCACTTGTTTTAATTGGCTTTAACTTCTGCAGTCTCAATGCGAAGTATGAGGCCCATTATAATTTGGATGGCTGGTGCTTCTAAACATAGTGTCAGAATTCAGTGAATGAAGAGAGGAGTGACAGCCCAGCACACACGCTGCCAAGCGAAACAGCTACTCCAGCCGCGCTGCAAAAATCAAACGCACGCACAGAGCAGTAGCTATAATTAGACATGAGCAAACGATGTCAGATGCGTTAGGAACCCACTTTAATTCAAATATTCCTTAAGGTTTTTTAAGTATACCCTTCTCCTGAGTTGGACTGAAATCTGGTTTTGATAATGATGAAGAGTTACCCGGTCAGGGTTTTCTTTCTAAACGGGAGGAAAAACAAGTCAGTAGAACTGTGCATGCTTAGATCTACTTTTTCCTGGTTCTCCTATTACCCTCCTAAATCCTTCTCTCCCTCGTTTGGATTTTAAAACACGCCTTCTTGAACTCACAGCTGTGTGAGTTTGGCCAACATTCAAGAAAAGGGACAAGGAGCTTTTTATGTAATACAGCTGAAGCCGAATGTGGATTCGGTGTTGAAGGAGAAGGTTGCAGGACAGCCAGGCTTTGACAAAGCCCTTACATGGTCATAGAAAACATCTTCAGTATCTTATCCCCAACTACAGCAAGCACCCAAGTTTCAAAGAGAGTAGATACAGTAGAAAGCAGCATGGGCAGTTTGTTGTACCAAGAAGTAGCAAGGAAGGTTTCTCCTAACTTTCAATAATCAGAACTGGCTAATGCCTCTAAGGCTGAGGGTTCATTTTCCTCGTCAGTATCCATTATTCATTTTGATTAATCATTATCCCTATGCTACCTAATTCTTTCTTTTCAGTTCTTGATTCCAATGAAAGTTATGGAAATGAGCTGCATTGGCTTAGCAAGGCAAAGAATAGAAAAGCTTTGACTTCATCACTTTCAAATTCAGTTGAATTTCAATTTTGCAAGAAAAAATAATTTCACGATACTTCACCTCACAAATAAAAAAGTGAGTAGAAAGTCCCACTACGCCATACTAGGCTTTATTTTTAATTCTTCTACGTACTTTTTGCCCCTTCTCATTAAATAAACAGCCTGAGTCTTTTCAGTCTCCGTCCATGAGAGCTTTTCCATTCCCTTCATCCTTCCTTCTCACTCCTCTCTTCAAGTCCTTCTCCCTGGACCTTTTTGCTGAGCTGCAGATATCCAACTACAGGCCACGTGCCGTTCAGTGAATTCCCCAGCTTGCCGAGGTGCCTCTCAGGTTTCTCACAGCTTTCATGAACTTTGCCCAAGTTTACCACCCCGTGTCATTTACAGGATTTGCCATTGTGTTCCTCATCCTCGTTCCAAATGTCTAGTAAGGATACAGGTCCTAATCCAGGACCTTTTGCTTGTCACTTCAAGCATTATTATTGGTTTCATTTGCATTGCAGTAACTTCTACCCTTTAAAACAGAGTCCTGCTGTTTCTCCCAGCTCTCAGGCTCCCATGGAGTGCCTTCTCAAGAGCAGAAACCATTTATGCAGGTGGCTTCAAGCCTCTGTACAAAGCCGGAGATACAGACAGGACAGGAATCATCCTGTTCCTTTTGCTTTCTAGATGATGAAGCAGAGTAAAAGACCTACACTTCTTTGTCAAGAATAATTTTTCCTTGATTATGGGTCAACTTTCTATTAGCTGGAGAAATTCAGAGCACCTTTATTATTATTTGTTCTATTATCAGACATTACAATTTGGTTTGCCATAAATCTCTTCACCATAATTTTAGGTGTTGTTTTTTGATATTTTTTTTTAGCTTGTATCACACTCTGGTTTCTTTCCCCAACCAACTGCACCTTTACAAAGAAATTGGAGAGGACACATCAAGCTCTTGAAGCAAGCTGACCCAAACCCAACCAGGGTTTCTGGTCTGAATTTACACAGCAATGAAGCAAATGCCTGTTAAAATTATTTATGGCATTGATCTTCCTTTCCCATGGCACACACTAGCTGGGCCACATACAAAATAAGTTTAAATAGGCTTAGCTTAATTTTCCACAAACATTTGCATCATGTGACAGAGAAAGTGCCACTTATTACCCAGAGGCAGGAACAGAGAACATTTTTGAGCTAGAGGCTCAAAACCTACTTAGATCACAGATAAAAATTGATCAGCTCACAATGGAAATAAGTTGGGTTCAAGTCAGTAATTCCAAGACCAGTCATCAGCGCTAAGGACATAGCATATTCTTTTTGCCTTGGACATAAATATATTTCAACTGAGAAGAGTCACAGAAAAATGAGTAAAGTCTGGACTTCAGCACTTCCTAGGTCAGACAATTACAGACAGCTCCAGTCCACAAAGGATTATGTCTCCCAAGTTTTGCCCTAGAAAAGACTGGCCTTTTGCTCAAGGAAGTCCCATCCCAGTTCTCTGGTAACAAAGTTCTCTCAGTCTTTTTCACACCTGTAAAACAAAATGCTATACAGACAAACCGAACAAAAACCAGGGAAATCACAGAATCACGGAATGATATGGGGTTGGAAGGGACTTCTGGAGATCATCTAGTCCAACCCCCCTGC
>JAOXJM010000001.1:114435110-114449942 GCA_026413425.1 Tringa solitaria | reverse complement strand
GGGGGGGAAGAAGAGGAGGGAAAACAGGAGAATGGAGGGGGGGGGGGAGGGGGGGTGGAAATCAACCCACACTAAAAAGCAGTGGAAAGCAGGGAAAAGAAGGAAAAAAGCAAAAGGAAGACCAGAAGTGCAGTGAAAGGAAGTCAAAGCAGTGACAAACAGGGAAAAGAAGGGGAGGGGGGAGACTTGAAAAGAAAGGAAAACAAAACAAAACAGTTACTAGCAGGGAAAAAAAGTCAAAGCAGTGAACAGCGGGGAACAGGAAGGCAAAAGCTGGGGGGTGGCAGGGTGGGAAGTAGGAAAAGACCTGAAAAGCAGCCACAAGAAGTGGCTTTTTTTGGAAAAAAAGTCAAAACAGTGACAAGCAAGGAGAGAAGGGAAAAGAAGGGAAAAGACCTGAAAAGCAAATGAGTCATAGCAGTGTGAAGCTGGGAGAATGGGGAAATGTAAAACAAGGAGAAGTAGTCAAAACATGAAAAAGCAGGGAAAAGAAGTCAAGGCAGCCAAAAGCAGGGAAGAGAAGGAAGTCAAAGCAATGAAAAGCAGGGAAAAGAAGGAGCGGGGAGGGAATAAAAGCCCCGAAGAGCATGGAATAGAAGTCAAAGCAGCGACTAGCAGGGAAAAGAAGTTAAAATGTCTGAAAAGCAGGGGGAAAATAGCCAAAACAGTAAGAAGCAGTGAAAAACGGTGACACAACTGAAGAGAAGGGAAAAACAGGGAAAAGAAGAGAAGGGGGAGGGGGAAGAGAGAAAAGGAAGAGACCTGAAAAGCAGGAAAAAAGTCAAAGCAGTGAAATACAGGGAAAGGGGTGGGGGCGGGGGGGAAGGAGGACGTGTAAAGTAGTGAAAATAAGTCGAAACAGTAACAAATATTGAAAAGATGTGCAGGTAGGAAGAAGTAAAAGCAAGAAAAGTGGGGGGAGATCAAGAAGAAATAACCAGAGAGAAGGGGAAAAAGAAAGAAAGTTAAAGCAGTGGCAAGCAGGGGTGGCAGTGAAGGAAGGGAAAAAGATGTAAAAGAGAAGAAGGAAAAAGCAAGGAAGAGACCTGAAAAACAGAGGAAAGTCTGTAAGTACAGAAAGGCAGGGAAAGGTGGAAATAAAAGCATGAAAAGGAAGGAAAAGATAAGAATAGAAAAGCAAAGAGAAGACAAGGAAGGAAAAACAAAGGAAAAAAAAAGTCAAGATAATGAAAAGCAGAGAAAATGAGGGAAAGCATCTGAACAGCAGGGGAAAGGAGATCAAAGCCATGAAAAAGGAAAAAAAAAAAAAGGAGGGAAAAAATTACCATAACAGTGAAAAGGGGGAAAGGGGAGTAAGGAGATGATGAAAATCCACAAAAAGCAAGGAAATGACCAGGGAAATGCAGGGGAAACGTAAGAAGGGAGAAGTGCAGAAAAGATGGGGAAAGAGAAGCAGGTAGAAGGCAAAGTGGTGCCAAGCAAGGAAGAGACCTGAAAAGAAGGGAATAGGCCAGAGGAGACCACAAAAGCAGTGAAAACAAGCCAAAAGAGGGAAAACACAGGAGAGGATGTCAAAACAGGAATAAGTAGGGAAAGCAAGAGAAGGTGGAAAAAAGAGTAAAAAGAGGTCAGAGGGGTGAAAAGTAATGAAAAAAAAAAGGGAGATGGGAGGGCAGTGTGCAGAAGCCATCAGGAAAAGAACACTCAGCAGTCAAAAGCAGGGAACAGAGAAGTAGAAGGGAAATTAAATGACCCAAAAAGCACAGAAGAGATGGGAAAAGAATGGGAAAGAAGTCAAAGCAGGGAAAAGCAGGGGGGAAGATGGGAAAACAAGTGAGGGGAAGAAGAAATACACCTGAAAAGCATCAGAAAAAAGTGGAGAAGGGGAAAGAAACTTAAAAAGCACTGAAGTGGGGAAAGGAAGCAAAGAAAACACTGAAAAGCATTGAAAGGAATGGGTGGAGGAGGGGAGACAGAGAAAGCATTGAAAAGAATGGGGGAAAGACCTCAAAAGCATTAGAAAGAAGAGAAAAGGAGCAAAAGTCAGGGAAGGAAAGTGAAGGCAATGCAAAGCAATGGTGGGAAAGGAAGTAAGAAAGACAGGCAGGAAAAAACAAGCAGAAAAGATAGGAAGTGAAAAGAAGTCAACATCGTGAAGAGCAATGAAAAGGACACACACACACACACACACAATGATGACACCAACCTGAAAAAGTGGAAAAAAGAATGGAAAAGAACAGAAGTCAAAGCAAGGGGAAAAAGTCAAAGGAGGGAAAAGAAGAGAATGGAAAATCTCAAAAAGAGATGGGGGGAACCTGAAAAGACTTGGTAGGAAGCCAAAGGAGCAACAAGCAGGGAGAGGAAGGGAAAAGCAGGGGAGGGGTTGAAAGACGTGAAAAGTATTGAAAAGAAGGGGGCAGGGGGGAACCAAGGCAAACAGGGAAAGCCTGGCAGGAAGAACAGGCAAGAAAACAAAAGCAGGGAAGACAAGACAGGAAAAGCTGTGAAAAGACAGGAAGAGAACAAGCAGGAAAAGGAAAAAAATACAGTGAAAAGAAAAAGCAGAAAGACTGGAAAAGCAACAGAGAGAAGCACAGAAAAGCAGTGGGAACGGCAGGGAAAAGACAGAAAGAAAAAGCAGGGAAACAAAAGAAAAAGGGGGGGAATTAAAAGGCTGAAAGATGGGAAAAGGAGAAAAAAGCAAAAGTTGAAAAGCATAGCAAAGTGAGGAGAAGGGTCAGAGTGAAAAGCAGGGAAGGGGATGGGAGTGAGCAGTGAGAAAGGATGGGAACTTTTGGGGAGAGAAAAAGGGCATGCAATGTTATTGTTCCTGAAGAGGGAAATGAACTACAGTTTCTACTGAAAAGAAAATGAGAGGGGTATTAAAATTACTTTAGCCAAAGTTACTATGTTTGACTTTTTCTTCAGACAAAAAGCTCTTATTGTCCCCACGAAAGAACTCTGAATATGATATTTCTGATTTTCAAAGCTCTGACTCCTCTGAGATTCCTGAATTTGCCTTCCCAGGTCACTGAGGTTATGTCAGGACATAAACCTTCATACTATCACTGTAACAAAGTGACCTCTACAAACATACATGATTTCAAGGCGGTGCCACAGTGATGTTTCTACTTGTAGCACGTTGTGTTTACAGAGCAAATGCCCCTTCCCAAACAGGCAGAATAGTACTAGCTCTGTGTACTGAAGTTACCAGGCTGATGTGAGACAGCATCCACAGAGAAGAGTACAATAAAGTTGGTTATTCCCAGAATATACTTATGTACAGCATTTTTCTTGGAAGAAATACTAACTTAGCTAGTGTAGAAAAAAAAAAAAAAAGTGGTAAAATTTACTCATACACAAGGCAAACACTTTATACAGGCAGGAGTGCTCTGGCACATCACAGCAAAGAGAAGGAATCCCACTGGTACTGCTCTACCCCTGCACTGGGAAAGAAGCTGAGTGAGGCTGAAGCTGCAAATGCTAAATTCCCCTCAGCTTAGTGCTGACTCCAAGGTCTCTGAATGGAGTTTCCTTTGAGTGTAAGGTCTGAAAGGGTTTGTGGCACTGAAAACGCAGACTAGCTCAGAACTTGCTCCATTCAGGACTAGCCTTTCTACCCGCTTTAGACAAAGACAGCTCCTTGCAGTCTCAAAATTACTAACTCAACCTACCGTTGATGTTTCATGCTGGGAAGGATTTGTGAAGGGAGTCCTGAATGGGAGACAAGTCGGCAGGAAAATCCAAAGGAGGAGAGTGGCTTTGGACCACCACAGCAAGCAGGACGTGAGAGGTCTCTTCTACTGGTGAGGAGGAAGAGAGATTCGGAGGAAGGCAGTCTGGGTGGAGAGGTTTTCTGCTTGACATCTTCAATTCGTTTCTTCAGAACAAACAAGCTCACTTTTATTTTTTCACATAGCGTTTTCCAATCCACTAACCAACTAACTGTCTTTTGACAGTCAACATCTGTCACACTGATGTCCTTTCCTCCCACTTCTCATAGGGAGACCTACAGGAGGTAGATTTGGTTATTGATTTCTATTGACTCGTCTATGCTACTGTCCTTTTTTTCACTCAAAACCACACGGAACACCCATAAGACCTGAAGTTACAGGAAATTCTTAAAATCCATGGGATTTTGCAAGAGATTCATAAGCTAGTGCTCTCAGCAGGACTCATCTCTGATGATCACACAAAACTGGATTTGAGAAGCAATGTTTTTAACCTTTTCCTCACTTGTAGTTATTTTTTTTTTTAGGGACCAATCTGAGGATTGCCTTGAAAATTGAGTCAAATTTCTTTATATGCACACTGCAGAAAGTCAGCACGGCAGTAGGAAAGCCCGAGTTCTTTGTTAAAAACCCAGAAGAAAGCTACCAAGCCATATCTTCAAAATTATAAGCTACTGCCATACCATTGCCTTAAGCAGTGAGAACAGGCTGACACTATGCAGAAAAATTCAATGGAAAAACGCAATGCAAGTATGTTAAAACAAGAAGTGTGTCCTACAGTTAAACACACCAACTTTCAACACCCTTTAACAAACAAATGCTTTGAATGAAAATATTGGTATCAGTACAAATCGCAAACAGCAATGCATACATGATAAAAAAAAAAAAAAAAGGCAATCCTTTAGAATCAATGCTTTTTCTAGAAGGAATAAAACTGTTCATCTGTTGCTCCACTGGCAAAACAATGTCTTGCCAGAAAGTTTTCATGATAGACTCTACCAGGAGGCTGCAACAACGAAGAATCCAAATGGCTGATATATTCAAGAGAACATTGCATATATTATAAAAGCGTTCATATTGGACACCAACATGTTTCTAGGAGATGCTGCAGCACTGCCTTATGGTACGCAACAGTTTCATGAGATTTGTCTGTTTGCACACAGAACAATGATGGAAGCAAAATGCCAAAACATTTTTGTACTTTCTTTGTTAACTGAACAGCTTTAAACTAAATTTGATGTGAAATTCTAGAAAATATGACGCCCTTGTAACCAAAATATATGCCAAAGCGCCATGACAATTTTATTCCAGGATGCTGGAGTTTGCAGCTATGGGAAGCAGAAATTCCTGTTGAAGCTGTTCCTACGGAGGACCTGGGGAGTAAGAGCTGGACTGCATGACTTACCACAGATGAGAAATGCTTCTCACAAAGACATACAGGAAAGAGAAATAGAAGAAAATTCCAGTGTACTACACAAGGAGTTTAATTGCATTGCCTTGTTTACCTAGAGCCACATTACATTCTGTTGTCCAAAAAGCATGATCTACGCGTGTGTTTCTCAGCACTGGCTCTACTGAAATTCAGACCAACTTGTCCCAGCCCAGGGTGAATCTGCACTTTAGGATTATTAGAATTTGGTTTAGAAAGCCAAATCTGCTCCATACACTCCTCCTGAAAGGATTTATGACAGTTTTACAATAACGGTAGTTCTGTCTTAGCAATAAGGGTGTTATTAGCCTTAATTTTCAAAAAAATAGCTGATGTTTTTTCTTATTAAGACTGAAAATACTGGGCCTGTTTTCCTTACAAACTAGTTTTCTGTTTGAGGTTTGCAGCTTTTCACTCTGACACCGTCTATCATTATTTAGCTGGGATACTTTTTACTGTTGCTCACTGTAGAAAAATTGCTTGTTGTGAAACAAAGGAGGTCCTGCCTTAGGAACGAGGACCTAAGGTGGATCTACAATAAAATATGTTTTAGGCTATATAGATCGTGCACCCTTTCTACTCCACAGCAACAATTTTTTTAAGGATGTCTTTGGTCAGCCCGACTTTCACTTTCATGCTACGAAACACACTTACAAGTTCTAATAGATAATCAGTCAAAAATATACACTATTTGGGGTTTTAGGTTTTTTACTCCTACAATTCTAAAACTCCATTTATAACATCTGCTGTGGTTTGCCTCTTTTAAGGTCTCACTAGGCTCTGCTTTCAGCCCATTTTAACTCATGTATCTCAGCCCTAATTAGTAAATAAAGTCCCTCCAGTTGCCAACTTGCAGACAATACACTCTGTCCATTACTACTGCTTCTCCCAGTCACAGAATCACAGAATCACATGGGGTTGGGAAGGGAGATCTAGAGATCATCTAGTCCAACCCCCCTGCCAAAGCAGGTCCACCTAGAGCAGGTTGCAGGCAGGTCTTAGCTTTCCAGCATATCCTAATTTGGTCTGTTGTCAGAAATCAAATCCTTCTCCTTCAATTTAACCTTTCTAAATGTCAATAAAACCATCCCAACTTTTCATTTCTGCTCTCTTGCAAACTTCCAAATTTGACCCAAGTCTGGATTCAAATCCACCTTGAAACAAACCACCCAGCTACATTCTAGACAGCTCTCACGTTAATTACTGGAATCCAACCTTCTGTGAAAAACTTATTTTCCGCTCAAAATAGATCTGTTAAGCCTCATTCAATATGGCCACAAAGTTCTTCATTTAGCTTCCCTCACATGCTTTCCTATGACCAGGCCCACATAAAAAATTTCTTGGTCCCACTTTCAATTAAGGTCTGCACAATTCCATTCCAGCTAAGGGTATTTCTCTCCCCTCCCTACGCTGTTATTCACATTGGTTAGAGCCCCTCCCACACAGAACAACCTTTCAATTCCAACCCTTATCCTCTTTTAGATCTCCGATCCTCACTTTCCCTCTAGAATCTATGAACTTTTCTTAGAGTGAATTAAATTTTCTCTCTACCATTCAGCAGAGGACCCTGAAGTTTAAAACTTTTAACTAACATCTTTGCCTGGTTTATGAAGTGTATCACGTTCTCTTATCATTCAGGGCCTCAAGGACAGTCACGGTGACCATCTTGTGATTGAACTCTGTGATGCTCTGCAACATCTAGCATAAGACATAATAAACAACAGAAACTGTAAATCCTTGCAGGTCTAGGCAGATCATATATATTTGATAGGGCTAGTATGGAGAACTGTTGAAATGAAAACAAGGCATCTTAATCAATAAGGAAAAAATAGTTCAATTATAAATATGAGGTGGAGAAATAAATACCAATTGCAAACTTCTCAACATGAGGTTGCTTCTGTAGAACCCCACAAAACGAGGGATACGTAACAGAAAAATACAATTTGGCAAGGTGACCTTCTTTGCTTGGCAGATGCAAGATACTGAGCAATTCTAATGTCCATCCTTCTTAGTAAAATAGTTCACTTGCCAAAGTCTTGTTGGATCACATACAAACTATCCTCATGAGATCAACACTCAGCAAGAACTCTACCTTGTAGTCAGTTACTTGTGTAATTTGCACTAGAAAGAAGATACTTCTGTACTATCCAGAAGGTCCATATAATGATCTTATTGAAATATATTTGTTCTATAAATCAGCACAACATATTCACCACTCTGTCAGAAGGTTAGATTTTAGATTACTTCCTCATTAAAAAAGGATGCTTCTGATGGGTTTCAACAGGAAATATCTTCAAAGGTATTTAAGATTTTTCAGTTATCAAGAATAAAATATAAGCACATTGATGGTTTAATGAAAATAACGATGGTAAAGTGATAAACAATGAAGACAAGTCACATCTATAGCTGAATCCAACCCTTCTGTAAACCAGTCCCGTTCAGACATCATTATACTTACAGGATGGAAGACTACATCCTGGAAGAGCAGCAGTTCTGAAAAGGATTTAGGAATCATGATGGATAATCATCTAAATTTACAATCTTTTAATGCAAATAACTGAGACTGAAAGATTTAAAAATGCAATCCTTGGAGGTATAAACAAACAAGCGAAGATATAAACTGAAAGGTTCAAGAATGTACCTGCACATCCTACACGCACACAGCAATACTGAAATTACTACCAGACGCTGTATGCAGTTCTTATGTCCACGCTTTAGAATGGATTTTAAAACATCTGAAGTTTCAGAAGAGCCGTAAAAGCTTTACAGTTAGAGATTTAAGGAACTCCATCTATATAGGTTATTAAAGTTAACATATTTTTATGTGAATAAAGTGAAGTAGTTTAAAACTAGAGTAGTTATTCATTATTCTAATAGGCAGCTAGCTATCTGATGGCCAGCAGCTGTAACTAAACAGTCCTAAAACTGAAGGAGGGCTAAGAGTATGGAAAATAACCTAGCTGAATCACTCAAGAGACACGGAAAAATCCTCACACTTGAAGAATCTATATGAAAATCAGCTATCTTTTTCAAAAGTATGTTCTACTGGACCAAAAAGATACGGACTTCATGATGCCGAAATAACTAGACTGAGTTCTAGGGATAATGGCATGCCAGTCAGATTATTTCATTACCATGGTCACTTCTGGCCTTAAAATCAGCTAGTCTGTAATAGGTAGAAAGCTGCAGTGCATATAAGAACATTCAAACTAACAGATGATAATATAAAGAACTCAAACTACAAGTACAGTCCATCAGAATCAAGCAGAGCTGTGTTCATACATCAATGATACCTTGCTGTTTCAATTAAAAACTCAAAATTATCTGTTATGCCTCCAACTTTTACTTTCATATTTTTAAGTCTGTTTCAATGTATCTGATATTTACATATTATAGTATAATTATACCTACCATACCATGGCTTGGAGTAGGTTAATTGCATAGGAAGATTTACTATGTTTACATTTTTTCTTAAATTACTCTTTTTTTAAAAAGCACAGTAAAGAGTCTGAGGACAAATTATTCAACTGTTTATCATACATAAGACTGCATGACTATAATACAAAGGGCTTGTCTTTTCATTTAACGTTACAATATACACAGCAAGTCCGGACTAGATCTTACAATCTGAACACAGGTATTTAACCTTTTCCATGCTGTTTATGTTTACAATGCACAGAAGTCCTGTAACCAAACTGTGTAGTAAAGCACACAAAACTGGACTGTAACATAACACAGTATGCAGAAGCACTGGATTTTATGATTTCTTCTCTATGTCGATATTTTTCTTTTAACTGCTTTTTTTTTTGGCGCTTGCTAAGGTGTGGCAACCCGCGCACACAAAAATTACCCAGATTTCATATTACCCTTATATTCCTAGACAGCAGTAAGTACTGGATTCCTTTTTATATTGCTAAACTCAAACTCAGCCTCCTGTTTCTAAGGTGATAGCCTTCCAAATCCTGTAAACTTCTCTGAATTACTGAGTTTAAAAATTAAAAAAAAAACCCAACCAAACCCAGGAAAAAACCCACTTTCATCCACAGCGTTGACGTGTCATTACAAAAGAAATATGGATCGCTTGATTTAAAAAAATCATGATTTACAAAAAAATGGTAATCCCAAATATTCATTCCCATTTACATGGTAGTCAGCTGCTGCGTTGCCACTGTAAGTATAAAAAATTCAACCTTTTAGCCTGAAAAAATGAGACAGCCACATGGAATTGACCAGTATGAACTCTGATTTTTCTGCTAAATTAACTTTTAAAAGGGCTTACTGGCAGAGGTAGATCACTGCTTCTGTAATACATAATGGGCAAACAATGTTAATCTGGGATGGGCAATCAATGAATTACCCTTACTCTTTCAAATGTTTTTCATGGAGCTTTTACTTTTCATATAAATAAATCTGGTAATGGGCCCGTAAATTTTGCAACTGCCAAGCTGACTGTGTTATATTAAGGCAGCATTACCCAAAAATTAGGCACCTGTTAAATACAGCCTGCTAACCTCAGGTCTCATGTGAGTGTTTTGCTTTACTCAGACTATTATTTTGGACCTGTTCATGCAATCAAGGTCTTGCCTTCAAGTTTACAATTATGTTAATAAGGAATACAAGAATCAACTGCTGGTTTCATAGCTTCTGGATCTAGTGTCCCTTTTACCTTCAGAAGCCTGAACACATTTATAATGTAACAGATGTTATAGTCTCGAAGTAGATGTCAATCTATTATGTTCAGTACACAGATTGCTGTAAATGTATTGGCTATGAATTCAACAACAGTTCCAGTTTTGTTTAAGCAATAGTACAGCCATAATTTTCAACTGACATTTAAAAATGGTCTAGTTACACCTTGTGTCAAAGTGCAGAACTGCTACATTATTGGTTACAGACATCTATGTGCTATAAAAACAGCTTTGGTACAATAAATTATCAAAAAAGAAAATAAATTTTTGTAAAATTCACAGCATAATTGTGAGGCAAAAAAGCAGTCACATAAAATTCTGCATTTTTAAAAATGTTCAGGATGAACAGAAGACGTCTTTGTGCAGAAGTAATGGTGGAGAAACCACGTGCCGAGAAAAAGCAAAAGAAAAAAGTAAAAAGCAGGAAGGGACACAGTTGTAGCTATTTCCATCAAACGCAAACCACTACTCCTGTGACCTTCAACCAATAAGGAAGTCAACTTTATGACACACGCAAAGTGACCTTGCAATACCTTACAATAAGTGGGTCACAAAAGTCTATTTTAAAAGAAAGGCCTCTTGAATTACCCATTCTCTGTGTTTTCAGCATTAAGGACTGTCTGCAAAAGCATGTCCAAAAGTGATTGCATCTGAAATGGTAGGCTCTTCTAACTTAAGAGTCCAAATCCATAAGGCCAAAGGTTATCCCAAAGACCACCACTTAGACCTCCCCAGGACTGGCCAGGACCGACCCGTTGATTGCTTCTCAGTGCACCTCAGTTATGAAACCAGTCATATTTCAATACTAACTGACTGTGGTCTCCAAAATATGAGACCCACAGAATCCCAATTACAATTGCTGCTTTGATCCTCAGTAGATTCAGAAAAGGAGAGTTCTGATCACCGCCACTTAGCATGCTTAATGTGCCTTACAAACTCCATTACAACCGTCCCTTTTTACAGCTGAAGAATATATATTTGTGTAATCTGAAGGTCCCTCTTTCTTACAGTACTGCATTTCTGTGCCCATGTTTGTTTGGGGAACTAAAAAAAATATATATATATTACTCACTCCCCTCCCACCCAAAAACTTCAAAGGGCCTTTTTAGAAATCATGTGCAATGCCTTTAAAAAGAAACTAGTTTGCAACTACAACTAACATTTGAACAATAACCCCTGTTGAATGAGATCAAAAAAAACCCCTCCCCCAAAAAACAAACTATGACTAGGTTGTGGCAAGTTAAAATGGGGGAAGCAAAAGGTGAACACCACTAAGCTATCCATTACGGTGGGTCCGGACATGGCTCTTTAAAAAAAAAAAAAAACAACCAAAAAAAAAGCCCCAAAAAACCAACAAAAAAAACTTCATTGTCCCTTTGCAATCTTTTCAAGTTTAAAAAAATAGTCAGCTTTGCCCTCCTGTAGCGGTTCAGTGAGTTTATCTCCTTCTGATTCAAGCAGCTTTGCACTTTGTTTTTGGAAAAACACCACTTCTATAAAAACACACAAGAAACAAACTTAGTTTCAGTTTAGTCACGAGCTAGCCACAGGACTTTGCTGAACACAAACTCCTGTCATGGGAGACTCTTCTCTATCAATTCCTTGCCTCATTGCAAGGTGTCCTTCAGTCATGTAATGAGCAGGACCTGTATTAGCAGAAAACTGGTATGTTGGATGTCCAGCTATGCCAGTTTCTTGGCGCGGATTAGAGTAGACTGTTAAATTCATGTCCATAGCTCCATTTTGTCCAAAGTCCAAGGTATTAGCAGCCACTGGGCGGTTCTGATAGGCCTGATTGCCTTGGTTACCAGTAGAGGAGGAAGATGTAGAGGAAGAAGTAGTTGAGGAAGACAGGGATGTCATGGAGTGGTGACTGTGGCCCACCTCCATAGAATCCTGGGTGGAGGAGCTGTTTGTTGGAGAATTGTAGACTCTCGGCCTGGTCCGGCTACCCAAGGCTTGCTGTCCATGATGGTGGTGGTGGTGGTGGTGATGGTGGTGGTGGTGAGAGCTATTTCCGTGATGATGATGTAATGCATTCTGTTGTTGAGGGGTTACGTGGAAGGTGGTTTCTTGAACTGGATGGTTTTCAACAGTGACCTGCGTAGGAGCTTCAGTGGCTGTCCAACCAATTGGAGGAGGAAACTGTTGTCGAACCTATGTTAATAAGCAAAATAAAAATTTAAAAGTTTACTCAAATCTGTCTATTTGCAATATATGAGAGAGATTAAGCTATTAATGTTTATGCTAACTTTTAAAAAAGTTAACCAAGCCTTGCAGTTTCTAAATTATTCTAGAAACGTATGCATGCAGTTAAAAAGAATTTCTAATACCCTTTTGCAAATACACCTTAAGAAAAATGCGTTCACATCCTGGAAGTTTTTTCCAAACAATTTAAGTAAGTCCAATATATGACCTCACCGTAAAAGTTATAGAAGCAGCTTTACATAACAGTAGCAATAAGCAACATAGTATTTGTACACACCTATAACAATAAGGCCTGACTCAGGCCTCTGGATACAATAAGCATACTAAGCTAAATCAATACGTTGTAGTTCAAATCTTTAATAGTATCAACAGCATTAGAGGAGTACTACCCACACCTCTGGAAGAATATAGTTGATTAAGACTACTATAAAAGCAAGATCTAGCTACACACCAATTTATTGCATAAATTAAATTTTCTACTTGGGAGAACTTATATTTTTATCTGTTCTGTACTGAAATAAAAATATTACTGAGTTATTTATAGTTAATAAATGAGTTGTTGCTTCTTTCCAAGAAGTAGTAGTGAATAAATATCACCAATGATAATGTTGATGAAGTAACTGAACCACATAAAAGGGAAATAAGAACTCCAGCTGAATACCACAGAAGTACAAGCTAGTTCTTCACCGGGTTGGAAGATGCATAGTTCTGGGTACCATTACGCCCTATGTAACATGAAGCACTGACAGCTCCACTTGACTTATTGCTACTGATATAAAAACCTCACCTCTGCAGAATCTATGGAAATTTTTACAGCTACTTGCAGTACTTTTGCCTAAGTGACTGACATAACATATAAAGGACTATAAAAGAGCTGGTGGCAAAAATAAACCAAATCTGATGGCTAGTTCCATGTCTAAACAACTTCAATCTTGAAATGAAAGTGTTAATTAGTTTTAGGTATTTAATATTCTCGGAAAATTCATGTAGATCAAACAGACAAAATCTCTACTTAAGCATACCTGTGGGCTGTGTGTTTCACAGTCCATCGCTTGAACAGCAGCAGTGAAGTGTCCACCACTATGTCGATGCTGGTGTGTAGGGTCTGACCGTGCCCTTCCACTGTTGCTTGTTCCAGAAGATCCACCTATAAGATCATAACATGCACAATAACTAAAGAGACACAAAATTTAAAGTAAGCTGTAAAACAATTACAGCTTTAAGATATTTAAACAGCTTCAAGGTAAAAACATGAGACCTATGGTAATCACATTTCTGCTCATCTACTTTTTAGTTTTTGTTGGAGCTCTTACCTGTTCCAGCTGATTAGAATATTTATTTTTTTTATGAGCATGACTGACATATTTGTTTTTTAACAAAACAAAACAAAAAACAATCGACAAAAAAGCCCAGATAATATTTATCTGGAAAAGACTCCTTTGATGTGACTAGGAAATACAATTTTGTTATCTGTTAATGAGGAAAAACTTACCTGAGCTTGAAGATGTACTAGAGGTGGTTCCTGAAGACTGTGACTGCTCCATGGCAGGACTCGTGGACACACTGTTACTTGTGTTTGTACCTTCGTCTGCTGTTTTCTTAAAGAAACTATGCTGTAGGGCATAATAAGGTTGAATTCGTGTCTTAGGGTCATAGTCAAGCATCCTTAAGATGAGGTCTTTGAACTTCAAGTAGTCAGCTACAGTATGACCCGATTCCCCAGCACGACGTCCACCTGGTCCTCCTGTTTCAACTCCTAGTATATTGTGAAGTTTACGAGTTCCAGGCGGTTTGTATTCCTGTTGGAAAGTTAGAAATTGCTTGAAATCAAGTTATATATTAAGCCTCGGCTATGCACAGTTTAAACATGCCATAAAAGGAAATAAAGTCAAATAGAAGTAAGAAACTATCCAATACTAAAGAAAGCATTATTTAATCAACCTGTCTTACAAGACGGGACAATAAAAGCAATAAAGCTACATTTTCAGTAAGGCAAGATGTAAAACAAAGTAACATCTCTCCTTCTTTTTGAAGAAACAGTCCATATTATCATCCTAGTTACAAAACCTACCCTTTTTCCATCTTTGGTCTTCTTCAAGTTCCAAGTGCCCTCTGGCAACTTCTCAAAGAACTTTCTTGCTTTTGGTGCTTGGTCAAGGATGTGGGTAGGTGGTATCCCCAAAACTTCCACTATTTTATTCATTTGATCCACCTGTTCCAAAAAAATAATATCTGTGAAAAACATGTAACAGACAGCTGAGCAGCGTAACAGAGTGAGAGTCTAGTCACATGGGAAGCAAATGTCAACTACCCACATAAGTTCTAAAGTAATTGTGAGATTATAAGAAAAATCCAATACGTACAAAACAAATTAGTGAATAAGGAATAAGAGGTGGGACCCGGAAACAGAAAATTATTAACAGGCAATTTATAGCTCTGGCAAAAGGCATGGCTGTCATTGAGATTCATTAATTTTAGAATTACTATACTTATGCATTACAATTAAACAGATGAAAGTCATGATCAGAATGAACAAAACAAAATAATCAAAACTACTATCGTAATATAGCTACATACCTCATTTGCCCCACTAAAAAGAGGCTCTCCAGTGTGCATCTCAACTAAAATACACCCAAGGGACCACATATCAATTGCAAGATCGTAAGGCATTCCCAGTAGCACCTCTGGTGATCGATAAAAACGACTCTGGATATATTGGTATATCTGAAATAAAAACATCTAAAGGTAATACACAGCATCCAAAACCAGAACTACTATGAAATACATTGTGGCATAGGGAAAGCCAAGACATCAG
>JAOXJM010000001.1:114404092-114425665 GCA_026413425.1 Tringa solitaria | reverse complement strand
CTCATTTGTTTTTTCTAAAATTGACTACATTTAGAACAAAATCATCTTCAACAGCAGGCCAATTTTTAATTGGTTTCCTGAACAAACAGGACTTAGAGGCACACAATTTTATCACATCTTTTTTTCTTTACAGACATGCAGCATGCAAATTCTGGATCTACCAATCAACTTCTATTCCTCCTTAAGATTTGTTTGAAATCTTGGAAGATAAATTTCATGAAAAGATAAAGTTCCAAGTGGCAAGCTAGAGGTGAGTAGGATCCCCAGGTGAAGGCAGAAAAAACTAAGTCCCAAACTGCTTCATTTGGCTACCGTTGACTACTTGTTCAGCAGATGCTTACTTAACAGCACAACTGTACCACCAGACAAGCTCTGGCAACTTCTCTGTCCCACCCAGTGAGAGTGTCAGATGGGGAGCTAGCAGAGAGAGAGTGGTGAGGTTAGTGTGACTGCTCCCTTAGCCTGCCTCTCCGTATTCCTTCTCTTCCCAATGGCAGAAGTCCATAGGGCAAGTTTAAGAAATCCCATGGAAGAAAAGCTTGTTTCATAGTCTACTTCCCTACTCAGTATTAAGAGGGTTAGCTGACTGAGCACCACCACGCTCAGCCTTAAAACTCTCAACTCCCATTTTCTCATCTATGCCATCAAATATCCTCACGCTCATAACTCCCTTTACTTCCAAGTGCTTAATTTCATCTGCTGCCTCCTATTAACAGCTAAACTGATACGCAGCCTCCTGCAGAGCTGAGGAAAAAGCAGAAGCTGTCAACAAAAATAATGAAACTGATTTTTATATCAGTATTGCTGAACTAATAAACGAACTGGAAAAGTCTAACTGCTCTTCTATCTTCCATGGTATTACTTAATACTCATGATGGTGGCTGTGCAAATAGCTCATTTTTCTTGCTCAATGACCAAATAAATTAAAAAAATAATCCCATTGAGGTGACCAAAAACATTTCTCATAAACAGAAGTGATAAAGAGAGTTGGTACTTCTGAAATTGGACCTGAACTCAGGTACCAAAGTAACCATACTAGAAAGTTAAGTTCACGGTCTCCTCCGGTGGGTGCGCAGGTTGCCATGGAAGGGGTGAAAAATAAGAGTGTGAACAAGAGCGAGAGAACAAGACAGAGCGTAAACAAGGGAGAGAGCTAAAGACTGGGGGAAAAGACAAGACACTTCCAGTAAGGTTACTGGTATTTGTGTGAAGCTAGGACTCCCAACAGGTACGAAACTCAGTGGAGCTGAAAACTGAGAAACGGCAATTCGAAGCTTTGATGCACACCACTCCAAAAATATGTCCATGTAACATTTTTACACCCCTGCAAGACTGCTGACTTGTGGTCTTTTTGATTAGGGAATGTTTCTCAGAGACAATACAATACAGTTAAACTTCCCTCAAGGAATTCTAACCCAAGTCATGCCCTAGGTGTTTCTTCCAGTCAATTCACTTTTGGATATGCCCACTATCAATTTTCATTTAGCAGTTTTACCAACTTAATTCCTCAATTCTTTTTTATTACAAGCATGACCATTTTGTAACTATCAGGAGAGTCTGTTTTAAAGTTTCCTAAACAAACTATTTGCCATTTACAAAACATTTTTGCTTCTTCCTTTCATCTGTCAAACAAATGTGAACCATTAAGCAAATCACACCTAAATATGATCTCTTTTGGTTCTTTCCCACAGCACTGTTAAACAACTAAACAGCATCTAGTCCTAATCCCAACTGTCACTGCTACAGGCTTTTTAAATGCAAGTATTTCTTTTATATTTCTTAAGCTGACTTTAAAGAGTTTATTTGAACACAGGAACACCACTAGATTTTGCCAGTAAAATTAGCCATGCTGCGGTGCGTGAATACTGGCAGGGACGAGTCTGTCCTACGCTGTTGTGACCAGCACAGGGTCTCCGTTGTGCAGGTTACAAGTTTGGAGGAAAGAATCTCAGAGTGGATGAAGTCCCTAATTCAGGTCAACTATTCAGGCATAAGGTTGCTCTAATTTAGCAAGGGAATTTGTAGGACAAGTATTCATGTTTATTTTCTAAGTCAAATTTGCTTGCTTACTTAAAAAAGAAATAATCTTCTAAGTTCAACTCTTAAATAAACAGCCTGGTGAAAAAAAAATAAATAAAATCTATTTTGTTGCTCTTCCCTAATCATAAATAAATAAAATTCTGCAGGCTACCCCTATGTTGCTTGCAGCCAGCACCTTATTTGAAAATTGTGCTTTTAGACAGTCACACATTCTGCATTCATACTTTAACTGGTATGAACTTTTTAACAGGTACTATTTTGCTATCTTGGGTTCATAAAGCCTTGGGTGGGAGAGGAGAAAGAATTGACCTTTTCTTCCTCCCCCTGTTATACAGCAAAATTTGTAACATTCTCTTCTTTTTCCAAGATACTTTTGGAGACTATTGCTCCCTTCTTGATGAAGGAAGACTATAGAACAGTGGTCATTTTTCATTTTGTACAGTAATACTCTCAAATTCTTTATCATTGGGGCAATACTGATTTCCCTGTTGGCTTTAAAGGATGCTGGAGCACACAAAAAAGGGAATTAAAAAAAAAAAGAAAGAAAAAGAAAAATCCTATTGCACAAGCTTCAGTCTCTATCTGGTGGCCAGAGAGCAACACTGCAACCTCAGATCTCAGATCTTCCCAAAGAAAGAACACAAATCAAAAGATATGCTTGGTTTTCCAGACTACTTTCGTTACAATTATATTAGCCAGTAAATACCTATCACATTCTGACTGGTCCACACTTATGCCTCAATGGAAACAGTATAGCTACCTGGGATGGTATCATGATGAAAATTACACTGCAAGTAAGGAACTGAAATTTGATTTTCTTACCTATTAACCAAACACACATGACATAGTGCTGAGAAGCAACCTGTAACTACTCTAAACAAAGAAGAATCAAACAAACAGACACAAAGGCAACCAAGAGCCCCACTTACATGTACTCAACATATTTGAGAAAACACGTATTTAATGGAAACTATGACTTTTTAACTCAGGTATGTTATTTTAACTAGTATAGTCTTTGAGGTTTAATGAATGAAGGAACAGATAAAATTTCTCTCCCTTTCGCTTTGTTATCTAAAAAACAGATGGCACTGTTCCTTACTAAATGCATTTTATTTTGATTATGGGAAATTCTGAGCAGATACATATTTTCTGTTAATGGAATGTTTTAATTCAGATTTTTTTTAAAAAGCAAGATCCATTACTATCCACATTCATTAAAAAAGGAAAAAAGAAAAAAGAGAAATTCTGCTTGTGTACTGTAAAAGTTCCATTTTACAAACAGAATAAATAATGAAGATTTTTATATTATAAGGCTAACTTTTAGCAAGAATTCCAATTGCAATGACCTATTTAAGAGCCCCATATTACAGAACTGAATGGACTAGTCTCATCTCCTATGCCCCTTGCTATTCTAAACCCACCTTGCATCACAATAATATAGAATAGGAAGTCAACAGTAGTCCCATATTGTGGTGGGCAGCCACATAGTTGATGGCGTCTCCAGTGGGTCAACAAAACAGATGTTTAATTGCTATAACCACAAACCACAATAACACTTCCCCATAAGATACAGCAAACTTCAGATTTTTCTGAAAACCATCAAAGGGGAAAAAGCATACGTGCCAGAGAACAAGATAAATCGAAGACTTTTCTTCAAACTGACTGTACTCAGAGCCAGAACTATCTGCAGGCAGGGACAGAATTTCAGTCCAATTACTTTAATCATTGACTTGTGTTCTGTATTTCCCTCCTAATTCTGGCTTCCTTCCCCAAACAAATAAGAGTGCTGATTAAAAGTAATAGTAAGAAACAGATAAGTTTAAAGTTAAATAAATCGATAAAAACAGCAAGGAAATAAGGGTTAGCTGCCAGATTCAGCCCAACCATTTTTTAAAAAGGCAGTGGGGAGCAGGGGGAGTAAGAGAAAGGGAATGAAAAACCCCACTCTGAAATTCTTGTTGCCAGAGCATAAACATATTTTTCTAAAAAATGTCCAAGAAATGGAAAGTGAGAGAAATACTTTTACTGAAATGAACTGCATGCTCACATTCAACACAAGAGTCTGGTGAAGTCTCACCGTCACTAATAATAATGTTGCTGATTAGGTAGCTGGAGTAACTAAACTAAGGATTTGCTACCGCCTGCTAGAACACATTAACTTTGCAATGATCCTGTTGCAATCAATAAAATCTCTGGCCAACATCTGATTAGTAAAACCTAGAATTTTGCAGGTGATAACTGATCTTAGATACATATAGAGAGAAAGATGTTTAGCAGTCAGCCTGACCTTTGAATTCCAGGTGCTTCATGAAAGCTAAACTGTTGGAATTTGTTACCAAAATCTGCCCAGAATCTCACCTCAACTTCTTTGTCAGGTAAGTCAATTTTCTAATTTTTTGTACTCAACTGAAAAAAGTTTCAGGCAATCTGAGTATCCATGATGAAGACAAACATTAGCACAGCACAAAAGAAACACTTGTTTGAAGTTGTGAAAACTTTTAAGCTCTTATCTTCTATCCACATCAGGCCACGTTGAACTCTCAACATGCAACCAGTTGAAACAGGACAAAGAAATATTACTGTTTGTTACTGCTAAAAGACAGAGGTACTACAGATCTCATCTCTTCTTGAGGCCACACGCTCTTACTGCTCTCCTGAAGCTGGCTCTGGCACTTGTCAGAGAGGTAAGACCACAAGACCAAAAGCAGGACCCCATCGGGCCAGCAGGCCCAGCACTTGGTGAATCACAAATTCAAAGTAAACCCTTACAATCCAGCAGTTTTGGGGAAACAAAAGCCTTGAGTCTAACTACTGAAGGGGAAAGAAAAAAAAAAAAAGGGAAAAAAAAAAAAAGGACAGAGCTGGAAGTTTTTAACTGTAATTTAAAACCTCATAAATAAGTGAAAAACAAAACAATCTGGTCGACTTTGAAGTATCTTCCTGTTATTTGTTTCTTGCCAATGATGAGTAGGTTGTGGCTGCCATAACAAAAAAGCAATAGGTGCAAGAGAAGATTATATAAATAATATTTTAGGGGTAACATAATATAAATACACGTAATTTATAACTTCAATATAAATTGTCATTACTGTTTCTTAACCTTTAATCTGCTACTGGGGATGATTCATAAAATACCAGAATATGGTCTGCAAGCCATTACAAATCAAGAAAACAAGAGGGACAGGGTGGGAATAAAAACAATAAATTAACATTCAAGGCCTAGCTTCCCCATTATTTGGTTATGAATGAAAATCATTATGGAACTTGAACAAGACAATACTCCTCCAAAAAAGGAGTCAGTCCTCAGTAAAAAGAAAGACACAAAAATAACCTGAAAACACATAATAAGGCAGATCATCTTTGCTATTTATCAAAATGACATCGTTTACAGAAATCGCTGCTGTTCTACATGCTCAAACTTAACAGCTGCTCTTAGCACTGACAAGCAGTATCCTTATGTGTCCTCCTGCAGCCTGAAGAAATTTACTGTCAAGAGAGGCACTACTTGATATTCTACAAAACTTCTGCATCCCAAAAGCTGAGGCTTCACACTGGGTTTTATTTTCAAGCAGGTCAATTTTGTCTGGATTTGGACAAAATACTTTTGTTTACAAAGTTCAGCAAATGTAGCCATCAAGAAAGTACCCTTCGTAACCCTTGTATTCTTGATTCCCGTCAATGAAAGATTCACTCAGCGATATGCTAAACCGCTCCACACATTATTTAACAGAAGTGAGTTTATTGAAACCATGGAGTATTTCAGAGAGGAGAGGGCAGACCTTCCTAGCAAAAGGCAATTTTGCCTAGGCAGAGCACCACCTTGCAGCAAGGCTGGCAATGCAGTGTGGCACTCTGGCCAGCAGATGGTGGCTGGAGCTCGGGAAAGAATTTTGCTTGGCAACCCCAGCACAACCAAACGCTGACCCTGGGAGATTCTTGCTTCGTTGACCCATCTGGCTACTGAATCAACAAGGTAATGAAGTTTAAAGTCTGGCAACTTGGTATTAATCGATGGTTGGATGCTTGCACCCAAATAGGCTACTTCTAGGCTGTTGAAACCAGTAAGCACCAAAGCTGACACAGTCGTCCAGGCTGCTGATGGCCGCTGTTGCACTACGAAATGATGGGAAACTGAAGCGCAGAGACCTAACTTCTTGTCTGTTTGACTGGATGCAAAACATTGCATTAACAGGATCTACCCTTTAAGAACTACGCTTCCTGTATCTGCCAAAAGTCACCTTTTCTAACAAGTCTTCTACAGCATACATTCAGCCTATTCCCTTTGCTGCCCAAGTTGAAAACATGATCGTCTTAACCACATGTACTCGAAAACAGATGTGTGTCACCTTATGTGACAGAAGAGTTTGTCATTACTAGAGGCTTAGTCTGGTGTTACAACCTTTAATATCAGACAAGCACTTAACAACAGAAAGAACTAGTGGTGGGATTCCAACAGAGGAATGAAACAACCACACAAGGACAGTTCAGAAGATGACCTCTCCAAGAGTTTTTCAGAATTGACATATACAGGACAGAACTACTTTTATCAAGGACAGAGAGAAACAAGTTGCAGCATATTCAAGGCAATACCTTGAATAAAAAGGATTCCTGTAGAGATGTCATAAAGAAAAGATCTGTAAGATGCACATATTGTTTCAACATGAAAACCTAGATGGTATGCAGATACACCTGGAGCAAAAGGCAAGATGGTAGTCCACAGCAATGGAGAAGTAAGCCAGCACAAAGCCTTCAACAATAGAGAATCATGACTTTTACAAGAAAAAAAAAAAGTTAGGTTTTAATCAAGATGAACCAGAGCTGACAAAAGGGCTATTGAAAGAGAAAGAACCAGAAAATTTTCTTGCACAAGACAAGTTCTAGAGCACACGATCTGACTCACTAGCATAAAGATGTTGGCTGGATTTGGGGTTGCAGGTAAGAGTAACCAGAAGCGCAGTGCAAAGGCAAAAAGCAATTGAGACTCCCCAAAAGAAGTTCACCTAGAACCTCCCAACCTGGAATCTGGTGAGGAGAACTCCTCATGGGAGTTGTTGGTGGGAGAAGCACAAGAACTCAAAGACGGAAAGTCACAAAAGGCAAGTAGTCAGAAGACTCCAAAAAGTTGCCCACCACCAAAATCAAAGGGTGCTGAAAGCAGCTGATGAGGGATAAAGGAGTAACAATTCTGAGCCGCTTAGGCAGAGGAATATAAAGATTTCAACGGTGCAGTAAAACAGGAAGACAGAAGCTACAATGCAGAAAAAACAAGATGCTACTTGTAAAATGAAAATAATGTTAGTGGTGCAAAGACAGCTTGATTGCCATTATCAAGGTGGCCAGCTAAACATTTCTTCATACGGATAATTTTCTGGAGCCAACCACAGCTTTTTCCCTACATTTACATCCTCATCTCAGTGGGCTGCATTCTTTGGTGAGCAATTCCTGGCTATTCTCCGAAAACTATTCTTCAGCTACCATTTAACAGCCATTGCAACCACAACAGCAATGAATGCTGATCAAGTTCCTTGATTTTGCTTTTTGATTTGAAAACATGAACAACTAAGCGCTAATATACACTAAAGCTCATAAATGTGATGCCAGAGTGTAATGCTTAGATAAGTATCTTGAAAGATTTAAGGAACACAGCAACTTTTCTTAATTGGTAGGCTGATTCACTAACCTCATTGTGGAGGTTTTGGAGGACCTTTAACCTAAAAAAAGTGTCACATAAAATACCTTTGTAGATTTCTCAAGCTAAATACTATTACATATGAGCAGATTTACTCTTCCTACTGAGCGGCTCTCATGAAAGTAAAAACATTCTTTGCCACCACCACTCACTTTGCCATTCTTCACAGAGCCCTAGTCATTACAGATCTCCAAGTCCTAGTATCTCCTATCCTGGCGCTTAGTTTGACCCTCTTTCTGCTTAAGTGCCTTCCTACAGAGCGATACCAACAGAGCATCTCTTGATGGTACTGTAGATTTTTCTATCAAAGCCATACTAAACACAAGAACAGACCTGAACCTGATAGCAGCAAAAGATTTCACTCTCCATCTTCATGAAGTGGAACGTGCTTCATGAGCCTGCACCAAAATTTGAAGCTCTGACTTACAGACTTTTGGATTTTAAGCTTTGAAACCTATCTGTGTTATCGTCCCCACAACTGGGCTGTGCCATTTTTAAGAAAGCAACAGAATTATCTCCTACACAAGGCACTACTAGCTCTTGTGGCTAGCCACCTAGCACTATTAGTTAGGAAGCTCAGCAGCTCTAGCAACCCAAAAGCAGTAAGGAAGAAACGGTGATCTTGACAGCTCAAAAGCATCCATAATCATCATAATCCCCATGTTAATTTTGCCTCCTTGAAATAGCAAGCAATAAATTATTAGTAGGAAAACCCCAATGATAGCATAGCTTTAGATTTTGCTTTTTTTTAAAAAAGTGTATCTTAATAAACTGTATCTTTTGTGCAAACCTCTCTATTTCAAATACACTAACCAGTGACTCTGCATTAGAAAACTGTCCATTAGAACACATAATAACACAATCACATTCTAACATCCAAAAGCCCTAAAAAAATAAATCAACTATTATTAAACTCTCTTTCCAGCTCTCCACTTGGACAATCCTTCTCTTCTGTTGTCTCAAAAATGTTAAAAGTAGAATATGTATGTATCAGACGTTTAAAAACGACTTCCAGAAACTTATTCATCCATCCATCCTTGAAGAGTCAGGAGTTAATTAGTTAAAAAAGAAAACGAACAACAAAAAAACCCACCCAACAACCCCAAACCCCACAAAAACATATGTAATTTAAGGGTGTATAATATGTTTAGGGAAAGAATTATTACATCTGCAATGACTTTTTTGTTATCACTTACCTGGTTTGTTAATAATAGAGGTTGCTCAAGCTGTTCAGCATATAAGGCAGAAGAAACCTGTTGGTCATTTATGTTCTGCTGCCGACGATCACTGTACTGCTGATGCGAATGGGACATCTGTCCAGCCATCTGAAGGCCAGTAGCATGGAATGAAAACGATGGTGCAAGCCGAACAGATGAAGGTTTGCATGCTGAAGTCTCTCCTCCTGCAAAGACAATGTGAGATTTTAATGCAGTTAATGGTTTGAAAATATTTACTTCAGTTAGCCTCCCTCTCCTAGCTTTCAGATTTATAAACACTAACAGTTTCACCATTTTAACACACACAAGAGTTTTCATACACAATGAACCCAGAAATCATTCTCATGTAAAGATTACCTAGCTCAAGTGCCTCCTCTAGTTGGAACTAGATAATCTTTAGGGCCACTTCCAACTCTAACCATTCTATGATTCTCATTTCACTGTGACAACCTATTTATTAATCACTTATTCCTACTTATCCTTAACATCCCCCTTTTCTAACACCTTCACCTATGTGTCATAACTCAATCAGAATTTGACAGGGATTATTTTCAAAGATAAGAATTTTGTGTATGGATTCCGTGAAAGCCAGAAAAATACAGAAGTTCTGCCTTTCAAGACTGATCACAGCAACTTTCTGTACCGAAAGAAAAGCAAAGCTAGTGCCCAGCCTCAGCAGCTCATCTTCCCTGGCCTTGATGTTTATGCCTTCCTACAAGCTCATTAGGCTACATTTTTAACTTCCACCCTTCTTCCAATGCACATTGTACTTCAGCTCAGCTTCCTGACTCCTATGGCTGAGTTTCATCAAGCTGTAGCTTGAAGGTAGCAAGCACTGTAATTCAAATTAATTCTTTTTTGGGAAGGTGAAATCAGACTGCAAGAAGTAACTGCAATGCAACTGCAAAGGAAGAGACAAACAAAATACTTGGTGTCAAGTTGCAGGAAAATGGCAAACTGTACAGCCAAAGTACTAGATTCCATAACATCCTGAAAAATGCCAAATTCCACAGGCACAGAATCTGCCTCTAACTGGGACAGATCCCGCATCTCTCAACTCTTGTTTCAGACATCTGTCAGATGGCATTTAATTGGCTCATAGTCTACTTATATCTTCACAGTCCTCTAATAGTGGAGGACAGACTAAAGTACAATTTGGTTTTCTTTGTTTCCTAATGAAAGTTTATCATGTTCCACCTTTAATACCCATCCTTTTGCTTTTTGCTGGCTATGCCAGAAGAGGGAAATTCTCTACATGGATGCCATGTTGGCACAACATATGAGACAGATCAGGATGGGACAAGTACCCAGACACACTAAAGCCAACATTGCCACTGAAGGAATATGTATGGAATCAGAAGCTGAAATCTGGAAGCACAATTATTGATAAAGATTAAATTCAGAAGCAAGACACGAAATAATCAAGCACCTTAACCAACAAGGGAAATCCCCGTTTCCTTTACAATCAAAAGAAAATAAAATCGGTAGAAAACAGTAAATGACACCACCCATCAATTTGACTTTCTTAAAAATAACTGACTGCTCAATTTGCCACTTATTCTAAGTTAAGAAAAAATAAAATACTGAGAACGATACTGCATCATTGACTCAGCACCTATCGGGGCAGCAAAAAAACCACATGGGACGAAATCAAACACCATTTTACATTAAGATAACGTTAGAAAAATATATTCAATAAAGGAAGTCAAAATAATATTCAAACAGCTCTAAATAACAAAGCCTATATAAGTATAATCACTATTATTTTAAAAGAGGTGAAGTAAAAATTGTCCAGAGAAATACCCACTGACAGACAACTGGTATTTTTCCCCAGTGTTACACTTCAGTACTACCAAAAGACCAACAGAACAAACTGCTCCAGAAAATGAACTAGTTGCCCACAAGCACCCACATATTTTCACAATGTTTCATTAGATCTTCAAACATTATATTTTAAAAAAAAAAACAAACCCAAGCAAAAAAAAAAAAAAGAAAAAACACACAACACAAAACAAACCCCAACACACACAAAAAACATTCAACCCAACCCAACCCCCCCCCCCCAAACCTTCATGAATTAACTATATATGAAAACTCCTTTGTGTATGTATACATGAAAACTCCTTTTTTTGTGTATGTATTATGGTGCCTCTGGTAATATCAAGATGACCTTACAAATTGAAATAAAATAAAGAAATTTCTGACCTAAAACCATTATTAGCCAAGTCAACTTAACATTGCACAGAAAATTACTCTAACTCTTCTGCAAAATGTCCGTTATAAACTACTTTGTGATTTTTAACAGAAATACAGATCCTAGTAAGCTCTGAAAGTGAAACTGTCCTGCAAAATTTAAAGACACAAGAGACAATATTAGATAAATATCTAAGAGTAAACTTAAAATTACTTGCATCTTTTTCTATTTTCATTCCAAGTAACATCTTATGTTTGCCTATGAATTGTGCAACAGATTGTCGCCTTCTTTTTTAAATTTAAAATTACATGTTATGAACTGCAGAAGTTCACATTTAAATACAGGAGGGAAATATGTGCAAAGATTCTAATGCATCAGCTGATCTCTCTCAAAGATATCATGGTTCTTTTATATATTAATGCATCTGTCAGATCATGTAAAAACTGTAAACAAGTATTTTTTTCTCACTACTCTCTTTTCTTAGTATCGAAACTCCATTTTTATTAGAGAATCAGAGTTGATCTCCCATCTACACAATTTGGTAAATTTAGGGTATACATTTACTTTTCAAGATCTACTGAACACTCCTGTAAGAGTGGCTGAACACACGTAAGACATTATTTGGTATGTCTACTTTCTGCTTGACTTGCTGCTTAACCTGGAAAAAAAAAACCCAACTCACTTAGCAACATCATGGTGACTGAATTAAAAGACAAAACAATATTTAAATCAGATTGTAAAAAAAAATACCACTAATTCTAAAATGTAGAGACAATTACTTTAAAAGTTTTATTTCCTGTATTTTTTTTACCCCAGGCCACTGTTTCCCAATAGCATACTAAATATGTAGTAAATGAGATAACTTCATGAAAACAAATTTTATTTTAAAAAATTCTGCACTTGCACGCGTCACTAAAAAAGCAGAAAGCTCACATACATGCACAAAAAGTCCCAGTAGCATAAAGTTCTCATTCACGCTTTTACTTCATTGTATCTTCTGACACTCACTCAAAAGATCATAACAAATCTGAGGATGAACTGAATAATGCATTACACACTTTTTTTTTTTTTAAATAATAAGAAAAGGAAAGTACGAAAGGATTAGAAATATAATTATCTCACAAAAGAACAGTCATAATACTAATGTTTCACTTCAGCTTTAAACTTTTGACACTTGCACACCCTTTCTCTCCTGACTTCACTAGGTAGGCCAATGAGGCTGTAGCTTTCCTGGTCTTCCAGACTGATGATGGTCAGTTGGACCAACTCACTTAATTCAACAGCAACACCCCAGAAAAGAGCTTCATATTTATAAAAAAGCGATCAGACTGCAGAATCACAAAGAAAGTTTCTCTAAGAACCACAGTTTGACAAATAACTTATTTTATTCATTCAATTTAGCAATTTTTTTTAAGAGTCAATGTTTGTGATTAACAGGCATTTGCTTATTTGCTTGGAGGTAAGTCATACACAACCTACAATGTCAACATACATCAAATATACATTAATATTGTGTCCAATTAGAAACTTTTTATAAAACACTGTTCTTTGGTACAAACATAAATTGATTTCGCAGAGTAGCACCGAACCTCAGAAAAAGGGACATCACCAAATACAAGAGCCTGACCAGAGTCTCGTGACCTGAAGTCTGTTACAAGTAGTCAGATGGAAACTGGCTGGCTCACACAGCGTGTTTTTACACCAAATAGAAAGGCATTTTAATAGGCTCTGTGAAGATGGTGGTATCTACTCTTAACCATATTAGCAATATGCAAGAATGACCTGCGTCAAAAGATCAGTAGCTAAATAATTTCCATCTTTACGATTCCTGACTGTCACTGAAATGGAGACACACGAGTTCACGGACTTCTCTTGCTGAAGGCAGTTTCAGCTATCAACAAAAACAAGTAATGTTCAAGATGGGGTCCCTGACGAAATACCTGCCCTTGCCACATTTCAGACTTTGTTCTATGATGTCTGCAATCCTACCCCAGTACAACTAATCCCAAGAGAACACTTGTCTACTGTGAGACAAGAAACATCTAATGACACGTTAGGAAGGAATGAGGGGAGAAAGAAGAATTGCCTAGAATAGCAATCTTGACCTCCTTTGGTTTTAGGCTGAGGAGTCAGTCAGCTATAGAAACAGGAACATTCGTGTATATCAATTAATTGAGGTTCACAAAGCCCCTGGTGGCCAAAACTTATTTGGAAAGCTCTAGACATTCAAAAAACTAAGTGATCAGCCAACCATGGGAGCACTAAAATCCGCTCATTACCATGCCACAGCCATAACTTCTACAGGATAGAAACATATAAGGAACATGGTCTCGTCAATCATCAATCTTCCTCTGTAACCACTGTAAATTCAAATGATTACATGTGAAGCACCGTGGGAATGAAACAAAGTGAAGGAAAAGTATGCCAAGATCTCTGTGCATGAAGCACATTAAGGGAAAAGATTATTTTATGGACCTTATCTAATGTGTTAGTTCAGGGAATGGCATAAAAATATACAAGTTTTATGTATGTTTACAGTTTAAGTTTTTACAGTTTACAACAAACCTTTATTTGCCTGTAATGAGATTAAATCAGAACTTATCATAAAGGTCCAGCTACAGAAAGCATCCTTTATTTCAGCCTGGAGAGTGTAAGCCCCATTTCTAGAGTCATGAATGTAACAGCTCTTTTGAAGTGAAGCTGTTCAGAATACTCTGTTTCATTAGTGACATTCCATACACCATAATATAAGCAAAATATAAATGGTAACAACAGTAACTTCTTGACTTTTGTAAACTTACTGTCTCTGGAAAGTAACAAGTGAGGAAGCAGTGAGCATTAATAAAAGGCTACACTACTGCATGAGCAAACCACTGCTAACTATAACCAGAAAAAGATGTTTAAAAGGGGACCAGTAGCATAACTGTGAATAAAGAGAAAATTTCAATTATAACCTCAAAAGAGGTTCATAACTCAGAACTATCTAAAAATATAGATACTGCAAAAATTGATAGCTCTATCATATGAAAGAAGACAGGTGCTTTTTTCTTTAAAGCATCATCTTAACACAGTGGGCAAGTTCAGGAATGAATTTCTTTATTTGGTCAGGATTTAAAATACTTCTCACATTCAAATAAGTTTGTTTTAAATGACTTTTCCTAGTATCAAAGAAATTAGTAACTCAAAGTAGAAAAATCACTTGAGATGGTAGACTCTGGACAGTACAGGAAAAATTTTGGTACAATTTGGCATCGATTTTTAAAACTCAGTGCAGTTTCAGAATTCAATTTCCTACTTAATCCATCTTAGATTCTGTTATTCCCTTTTTGCCATCAGTCTACGTAACTCATTTAAACATTACCTCCTTCCCCCAAAAGTATCCTAAAGTAACCAAGTGGTGCAATGCATTGCTGGCCTTCTCCCTTTAACATAAAGCAAGGCACAAATATTCACCAATGGATTATAAAGAGTAGCAGGTGACAAAAGTGCCACCCCAAGAGTATTTTTTTTTCTTTAAAGCATCATCTTAACACAGTGGGCAAGTCTAAGTTCAGGAATGCATTTCTTTATTTGGTCAGGATTTAAAATGTTTCACTGTTTCTGAAAAAAATATTGTATTGTGGTCATTTAAATTTGGTACCCAAGAATATGAAAATATCAACTAGTTTCCCCTACAGCTGGCCCATTACAAAGTCTATTCTCTGGACAAAACTCACTGATGTCCAGTATAATTAGAAGCCTTTTCCACAGTCACTGACTGAGCACTAGCACCTGTGGATATCACATCCTGGGAAATACTCAAAACCCAACTGGGCAGAGTCCAGGGCAACAGACACTTGGTGGCCCTGCTTGAGCAGGGGGAAGTTGGACCAAGTGACCACCAGAGGTCCTTTCCAGCCTCAACGGTTCCGTGATTCTGTGCTACAAATGTCAGCACGAAGTAAGTGACAGGATTTCTTTCTTTGAATTAGGGAGTTGTTAAGATCAGTTCCTCTGTCATGTGAGACTGCATTTGAAAATCCCCATAGCGATGAGATAGTTTCTCTGCATTTCTGTTACCAGCTCATTAAATATATACCCCACTTCTCAAGGTATGTATATGACCCTCTTGGTCCCTGTCACCGTTCTACCAAAGTATTCTATTTAGGTATACTTATATCAAGGGTTAAAAGGAGACAAACTCAGGCAGTAAAATGATCAGAACAATAAAATTAGTGACATTTCCTTAACATTTCTTCAGACCTACTTACTTCACACTTAAAAATTAAACCCAAAAAGGACCATGGTAACATTTCTGACGCTGTGAGTTATGCAAGCTTGCCTTCAAGATGGACAAAATCATCCTCCAGTGCAGCAGCTGATCTTGATTTCATGACAGCAAGAGACAGAGAGTTCTCTACTAGATAGCATAACCTTTGCAACAGCTTTAAAAATATTTCACTGTCTAGTGACTGTTGTGCAAGATGAAGCAGGTGAAAGCAGTGAAAGTCACATCAGCATTCTATTCTGTACTTTAAAAGTTCAGATGTAGTCATTCGCCACTTTTGAGAACTTGCCACTATCTGGGTAACTGATTTCCTTTAGAATTATAACAACTTCATAGCCCCTTCTGTACCCAAGCCCTCTGCATCTGGCTTTCAGGCAGTGATTACTACTTCCACAGAGTGCTTTGGCTGTTTCCTAAAAACGTCACTGTCCCCATTTTCCCACCTCTTTGTTCAACTTGGCTCAAAGGAGAGGCAGAATTTGTTATCGGATCCATAAATTAAAGACCGGTAAAGTATGGCACAATAGCATTTAACTGGCAGAAACAATTGGAATCGGTGGCAATATTCCTTGGGGGTTTATCCTGAATTGTGGGGTCATCTCATTTTGAAGTATGAAACTTTCTCCTCTGCACAACTCATCCTCTTTCATTCTCTTTGCATTGCTAGCACTTTTTTTCTTATACTTCAATAACTTCCCCGTAAAGATCATTGCTTTGACCCTAAATATTTTGAGTTTCCTTTCACCTGCTCTTCCTCCTGCCCCATCCTCCCTTTCCCTATTCTATCTCTGTTATCTACTATTTGGGTTCAGCAATGCGCAGAGTGATACATTTGCTGCTGAATGAGAATGTGCTAGAACACATGACCAGAGAATAAAAGTGTGAACTGTATCATTCACCACAATGGGTATTGTCGTCTCCACACTCAGTAGTTCAAGAGCTTGTGGGCCTACACCACAGACCAACTATGGTAGTTCTTAGTACTGGATATGACTGGATTCAGACTTCAAATCTCTTTATTTTCAATCCCTGCTATGCCACCACAGGTGAAGACATCCACCTTCTTGTTATATTTTTTTGTTTTTTCAGTATTCAAGTTACTGAATGTGAAACCAGCCAAATGTCTCCTCAAAGAAAATCCTGTATTTGTTAAGGAACAATAAAGCCCTCTTCCTTCACGTAAGATCCACTATTTTTTGCAAGTTAATAGTTTTGTAGAGTTCTGGTCAACCTTGTTTTTCAAAATCCATGCTTGGAAAAATTCTCAGTACCAATGAGCATGATGATACACTGAGCGTACCTCTAAGAAACAAGCTTGGGAAATAAGACTGATTTCTGCATTGCTTTAATATCTAACCACCTCTGCACTGTATTAGCACATCCTAAAACAGACAGTGAGCAATTAGCAATAGAGACAAACACTTGTATCTTGAGAACTCTGTTCAAATAAACCCATATTTAAGACAAGTTTGACCTACCCAAGTTCTGCCTAAGCATAATAAATGTCAGGCACTTGGGATTTTAGAGTTTAGAACAATCATCTTTTAAGCAATAAGCAAATGCCAACCTGAACTCTAAGTGAACTACTGCTCTACTGAACGTTGCTTTGCCTATTGTCCTCATGCACTGCATTTAAAATGACTGCATGAAAACGTGAAGGTACATAGACTTCACTCAGCTTGCTCTGGAATGAGGAAAGTTGTGAGAACCCAGGGAACAAAGGGAAATTACCTGTAGCAGCTACTGGAGAACAAACAACCCCATTATAAATATCCCACAGTAGTTCCTCCTCTGGAAGGAACTGTAATATTGTGGAGGAATTATATTATTAAGAATGGCTACTTCAGAAGCTATTCTACAATAACTATTCAGTCAATTTCCCTGTACAGAAATGCCAAATGCTACTTTCTCTCAAAGCAAAATTGAGCCCTAAACTTAGAAACAACCACCCTCTCAAGTCCTGTTCACTGGGCCAATACACCCAGCCCACAGAATCCTCCTGCTTGTGCTCTTCGCTAAAGGACAGAGCTGCAGAGAAGACAAAGTGCTTATGAGGTGACACAAAATTACTTCTGGGTGCCATCTTTCCCAACAGTTTGCAGACCTTTGACATGACTTGTCTGTCATGTGTCCGGTCATATGGCCGAGACGGAGCAAGAAACCTAGAGAAAAGACAGGCCAAGTGTAGGCTTCATTAATGTTTCTGACAGCGTTGTCCCTGGCTTGGCTATCCTCTTCCTTGGATAAGCTGCAGCACGAGGTGGACTTTGGACAGGACTTGTATGCACATGCTTTATTGCTTTTGTGCAATAAGGCCTGTACTCAGGGGACACTAGTTCCCTCTACTGTAGAAGTACAATGGCTAAGACCTGTGACGGAGACATTGCGGTATGTATCTCTCCCTGGCCACTTCCAAAATCTGGTACCAGAAAGACTAAAGACCACTGCTCCCTATAATCCTCCTACAACAAGAGAAGGGAATTTCTAAAACTCATGAGGAGCTTGTGATTTAATCCACTGGCAACACTATATAAATCTGTATTTCATTAACATATAAATATTACTTTGAGTATACTCTGAAGAATCTTAGAACTAAGAAAATGCTGTGAAACTACTTTTTTATAAATTAAGCCCAAGATTGCCAAATTTCTCAGCTAAAACCTAAAGGAAACACAAGTACTCTAACTTTCAAAGTCAAAATCTTAAGCTCTATGAGAAATCTGCTTTCGCATTTCTATTCTGGAGAAGCGGGCTGCCTAAGAGCACGTCTGAAAAAAACCTACAACGCCACAAGTAAACAGTGGGATCTGGACCTCTGTGCAGGCCTTCAGACAGACCAGAAGCCTTCACCTAGGCACACACTGGACTGAAAAACCATTAAAATTGAAGAGCATTGTGCACAGAAACTCCAAAACACCAGAATACTTCCACAGTTTCAATTTAGTGCTTCTATGTAAATAAGTTATGATACTATTTAGCTACATGAATACCCAATTTATTTTAAGGGACAGAATGGAAGTAGTGCTCACTGAATAGGTTGCCATACAATAGAACTTTTCATTTTCATTGTATTAAACATAATATCCCTTGACACTCCTCAGACTGTGCTCCAAATAAAATTATTACTGTCTGCATATACATTCTATAGAGTAGCTATTGTTTTTGTATCCATGTAATACACAAACAACAATTTCCCTCTGAAATATGAGATTGGAATTCTGTGGGAAAACAGGGAGACCCAGGTCAAACACAAAAGGGTACCATGATTTTAAATTTCTAATTTTGCATATATATAGAATTTGAAAGACTTAACAAAGACAAGGAACACATACTAGTAGGTAAATCTCTTTTACACTGCTCCACAGAGGAGCAGATCTACAGGTTAGATTTCAAGAATTTGGGAAAAGTAAACCAAATGAGAGAGGTCTGAAAAGGATGTTCGTTTCTGCTTGCAAACAAAACCAAACAAGAGGTGGTACTTGATTCATGTTGGACTAAGGGCTGAAAAGTAACATAGTTCTTTCAAGCAACAGGGCACTAACACAGGAATTATTTATATATCAAACCAAAGCTCCATTCAAATCAGTGTCCCGTCTCTGAAAGTGGCCAACAGCAATCATCTTGGAAGAGAACGGGGCAAGCATACAGCAGTAGGTGCTTGGCATATTCATCTAGTCTCCAGTCCAGGAATTACATGAAGCAGAGATCTTGTGATTTTTATGTGTATATATATATGTTAATGCATACATACATACATATCATGCATCCTTTTCTTCCACAGATTATTTGAACTTTTTTTTTTGCCTTTCAGCTTTTAGCATCCAGAAGATCACATGGCAAAAGACTCCACAGCTGACTCACAGGAGGCATTAAGCACCACCTCCTTTTGTTTGTTGTGAACTTGCCCTTTTCATCTGATGGCCTCTGCTGAACAGTAACAAAAATTAAGGCTGCCCTCCTGCAAAGAGGCAACGATACTGACATGAAGAAATAAATGAAAGGCTTCACATCAGCAAATTTGTTTATTCTACTGGTGGGTGATTGGTTTGGTGGGGTTTTTTAAGCTCCCTTTTGACACACTACCTCCGTGTGATCTTCCAAGAGAGGATATTCTAGCATTTAGAGAAGAAATATTCTCAACTGTGCAAATATATACAAACCAACATACTTATTACCGAAGGTTTGATCTTTCTCTAATACGCACCTAATATTCTTCAGATTAATATTCTTCAGAAATTTTCCTACCACATTTTAACTCTGTCCAATTCTTCACCATAAACCCATTGCTTGAGAAACACTGTTCAAATTTCAAGTAGTTTGGCTGATGATTCAGCCCAACATGGTATTTATATTATGACAAATGGACAAGTGAAACTGAGTAGCTCAGCAATCAATACTTAATTATTGAATATTTCGCAAACTATATTTAAAGAAGAGAACTAACATTTGCTTAAAAACTGAAAAAAAATAAAATTTTACTAAAATATTCAAAAGAATAAACCACTCTTTTTTCAGAGAACACCAATGTTGGTAAAAAAGGTACCAAGGGTGGGGTCCTGATACTTCTTTTTTCTCTCTCCTTACAAATTTATGTTTATTTTGTGACTTTATGCAATTACACTAAGGTTACGCGGTTTATATATTTTCTAATTTAATGAAATGTTTGCCATTTAAAAAGGGGGAATAGAAAGATGGGGAAATGAAAATGTACCGTTTTTTTTTTTTTGATCACAGTGAAAGTTCGTAACAGCTCTTAAAATAGAAACAAAGAATGAAGTGTGAATATTATTCCAAACAAAGGTTTGAAACAACTACTTAATTCCAGCTATGTAAGCATATTTAATCTAGGTGAAAGGCCCACACCTGTCCTTCAGTTCTCAGTGCAACCTGTGAAAAACACCAATACAAATAGAAAACACTGTTTGTACAGAAAGTTTTGTCAAATTTAGTATTTAAAAAAGTGTAAAGGAGAAAAATACTTTATGTATCATTGTGATCTCATAATACAGACAACAGAAATTTAGTGACGTTAAGTTTAAATGGACATGATTATATGATAGTTGTCCCATTAAGCATGCCATAAAAGAATCTCTACACTCACATTTCAGAAGGCTTCAAGCAAACTCCAAGTACAAATTATATTTTATCTTAGCTTGTAGCTTCTGAAACGCACTAGAAATCACCAAGTTTCCCTATTAAAAGGAAATGCTGGCTGTATTTAAGAGCATTTAGATTTACCTCTGTTGTCAGTCTTCTGAAAGGTTTACAAAACAGTCAAAAAATTAAAATTCCAAAGTAAAAAACAGATTTAATCATAGGCTGCATTTTAACAGTAAGCTTTGGTCTTCATCATGAGTGCAACTTTTAAATGGCTGCACGCTATCACTCTGACTATCTGAACTAATGTGTTCCAATGCTTAGTTTTAAAAAAGAAAACTTGTTTAGCCCTAAGTATAAGCATTAAATCATGCAAATATTGTCTGTTCTTTTGGTATTAAAGTACTGATTAATCTAAATCTGTAAAAATTTAAAAAAAAATATTTTGTGCACAGATGTTTTTCAAAAAACATTTATCAAATGGAACCTACTTTTACCAAAATTTCATTTCCAACTGAACTCAAAGGATTCAAAATTTGCTGACACCAGGGTTATACTCGGTCAAAAATCCGCCAGTGAAATTAATTGCCACTGTTACTAGTAAATGCTAGGTGGTCTCAGACCTCAGACATATAGAGATACCTACACTAAGGGGAAGGAAGGGGAGTGGGGAGGAAGAACACAGAACCTATATAGATGCATTTAATCAGTTAAATAATTCATTAACCTTACAGTCAGTTTTACTGAGTTGGACAGGAAAGAATGTGACTAGTTATGCAAAGAAAGCCCACAATTTGGATGGCTAAGGAAAACAGAGGGAGGGACTGGGAAAGAGGAGGATTGAAGAAGATAAACCAACCCACGATTGAACAGGAGAAAAAGCAGGTTTGGAAAGCAGCAAAAAAAAAAAAAAAGAAACAAGATGCAGATTTAAGCAACAAAAATATTTTAAGATCAGATTTCCCAATATTCTTAGGCAGGAACGGTATCTAGGACAGAAAAAAACCCCATACTCAACTGTTACAGCTGAGGTGGGGTCTGGGGTTTGGTGCTGGTTTGGTTTTTGGGC
>JAOXJM010000001.1:114377137-114404075 GCA_026413425.1 Tringa solitaria | reverse complement strand
GGGGGGGCGAAAGGGGGCATGCGAATACACCATTTTTAAAGAGGCAAGTGTGTGTTCTAGAAATAGATTACTCTATATATTCACACCAGCTACAGATACTTATCTCGGATACAGAGGTTATTGCATTTTAGGAAGTACTGATATTAAAGCTGACTTTATTAACGTTCCATAGCCACGCTTTCTGCATAAATCTGGTTTCTTCCACACAAGGCACTTTTAAATTAAAATATATATATATATTGGAAAAATTAAGCAGAGAAAGAGCGAGAACAGTCCTCTTCCATCCAGGCAGCGCTCTTTCCTGCTTTCAAGCTACGCCAGTGAAGATTTTATTTTATTTTATTTTAATTAACGTGGGGTATATATATATATATATACACATTTTAATACACATCTACATTAACACGGATCTATTGGCACGGCCGGTACAGGGAGAGGGCGAGATTGAACGGCAATTAAACCCTCTTTTTTCGCTGGCTGCTCGGAAACCCGCGCCCGCCCGCCCCGCAGTACGCGGGCGCTGCTGCAGCTCATTAACTGCTCATTTATCAACGCCGCTCACCAGGCAACACAATGCAGCAGAACGGCGCGCGGAAACCACCCCGAACCCCAGCAACAGCGGGTAATTAGCATAGCCTACCACCAAAACCCCGCCGCCCGATTGGCCGAGCCCGTCAGCCGGGCGGCCAATCAGAGGGGGCGATGCAAATCGCAGCCCGCAGTTGCCAGGGCAGAGCCGCTGCCTATTGTCCAATCGGAAAACAAGCAATAAACAAGAAATGCAATTGAGCTTTGTCACATTTTCAAGTTGTCGTTAACACTTTCAAGTTTAAAGCAAAATTAGCTCCCTCCGCCGAGGATTAGACTCATGTTCTACATTTCACCCCCACGGCAAGGGCAGGGCCGCGCAGTCATGATACGGGGGGATTAGGGCTCAGCCCGGCTTGAAGGGGATTGAAACTCCCCTTCCCGCACCGCGGCCCCGCTGCGGGACGGCCCCGCCAGCGCCTGCGGGAGGGCGAGAGCAGCCCCAGGAGAGGGGACCCAAACGCGCCCCACGTCTCCCTGCCGAAATTCTTCACAGGGTTTTGACACGACAGTTAAGAGCAGGAAAGTTCCCTTTTCGCTGGCATGGTAACATCGCCTTATAAAACGATGTTGGGCTGCGATGCCGTACGGGTCAGACGGTACGTGCTACTCCTAGCATCCCCCTTTTTCACCCGTACTAAATTTCTGTTTGTTCTTAAGGGAGAGAAAAAAAGGCTAAAAGAAGGAATCTCCTCCATTATTTACCCCACTGACAGGTTTTAACGAAATGAGTTTCAGTTCATTCGAGCAAACCGAACCACCAATAAAGACTGAACGCGAGGAACTGAAGCATTCCCACCAGAAATCCCACCCGTTTCAAAAATTAAGCTTATCCGAAAGACTTGTTTGCCATTTAAGCGTCTCTGCAAACGCCAGCGTGAAGAGACGGAGGAGTACAGCGGCTCCTGACCGTCACCCCGCTTCCAGCGCTCCTCAGGAGGTTCCCCTTCCCACAGGCACAGATGTGCATTCCGAAAACCGGCATCGCTCAGCCCCCTGCAAACCAGGCTCGGAAAGGCAAAGACCGACAGACTTACTCTGGAAGCAAAACTGCCTCTCTCTTCAAAAGCAAAACGCAGCTGCACAGCTTCCCTCTACGCGGCGGCGGAGGAGGCAAAGGATGATCCCGGGCATGTTTTTACTTCACTTTCCACAGCCCGCCGGCGACGTGGGAGAGCTACTGCCGCTCGCTCACCTGGGAGACCCGTGTCTGAGTGTTTCTCCTTCCCGAGTGCTTGTGGAAGGTGCCTGACACCGGTAACCGACATCTCCTGTCCAGGTACACGATATAAAGCAACGGTGGTGGCGGCAGCCTCCGTGCCTCAAACCCTCGGAGGACCGTGACACTATTCTCCCCGCCGATGGGCTCAAGGAGGACCATGACTTTCTGTCAGGCACTAACCCGGGTCATCCCTGAAGAGGAGAGAGGCTTTATTTCTTTATCACCCCCTATTACGCTCAAAACTTTTCAGATCTGAATCACGGGACCTGCTTTTGAAAAGTGCCCAAAATACCAGTTCCGCAGCCTGATGCTGACGGAAATTAAAGTTTTCCCGGCTCCCTCATTTAGAAAATTTAACAACTTCATTTTGGAAATTTTATCAATAGCAAAAGTACTAAAATATTTCCTTGCGCATCCTAAAATACATACAGTTATCTCAAGCTGTGCACCAACCCCCTCTGACACATTCAGAAATCAATTCCGTCCATTCTTTATCTCATGTTAGCCCTTTAAAGTAAATTACTGCTTTTTGATTTACGGTCATCTAGCAAACCCTGTAGCAGCGCAGCAGCAATGGCAGTAAGCAGCAGCAGAGTGTTATCTGGCCATAGGCTTACAAGATTTTCCAGCCTGGGCCAGTACTTTGCAGCACTAATCCTTCTCCTAGTCTGCTCGGCTGTCCTCTCAAAGTAATACTTTTATCGGCAGTTAAAATAAGAGTTTCTTGTATGGGTACTGTGCCTTCTCATTTCCCCACCTCCAAAGGGAATATAAATAACATTACAATTTTCAGTTCACAGCGCAAAACTAATTAAGGACTGAATACCTGCTACATGGCAACACATCAAACCATGCAATCAGTAGAAGAGGTGAAAAAAACTGAATATTTTGTACCTAATCAATAACTGTAGCTAACTAACAGCCAGCCTAACATCTAAACTTCACTCTTCAGATTCCACATGCATTTCCAGCTGAACATAATAAAAGGTTAGCATAAATATCTGAATCATTTTAAAAGCTCTCCTTTAATCTATTGTACAAACACATATATATTAAAAAAAAAAAGGAATCTTTTCCCATGCATAAAAACCATCAAGGGAAATAGAATAATTCAAGTCATTTCCCATTTGTAGTTACTGAGGCACAAGATATATTTAAACAGTTGGTACAGAAAAAATGGAAAGCATCTACCATATCAATGTACAGCTAGCATGCCAAACCATTAATGTAAGAGCTAAACAAGGGATGAATACATCATGTGCAATAGTCTCACATGATATAAATTATTCAATACCTGACCAAAGAAAACAGCTTTCAGGAGAGAGGGGGAGGATCTGAAAGTACTTTTGCAGTTTGAATAAATACAGTATTATGAACTGATGCAAAAATCTTTCAAACTCTACACCACAGTAAAATAATCACATGTATTTTCAAGTTATTTCATTACATTACGTCAATCCAACTTGCATTCTGATCTTTACCATAAAGGTAGATTTTGTCTGATACAGTGCTGAAAACTTTAAAATAAATTCATCTGTAAAAATAAAATTACTTGGTATATAGGCAAGCAAGTATCTTCAGCATTCATGTCTCCTTCCACTCGCACGGTTTGGGTAATGCAGAGCCCTATTGATATTGCTCCTCTTTTTGCTTTACTAATTTCACACTGGCTATGCAACCCTTTATTTGGGATTGCTATGCTGGCAAAAAATTAACATATCATAAACTTGATTCATGTCAAATAGAAGCCTTTTGTAGACTTAGATACACAGATATAAGGCTTTTTAAGTGACAAACTGAACAACAACAACAAGAAAATCTACCATTATAAATTACACTTCAATTATGGGGAATCTGCTCATGTAATGATTCCAGGGAATGCCTTCAATGGCTGATTTCATATATGATCTGAAAATAGTTAATTTCACTCAAATAGAAGTTCAGAGCACAGAGCAGTTATGTTGCATTTAGAGAAAGTACACTGGTTTTGTACTCTGTATTAATAACAGAAATTCTGATATAGTTTCTAAAAAACAGGATACTTAGAAACTCCTAGGGCATGCTGTCCTTATTAATCCATACTATAGTTCATAAAAATAATAACATACAAAAAGGTTTTTTCCTCCTCCGAAGTAGACTGGAAGCACCAGAACTATTTTCTTTTATAAAATATCCACAAGCCGTAAATTGTAACTAAATTATTTTTCTGCTGCATTCTCAACGATTTGATAACCGATATTTCGACACTAGCATTTTACAAAAGACATCTCAAGCCAGTCTTTACTTTCTGAGAAACTATATTCAGACTGAAGTCATTAAACAACAAATCATTCACCCGTAAAGTTGTAACATTTCTATGTCTAGCAACTGCTAATCACAGAGAACTCCAACTAAAATCAGAAATAAAACCAAACTTTCACAAGTACAGCGAAACCTCACAATTCCAAAGCACTCATTTGAAAGACCAATTTCCTGCCTTTGTAATAATTTCTGTATTTAGTATACACATCTTTAAGTATGTCTTTTGAGTTGTCTCACTTTGAAGTACTAGCTGTCAATGAGAAAAGACTTAAGCATGGTTGAATACATACTTGCAACTAGCAACCACCAAAAGACAGTTTAATTAATCCAAACAACCAATACGACCCCAAAGCAGGGATCACTGTAAACTGTATTAATTTCTCTCAGGTAGCACAAATTTTAAACCAGAAAAATAAAATTTAAAAAAAGCCAACACAGCAGACAAAAATGACTCAAAAAAACCCAAAACAACAATAAAAAACCTAGCCACACACCAAACCAGAAAAACTGTATCGCTATGTGTACAAACTAGTGCTATGATTAAGAAAATTATTTTTGAAGTGTAACTCATACATTTCCTTCAAAGGCTTTACTGTTTCTAGTATAAACTAAGCAGTATATATTAAAAAATTACAGCTATTAAAATTGGTGGTTTTTTCACACCAATAATAATGATGAAAGCGATACCATTCAAGTACCAGCGTTGCTGAAATGTAAAACCTTTAAATGTTGTCTACATCTTCAACTACATGCATCTATAAATCTTATTCCCAGGTTGCAAAAACACTGAAATTCATGTTTGCCATGAACTGGGCTCCTCCTTTCCAAAAAGTGCCACCTCTCTCCTCTAGGGGCATTATGGAAGTTGCATAAACCAAAGAAACAAAAAATGCCATCCTTAAACTGTAACGTTTAAGTCTCTCTTTCCATCAGCCTCTAAGTTTTACGTGCCAATTCTTAGAGCACTACTACTACTGAGGGAGCTGCCCATCATGCATCTGCAGCATCAATACGGGGAGCAATACAGAGATAACGAGGTACGCTCTGGCCACCAGAAAAGAGAGGTTACTTCAAAGGGGATGCAGAAATGGGGCAGGGAGGGAGGAAATCATTCCACCATTCCCTGAAGGATATATAAACTATGCCAAGGAAAATCTGGGCAGATGGTTAGACATAATTTTGGGTGTGGTTTGGGTTTTCTTGCCTCCACAGAGGTGCAGAGGTAGAAGAATATTCCACCTAAGGAAAGAAACTTGAATGTTTTTAAGGAAAGTGGATGATATAAAAATATTAATGGGATACAAACAGTAAACAGACAAACAATTCTTCAAGGTTCAGCTAACGACTGTGTTCTGTGAAAAGATCATCACAAGTTCAGTTCATAGCATAAATGCTAACGAAGTTCTAACCCCTGCAGGCTTTTAATTCGTACAGAGTTTCAAACACAACTGTGCCAGCGGTCTGGTCAGAGTACACTTCCAGTTCATGAGCACATACTGTACATTACATTTACAGGCACCAGACACGACTGTACTGTAATGCAAAAGAACCACAATCTCCTACCAAGTCACATCACTGAGGGTCTAGGCATCGCAAGTCAAGAAAAGTAAGACAATTAACACAATCTCTTTATCTTAAAAGGTTAGGTCTCGATGCATTTCAAAGCTTCAGCATTATGGTAAATTTGAAAAAATGTGTTCTCAGTAAAGTAAGAATTTTGCCTGGTCTAGAAAAAACAAAATCTCTCACTTTTTTTTTTTTTTTTTTTAGGAAACAAAAAGAATATACAGAGTGGGAAACTTTCTAATCCAAGCAATACTGTAATAAGGCAGGTTATCTGATCAGCTTTATGGAATGATTAGGCATATATAGCCAACGCGTATGAAATACCCTGCTTCATGCATGGCAGCCAGCTACCACAGTGAGGACTCTGGCAAACATACACTTGAAGATGTGCATTTTAACAGCTTGACTCTTCTCTAGCAAGTAGACGTTAAGGTACGAGAGAAGAAGTTTCAAGTGCCCTCCTCCCCATGATGGAAAAAGCAGACCTATTGGACTGAGGACTATCTCAAGCTATTGGGGGAGAAGATGCTTGAAAAGTGGTACAGAGGAAATGGTACCAACAGCAAGGCATAACTAGAGCAGTTATAAAACAATCTTCAAAGTAATAGGATTTCTGTTACTACAGCAATGAATTGGGGGGGTGGGAAGTATAAAACAAGCATAGTAGCTGTCACCTATAAGATGTTTGTAAAAGAAAATGAGAGCTGGTAACTTAGTACCCTCATCCAGTAGACTGCTATTGACCAAGCTTTTTACCAAGAGCACCTAAGAGTTTAAAATCCTTACCAGAAAAAAAAGCAAAATTGTTTATCATGCTCCAAAGCCACTACAAAAAAATAGGAAATAGGTTCTTGGTGCAGAATGAGCAGAAAAAATCCAAACCACCTGCTACTGCTTTGTAGCATCAGTCATTATGCCAAGCAGTGGCAACACATGAAGCTGTTATTTGCCAAAGCATCTGGGTTGAAAGCAGTATGGTGTTGTTCACTGGCATTGCTGTACAAGCTAGCACTAAACTGTTTCAAAAATGTCACTCTCAGACAGACTCTTCAAGACTTCTACAGGAATTTTCAGAAATGCAACAATTCTTAGCAACTTCAGAGCCCTGTCATGTACTAAGAGAAAGAAGATGGCATAGACAACTTTCCCTCTTTTCTCTTCCTCTGCCCCACAAAAGGGTAGGAGGAGACTTCCCATTCCTAATTTCTCTAGAAATGAAACGGAGCAGACAGAAATGGCAAAATGGCCTTTGCCATTATTTGCGAGAAGGAAGCACAGGAGAGTCTTGAGAGCACCACGGTACTGGCCACCTTTAGCCAATAATCCAATGTTTCAAAGTGTCAGCAATGCTTAAGCTTTATGCTACAAAATGGAAATCATATGGAAAGGAAGACCTGCACAGAGACTAGCGATGAACAAACAGTATTAAAAAGACTCAAATCAGAGGTAGCATTCTTTATTTATGTGTTGATAATTACTGTAATGTAAATTCTACAAGTGTATAGAAGAGAGAGACTAAGATAATCTGATTTGTCTTCCTACATAAGCATGTGCCAAAGGCCATGGAGGGATTTCTCTGCAATGGTTATAGTATCAAATAGAGAAAGCAAGCCAAACTGTCTGCTCGGGCATGGGAAACAAGTTTGTAGTAGCAATGAAATTCCCAATCTTCAACCCCCATAGATTTTCAAGGGAAGCAAAGTCCTCAGTACTGAACCACTAAGTACATTCATATTTGGCGATAGCACCGTGTTTTCTATGGACACGGAAACTGTCATCAGGTTGGCCCAGAGCTAAACTTCAGAGACTGCGGGTTTGTATGCAAATGCTCTGTTTTTCTTACAACTTTTCTAAATGGTCTGTCTCTACCATACTCACAGGTATGACATTACCCTGAACATCTCTTGAATTCTCAGCAGGTCTGAAAAATTTGGGAGATACCTCGCAGGAGAACAGGACATTAGTAAAGCAAATCAGAGGTCTGCACTAGGGCACACCGCAGATGAATGATCAGGAGCCAACTACCCCTTCTCAAAAGGAACAGGAGTAGAGACACTTATCTGTCAGCCTGATTCTGAGGCGGAAAAAAGCAATTTGTGGAGAGAATCTTGAAACTTACTTTTGGTCCTGTCTTGCCTACGGTTCCAAACTCAAAAAAATAGAAGACTGAGCTAGATTGCGCTCATGATCCAAAAAGAGCCAGCGTATCTTCCTATCATGGGGAGAAACCTTCCGCACAAGAATGTGACCTGATGGAGTAGAAAAGGCTCTAGGAACCTATGTTGAAGCATTTCTCTTCACATTTTCTATTAAAAGTTTCCAATATCCTATTTAAAGAGGGACTACGAAAGAACTCTGCTGTGGGAAGCTACAATTCTTTTATTTACAGAAATACAGGATCAAAAATTTCAGTATACTGGCTCAGTGACGACAAAGGAAAAAAACTCAACAATCTAACCTTGACATGCTAAAGAAATAACAAAGTGAATATGTCTAGGCTAATGTGTGCCAAGTAAGAATGTAAACTTTGTATTAAATACTATTATGAGGTCATGGAGGAGGGAGACCAACCAAAAAAATCATAGACCAACTGCAGTCCCCCAAATGAAAAGAAATGGTTACACTTCCACTTTGCACTTTTATCTCTCACTGGACATTCTCCTGTCTTCCTTTATCAAGGACAATACAGCTATCATCATTTTTTTAAAAACCATGCAAACACGTTTCTGCATAAGGAACACAATTTTTAGAACTTCTCAACACTGACCAAAATTCCTACTGACATAATGTGGAGCTTTATCATTTGGCTATCACAGACACATAGGTCTGCAAACAAAGCTTTTGAAAAGCTCTTAAATAAGAATACAAATTTAGGCATGTATGTCCCCAATCTATTGCTACTTGCCTTTGGTGTAACTGAATATGCTGCCAAGAGTTGATCTATTTACTACTACCAAATATTCTTAATAGCTATCTGTGTACATAATCTATGAAGTTTGCAGAGCTACTCTAAAAACTAGAGTCAATTCCAAAACTAGGGGAAGATAAATGCCTTCCCACCTTCTCTCGCTTTACATGTTAGCTTGAGCTTCCCCAGCAAGATTCATCTAGTTTCTGACAACTCTGGTAAAAGAAGCTAATATTTGTTAATGATGCTGCTTCATATTCCACTCTACTGTACTCTGTTCAAACAAATAAAGAAAAGCTTTATGAGGAACACTAGAAGACTTTCCATCCTTCTTCAGTTGATGTGTATCCAAAATGGCGGATATCCAAGTTCAGTTCATCCATTGGGAACAATTCGTCCAAACTATCTTCTCTATGTTCATCATCAGAAAGAGCAATTTACCTGGAAGAAAAATGTGTGTGTGTGTGTGCGCCTACTACTTTATTTCTGAGTTCTGAAGGAATGACCACAGAGTCTCAAAGAATAAGGTTGAGAATCAATGACTGTAACTTGAAGAAAGATCAATAGTCAGTGGACCCGTGCATACAACCCCCTTCTGTAATGAGATCAGACAGTCATTCTGTCTACTCAGATGAGGAACTAGACAGACAGGATTTAATTACTGAAGGCCAGAAGCATGTTAGGCATACAAATTCATACTTAGAAGTTAACATGCTTGTCCTGTCCCCTGTAAATGTACTGAGCACCCCAGAATGAGTTGGAGAAAAGAGGCTCCCTGACTCTTGAAAAATGAGCACATTGATGCTTCTCCATGGAGCATCTTGTACACACACTTCTAATAAATTTCTAAACATTTAATATTTTCAAAAACTGATCAACTCTTACAGTTCATATCTTTGAATGGACTTTGCTAAGGAAAGACAGACCTCTGAGAGAGGTCCCATTAATCCAAAAAGTGCTGGTCTTTGATAAAATTTAGCTGATTCATTAGATAAATAACCATGAAGCTGATCTTGAAAGGAGACCAAATCACTTCATTTAAGTAGCCTGCTACATAGACTTGCTCATAAGGCACCAATTCACTTTTCTCTAAATTGATCAAAAGGCTTAGATAAGAGGAAGATTAACCATCTTCCTAATGGTTTACTGCTGCTTCTTGGAACAACGAAGCTACTGCTAATCTGTTACCGAGGATAATGTGGATTTTTGAGGCCAAAAAATACTGCTAATAAACTCACATCTTTGAAAAAAAATGTGATATAAAGTAAAAAAATAAAATGCTGTACTAAAATACTCAAACTATAACAAAGCTGTAAATCATGCGCAAGTGCCCTTGTGCAATGCAAGAATTCCATTCTCTTCTCTACCAAACCCCTTCTCCTCCTTCCCTGAGAAAATGGTGAAGTAGATTTTTCATTCATATTATGTAGCCTATAAATCACAGAGTTATAGGACACAAATTATTCCTATGCTGTCTTAATATGTATGGAGTGTTTACATGCAGCCAAATTGCATACCTGTAGCCAGAGTGAAAGACTTCAAGTAAAAAGACGTCATTATAGATCTGGCAGTGTTTTTAACCCAAATCATTGCTCTAGACAAAGTTAGCTCCGAAATTCTATTTAAGGAAACTGCCTTCTATTGAAAAAGCGGAGTATTCAGCTAGCTACGTTTTGGTGGCACTTTTTCTGAACAGAGTGTGTCAGATTTTTTTGCATTTGGATGGCAGCCTATAGAGTCTGGATTTCTCCCAAGAAAAAATGAAGTTTCGCTTCTTGCCTTCCCTTCCCCTGGAGCTCCACATGCCTCCAGACATAGAGGAAAACACCAAACAAACAAAAAACACAACAACTAATTTTTGCCTTTCTCAAGATCCAAACAGTTGTTGCCTGAGGCCTTTTGCTACCAATATCTTTGTAGGAATACAAAGCTGAACACAGCATTCTTAACTGAAGTTGCAGAATCCTCACATGAAAATTGACCAATAGATTTGGGTGTGAAAGAGCCTCTTTTTCGGAGAAAAATCTCTTTTCTTCACAAGAGAAGTCATGAAGACCCATAAAGTCCATAAACTCAGCCTAAGCCAGAGAACAAGAACAATTTTACTGATGCTTTTTAAGCGAGAAGGAAGCAAAGAAATAGTCCTGCAGCTCCAGGTCAGGAAAAGAGAAGTTATATAAATGTATATATACATACATGTATATGGAATGTATACGTAACAAAAAGTTACGCATGTTTTATTTGTTTTTACCAGAAAGAAAAAAAAAAAAAGCAATCTTCTTCTGAGACAACAGTAAGTCCAAAGGTAAATGAAAAAGGCTTCAAGAACTAGAAGACAATAGCAGACTTCATAGTTCAGTAAACATGGAACCAGCAGCTGAGTACATCTATACTAACAGATTCAGCTGGGCCGAGGAAGGTTCCTACGATCCACCGTGTTAGTAAAACGTTAGAGCATTCACAGCATCCATTCCAACTAGCACTCTTCCGCAGTAACTCCTGGGAATGTGTGGCAGTCAGCATGTTCCAGGAATCCTTCCCAATAGGCAGCTTTCAGGCAGCCACCCAGTTTTCCAGGCTAGGACAGTTAACTAGCACAGATGTGTGCTGTTCCATGTGATCAGCTTCAGTGGCTGGGAACATTCAATTTACTAACAGAGAAGTGGGCCTTTTTGTCTGGGAAATTTTATTCTTAAATCTCTTCTGACTACATCTGCTCTTGCAGCTCTCTCTTGGCATACTTAACAAATAGTGTTTTCTACCTTCCTTGAGAAAAATTTCCTTCCAAACAGTGAAAATGGCAAACCAAACAGAAACGGTTCTATTGTGAACGCATTTTTTTTGTAAAACACCAGGATGCAAAGAAAGAAGACGGAAGACATGTCAAAAGCTATCATCAAAAAAACTGCACTGCTTCCTTGAAGATTTTGGCCTGCTGAATCTGTTTCTTTGCAAGGTGCTCAGTTTAAAAGCTACTGCTCTAATCAGACTAGTGCACAGCGAGATCAAAGGACAGGAACAATTAGGTAATACTGAGGATCACCAAGTACAAAACACAGGCATGCAAAGATCTTCGCAAACTAGACTAAATTAAAGTACACCAGACTACCTTGTATTTTTCTTTTCCCCATTATTTACTTATCAGAATCATCTTAATCAAAGTTTTCCTTCAACATGCCAAGCTTGCAAAACTGAATTTCGGAGAACACTCCAGAGATATGAATATTTAGCTTAAAAGAAACACTAGCTTTTGCACACCACCTTCTGAGACTAAGTGCCAGAAATACACCTAAAACTACATGCTATGGATACATCATTTTACTCAGGTAAGTCTCCAATAATTAACTCAGCACTGTAAAATGATTACTTAATTTTACAGCAGAAAGTTTTAGAAAGGTATAATTTTTAATATTAGAAACAAGAGTAAACCAATTAATAATTATTACTTTTTTACGTTCTTTAAGGAGTTAACACGTAGCCCACTTAAAGCACCACCTCAACATAAAAATACAGAGTATTACCTAAAACAAAGTTGTAAATGAAAGTACAATGGATATCCGTTGCTTTTCACAGATATTTTGATAAAATTTAGTTAAGTGAAATATTTCAAAGGGCAAACTTCATTCCAAGCTAGAACAAAGCCTCCATATCACTGGAAAGTAAACAATTATGTTTACCAAGTTTTGTCTTTTTCTTTTTTTTATATATATATTTAATAAGCTGACCTAATACATGTAAGCCAATATTCCATACCTACACAAAGATATCACTTATCAGTTTTACATTCAATCCACCACAGAGAGAAGGATCTGATCTACTTCTGAGAAAAATTACTAACAAGTCAGAACTCATATTAATATGACAGGTGAAATCATACATACTTTTACTAATATACAAAAACTTGCAGTCTCAGTTCAAGCCATCTAGGCATATTCAGTGACCTTGAAGTAGCCTGAAGATGGATGAAAGTCCTACTACAGATAAGCTAGCATTTAAATAAGAATCCATCAAAATACAGTTATATTCATCCCACTTTTTCGGCTTCTATAATCACTGCTGTCTGTACAAGCATCCTCATGTATTGCCAGAAGCGGTTATTTATTTCCCTGGAATGTTGAGACAGCCCTGAGGAACCATGAATTATAATCACAGTGCTACAATGCTGCTTCTCTATTCAGACACCTTACTGCCTGCATAACTGGGTAAAACATCACTTCTGTCCACAAACCAGGTAAGAGTGAAACCAGCTTCACACACCTTTGCAAACACGATCCTTCTACTTCATTTCCTGGCACAGCACATCTATCAGTCCTTCTACATTACGTTTCAGAGGTAGAACAACATCCTGGTTTGAGGCAAGTTCACTCCAAAATAATGACCTCAAGTAGGCAAGATGCACAAATAGGAAAATTCTCTGTGATGTAAGTAAAGACACTGTGAGACAAAGCAACAGTGTTGGGGGGTGTATCAAACTTTAGGTTGGATTCTCTCTTCATGCATAAAGTGGATTCACTAAGACAATGAAATAGGAGTATACAAAAAAGGGAAACCAGGTAAAGAACCAGAACTAACCAGTACAAGCAGAACTTAATACTATGTTCATATCCTCAGTTTTTAAATGGATCCTTAATAACCAATTTTTTACAAAAACACAGACACCAATAGATTTCCATGGGACAGCAGGAAATCAGGAATATGTCTCTCTTCTATGCCTGGAACAAAACTGCTATCACCTGTTCCACCTTTTAGCAAATATGGCCAACAACTACCCATATTTGCAATATATTAAAAGCTATATCTTCAAACATATTTAGGTACTTAACTCAGCAAAACGTCAACAAGAGTTAGATGTAAGTATCAATGACGTGATGGGCCTCAGAAACAAGGCTTTGGAATATCACTGTGGCTGATCAATACATGTTGTGCTGTGTATTACCCACTAACTCTGTTGCCAGGATAGCTGAAAGGTCAAAACTGTAAATTTGATGTCTCACCACCACTCATAAAAACAAATGTTTGTTTCTTGCTCTCTAATCTAATCATTGTCCATAACAGCTTATCAACAAATATGTATTTTTGAGAATAGAGCATCAAGATGAAAATCTCAGAACGACGGCAGTCTCAGTTTTAGAGTATTTTCCAAGCTTCATTATATTCCTCAACATAGAAGGTTTTTAGTAGACCCACTTAGATTATGTCTGAACTGCATCTAGTGACACAAAACAGCTGACAAGTATGTCCTTAAGTTGTCTTATTGAAATATCCAAGCTAATAATAGTTGATTGTATATTAAGACAAAGAAACGATCATAAAACCTGTAGAGGGGAACACTTTCTCCCCTACGTATGACTAGGCAAAAAACTCCATCATCAAGTCTTAGCGTATCCTGTGTTGCTTTGATAAGATGGTAATATACCAGCTTGGCATAACAGTTAGGCATCAAGCTAACAGAACATGTGGTTACCACTGTCTGGAAAAGCATTCAATATAAACATATTAAAACCCATATATCAAGGGATGAATTGAACTGAATAGAAGTAGCAGGCTGACTAGAAATAGAGAAATAACAGTTTTTAAGGAGTCATAATGTCCAATTATAGCAAGATTTATGAAAAATATTTGCATAGTTCTTGCACCCCACCTACTTGATAAGGTATTATCAACAGTATTCCTACCAAGAACTATCAAGTCCTCAGGACTGGCCATTAAGAGAGCCATCCTTTGGCTTTTCTGTCTGTATCATAAAACCTAACCCCAAAAGAATCTAACTGTTCAGGGATAGAGGGAGAGGTCATTTATATCTGACTGCATGACTTACAAAAAAAGATTCCTCCTACAATCATTTATTCCCCTGCTTATGGATTCTACGTAGCATAGGTGTTAACATGTTTATTTAACCACTGTTAAGCTTGCTTGGTTGCTAGGACTGGTCAAAACTGATGAATTTCAGGTATCGCATCTCCACAGATAGCTAATAAAGCTATTGCTCTGTGCAATGAAAGATTTGCACCCTAGGATGTACTTTAGGAATGCAAGAATGCAAATGTGAATCTTAGAAGGCTGTAAAGGGCAAGCTCTTGAAAAAGTATTGTCCACTGTCGAGTTCAAGGGAAGAAGCTTCCTCTAGATAGAGGATAGAAACCAATGGCCTTCTCCCAAGAAGCGTAGGGCTAAGATTCACTTCAAAATTCATCACTCATACCTTCACTCAAAAACTTCCCAACCCAGGCAGAGTATCACTCCGTGACTTCAGTTTGCTACTAAAAGCACACAAAATGGGACAAAAAAAGCTGTGCCTATAAAATAAGATGCATGTTCATACTAACAAACACCTGAGCCAGTAAGTCAACATGAAACAGCACAACACCAAGACTATATTAGCAGTTCTAAATGCAGTCTAGCCAGTCTATTACTGTGTTACCCAAGAGAACCTTTGCTTTTCATTCACACACTGAACACTGACACGACAGGGGCTTTTTCATTACAGCTGCTCGTTTGATGACTTTAAGGGCTATAAGACAGACTCTCTGTTTGTAGCGTTGTGTTCACTGAAGACCACAGGCATTCTCAGTGGACAGACCAATAATTCTGGAAATGTATAACATTTTTTTATAATAGTTAAGATTTTAAATCTTAACCTGAATTTGAATTTTTTATTCAAAATCAAAATTTTCTCAAGTCGAAGTAAGTTTTCGCTTTTAGAAATAGGCAACAGAAATATATTTCAGCCTTGCAATATAGCTGTTGGAGCTCTACTCTTCATTAAAAAGAAATGTCATCATCACTTAGTACTTTGCTGAAAGTCACCTCAAAAATGTTTTTAAAAGATGAACACATAAATCAGGATTCCAAATGAAATAGAAATTACTTTTCAAAACTATTAAAACTACAGATGTGCATCTTAAAGAAACTTTTATTTCAAGCATTATGCAGCAATGTAATGCTTTTGAAAGCTCAAACCTCCTCTGACTCTCCTATGTCCTGATGGTCCCCTGAGCTGACAGCATCTCAACTCTACCAACACAGGAGAGGGAGACTTGACTGCAGTGGCTGGAGCCCTATGTCCACCCCCCTTCCCTGCATCTCTGAAGAAACAAGCTGCCGTTGACTACTGCCACCCAATGCCTCTGTGAGCCTCACTGAGCACTCTCATGAACAGCCTAAGAAAGATTATTTCAATTACTTTTGCTGCGAAACATAAATGAAACTTAAGACATGAAAAAAACCAAGACAACTACTAATAGGGCTTTCGACAAGAACTCACACCTATCTCTCTTAAAAGAGTTGCTTTCTCTTAAGAGGAATCAAGTTAAATAAAAACAGAGCCCCCTAAAGATTTTCTGGTTTAGATGCTTCAGTCTGTTCCTGAGTAAGAAATGTAGCTGGACTTCCATGTCAAAACCCTGGAATGGGTTTTTTGTCATTCGTTTCCTGTTAGATGAGGACTAAGGTTGAAAACTTACATGTTCAATATCACAGGTACTAAGCAATTTTGGAGGAGGGGAAAAAAAAAAAATCTCTTTTCTTTTAAATAGGCAACTTCTTTTTAAATATGGATGCATGAATCTAACTTTAGCTGTCCAGGTTTTCACATTTCTGATCTCAAATACAGAAAGTAGAGCATTAATCTAGTCTCTTGACTTCAAGGTTATCATTCATTGAGGTCAATGACTCCATCTCTGAAAAGCAGAACTTCCACTTTCAATATGATAACTGTTGCCCTTCAGCAAGCAACTGTGTTCAGCTCGTTCCTGACTGCTTTCTCACAACTGCTGACAAAAAACTAACCCACAAAGAAAGTTATCTAGGTAAAAATAGCAGTTAACCCTAAAAGCATTCTTATTCATGCAATGTGCTCATTAGCTATCTATATTTAAAACTTTCACTACTAATGAGCGACTCTGTCTCTTACGTTATTTCCGTAGTATCTTCTGTTTATGTTAAACTTTTGTTTATCTGCCCAGCCAAGACCTCAAAATCCAACAAAAACTGCCTGTAAGGATACAGTCGAGTATGTGAAAAAGTCACTGATGGACAGAATCTGTCTTAATTGGAATGACAGTCACCAACCAGAAACAAAACCAGAACCAGCCCATACCAAGCTTCAGTATGGAATTAATTAGCACAAACTCTTGCTTCTTTACAACCCAGTTCTGGTTTTATGCCAACAACACAAACCTCACAAAAGACACTCCAGGTATGCAGTTACTTCAGTGGAACCATGGATGGTACAGTCATCATTTCCACAAGAAGATACAGGTAGGTGATTAAAAGGCGATTCCTCAATCAGTTTCTGAAATTCCCTGGTAAAACTTAAAGTAGCTTCTAACAAACTAATTCAAAGGCGATTCAGCAGATCTGGTATAATGTAATACAGATGAACTTCAAAACACAGAACAGCAATATTGGACATAATTTTTTTTCTCACTACAGAATAACAGTGGGGGTTTTTTTGCTTTGGTTTGGCTTTTTTTACTACTGACACATATGAAAACATTCTTAAAAATAGCTACAGGCTGAATGAAATCAGTAGCTAAAATATTAGGAATATGAGACATGAGAGACACGGCCCAATTCTAAATTTTCATTCTACTCTTACATAAAACTAACATCGGAACATTTGCAAGACTATAAACTCAATCCAATCCAAGAATTTCCCAGAATCCTTTACCTGTTATATTTTAATATAACAGCTGGGGGCAGGGGGAGAAGGCAGGTATCTACACAAGTATCTCCTATTTCATTGGTTTTGCACTATTTTTATTGAGTATTGGAATGGCTTTTTTTTCTCTTCTCCAAACATGAACTATTTCCAAACATGACTTATTTTTTTAAAGTTAAGAGCAATATGATCACTTTCTATGTTTTATCAAACTAAAAAATAACATTTTCACATTTTATATAACTTGATTGATTCCCAGCACCTCTGGTGCATTCAATATAGTATCATGATGAGAAGAATTTGATATAACTTATTTTTGATCTGTTTTCTACATTCAGATCTACCCATGAAAATGTGAATGTGTTCAAAAAATAAAGTTAATATATAATAAATTCTACTACATAATTAAAGATAAAATAACCACTCTACACTTCTTTTTAGTGATTTTACATGATCAAACCTCTGGATCAGTTTATACAGACATAGGAATTAGAGAACAATACTATAATATATATATACACACACACTATTTATGTCTATTTAAGACATAACTGGTAACAGTTACCCTATTTCCGTGCTGCCCTTAGTAGGCAGAAATGTCGCAAACAATGTTGTTCAATAGTGTTTTGGGAGATCTAAATCAGGAAGAGATATCTGTTGCGTTTTAATATAAAGTGCATCATCATCAAAAAGCAGTTCAGGACATGCAGCCTCTTTTTCATTCCCTTCTGCTTTCAAGAACAATAGTTCAACAATAACTGTTACCAGTTAATCTCCTCTGAGAGGATCAGCATGTGGTGTTATGGAATGGATCCTTCTGGAACTCATAGTTTTGGTTTAGTAGATCTATACTGGTCCCTTATACTCTCAACAGATATGAGTCCTTTTCTTACAAAGGTTAAGAAAAGACAAGAAGCTTTAAGCTCTTCAAAAGCTTAAAGGCAACTAATTCTTTTTAGTTACGTATTCCTAGGCTGCAGTTAACTAGAAAAATCAAAGCCAAAAGCACAAAGTTCTTTATTATAAAACCAATCCATTCTTATAAGGTAGCCTCCACAAAGAGGAAGAATAAAAGTTACAACCAACCACACAGTTACACTCAGCTTAACAGGTGCAGGACAAGATGTAGCAATCACTTTGAAAACATGAGCTTTTAAACACAAGATGAATCCTTGCTGGTAAGTACACAGCACAGTCGAAATCTGATGCTACTACACCATTGAAAGTAAACACTTGCTAGTATGATTATCAGCATAATAACTACAGCCATAACGGCAGTAATAGCATTGGCACTTACGGTTCCTTCCTTTCAGAAAATGTCCCTGAGAAACTGACTTGCAAAGTACAAAGAATTAAAAGGGAAAATTCACATTCAGAAAATACTTTTTTTTTTTTATTACAAACCACATTCTAAGGCATTAACTTTGTTACCATAACATGCATTTGTAATGCACAAGCATGTCTGAAATATAAATTTAGCTTCTCCTGTAATGAGCTGAACCCCCAGCTCTGCTTATCGCAGTGTTTCACAGAAAAGCAGTATAGATCCTATAAAAGCAATCAGTCAACAAGATTGACAAAAAGCAATTATTGAAAATCTTTCAGTCCTCCAAATAGTATCTTAAAATGCCCCTCTCTGTATATGTCCTAGATAATACAGGCGCAAAGAACAGGGCAAAAAGAGAAGGCAGACATGCTGCAAATTTGTTTTCCTGTTTAGTCAAAACTGGAAAATAAGATTCAGTATCAATTAAATATTTTCAGGTTTTGTTTTTTAAAGCAGTGTGGACCTTAATATATTTCTGTGTTTTCAGCTTAAGTGGTTATCTAAAGTTCAAGTATTCCAAGATAGAGAAAGTGAAAAAATCCTCTTCCTCCAGAAGATTGTTTCCCCTCAGTTATGCTGTGGTTAATTTTAGGGGTTTAGACTAGGTCAGTTTCCAGTGAAAAGAAGAGATGCCCATTATAACAAAGAATTTATTTACCCTTAGAAGCTTTCATCCTTTAGCAAAAGGTAGCTTATACATTACCAGGCATGTCTGATCAGTCACCCAGATCAGTCACCCTTCAGAAGCCCAGCCTTGTTAAAAATGCAAAAGAACTGCTCTCAATAACCACAAAACCTTTCAATTTCTGGCCTGAGCTCTCACCAACTACTTTGAACTTGAGGAAGATATCAGCAGAGTCATCATATGACTCTTGCTGTTATTGCACTACAAAATAATTACAGTACATTTTTTTCATTTTAAGGCATGCAAATCATGTTTATTCTCAGAACCTTAGCATACTAATATTGGCTCTCCTAATAAACAGAAAACTGAAAATAAGTCTTACTTGCCTAACTTCCAACTTACACGACACATCAGAAGCCTGAAAGTCTTTGTCAAGATACCACTGTTTTTCACCCCGCATTTATCGTGGGGCTTCTAAATAAATAATTTGGGCTTCAGAGGATAGAATTTTACTTAAAATTCAAAATCTTGCGTACATTTCTACTAAGCTCATAATTCTACAAGCTCACCATCACCAGAAATCCTGACCAAAACTGAAAGTGCTTAAGTTTCAAGTTACAAATCAGATTAATGTATTATAATATGAAACTTAATTATCTCAAACAGTGTAAGATACTTAAGGTACTATTTCATATTATCTCTCCTTTCAGTTGTAGGATGAATATTTTCAAAGCTTTCAAACCATTTTTTCAATATTCAAGTTGTGCTATATTTTAACTTACACTGCAACAAGCAAATGACCTATAATGTTATCAATTGCAATGACTGCCTACTAGTCAGAGCTCCACAAATTTGATGGGACATCAAAAGATTCAATTTTGAGACTTTAAATGCTATTCTTCTAGATTTATATATTTAAAACAAATTAAATATCCCGTCCAAATATTTTTTTCTTTCTCCTCTTATTTGCCTCACCTGATTTTAGAATTCTTTAGACCCAGTTTTACTTGACCTATCAACATATAACTTACATTCAACTGAAACGAACAAATGTTTAGTTTTCACAGAATGAAATATCCACTTACAGCATCTTGGTCTTAATCCAACATGCTCCATGTAAATATACCCTCTAAAGCTGTTTATGCATGAACAGCTGATGCAACTGAAAACTGTCAATCAGGAGATGATCTGCATGCATACGTAAATCTATCTAGGTTTTTTTCCAACCCCAAGGATTCATGGGTTTTAAAGCTGAACAAGTAAACGAAAGATCTGTCTTATGTGTACTTCACTGTTACAGGCCTCAACATGGCAGTCACAGGACTGTTCACTGCTTAAATAAGGATATTTGGGCATAAAGAACTACACCAATCCTCCTGTACAACAGAAATTTTATTCTACTTCTGATCATGATTTTTCATGTCAAAATATTAACCATATTTCCAGCAAAACAGCATCACTAAAAATAGCTATTTAATCTCCACATACACTTAGAACTCACAGCATTTTGATTAGCAAAAAATGGAAGAACTTCCTAAAACAACAATTTTAAGAATGGCTAGAGACTTTCAAAGATCCTGTCCTCAGTTCTTGAGAAATCTCACGGTAACTGGACATAAGTATGTGATGAGGCACAATGAACTCTTAGCTATTAATTTGTTATGTTTTTTTTCAGAAAGATCCATAACATTTCTTTAAAAGAAAGTTAATGAATGATTGAAATAGTGTGTCACTAAATAGGTGACCTACATCTGCTGGCAAGTGGGGGGGCATTAAAAGGGGGTAACAGCAAACAAGTCAAGACTAAAAGGAGTACGTTTAAGTTAGCATCTTTAAAAGCAAACCTTTTCTTGTTTTGTATAAAACTTTGAAAACAGTATTTCCATTCAGGGAAACCATTTTCTTCCTGGACAGTTGCAAAGGAGTTTCACAGGGCAAAGAAAGATTTCAAAATTCCACAGGTTCTTAAATATTCTACTAAGGTTAGAAAAACATAATTTTGAGGCAACAGAGAATGGAATAGAAACAAAAAGTAGATCAAGAACACAAAAAAAATTTCCCTTCTAAAAGCCCTTGAAAATAAGATCACCTGTATGCATCGTCTTCTTTCAAGTCTCATATCATCCTGCGGGGGTGTGGGGGGCAGGGGAAGTCCAGCAGCAAACAACACTGCAAAATGAAGAAAAAAAGTAGATGATGTAAATACAAACTAGTAAGATACCTAAAAATTGTAAACTTCCATTCTACTAGATCCCCATAGTGCTTACTTCAACCCTAGCTCTCAAGTATAACCACAGAGCTAAAACAAGGAAATTCCAAAAGAAAATGAAGGTTTCCAACAGTAAAAGTAAAGACAGACATTACAAAACTATTGCAAGAAAAAAAAATTATCTAAGTGTCAAAATTTCAGGAATTAACTTAAATTTTAACTGGTCATTGAACAGTTCTGAAAATTAAGGTCACTCAAAAAAGCTCTTCTCAAACCTGCGAAAGTGAAATCATCAATAGTTAATCATCTTTGCAAAGCCCTTAAATATGTGAATTTTTATAGTAACCTAGGACAGTATTTCTAAAACATGACTGAACGTCTGTGGGATCTTACCAAATCAGCAAAATACAGAACTAAAAGTGCACATAAATCCATAAATGTACAAGTCTATTTTTTCCTCATATCTCCCATGAAATTGAATTAGCTTCATTAGTCAAAAAGAACTGTGGGATTCCGCCAAAAAAAACCAAACCAAAACAAAAGACACCAAAAGAAGCCCAACAAAACACAACACCCAACAACTAATCAACCCCAGGTCAACGTATTTTTCAAGTATTTGCTTTTCACTTGTTCTCCAATGAAATATCATTGGTACTCAACAACCTAGGAAAATACCGAAACCACTTACAAATAACAGAATTTTAGAGAACCTCTGCAAATTACCTAACAGCTCAAATAGTACAGTCTAGATTATTACTAATTAAACACCTCCTGTTATATCTAACTCCAAGAAAGCGTGCCTAGCCTAAAATGCACTTATATACTGAAATTTTAGCAGAAAACACTGCAGTTTGCTCCAGTTCTTCACAACAATGACCATTTAAGCACTGCATACACCCTAAGCCCGGTTAGCCTTTCTGCCACCACAGTGGCTTCTTCCCTTGCACCACAGAAATGTCACACACACAAACAAAAGGGAGTGGCAGGAAGACATGGAAGAATTTCTTATGTGACACATGTAGGAGTATATGTTGCAGTAGTTCTACTTCATGAGCAGGTGAATTTTTGCTGTCATGCCTCCAAAAGATGGAGAGGGCAAACAAAAACTGGTCATCCCACATCATGAATCAACAGCTTTATTTTTTCACAACTGAAGTTCCACACAGACATAGAACGTCACTGCCACATCCACAGTATCCATGAACTTGGATAAGGCTGATGAATACTGCCTAAGGCTACACAAGATCCTACAAACTCTCATGCCTAAATCACTTTAATTTGGATAAAAGATTCAGTCTGGTATGTATTGTAGGTGTATACATCGCACAGACACAGTGCCTTGCACTGAGGTTAGCTGCACTAAATGCAGCAGAGACAGTCACTTGTGTTCAAGAACAAGAAAAGAGGAAAAACAAATTCTTCTCTCCTTTACACTAAATAGTCCCTGGATTTAAACAAACAATAGAAGCCTTGGAGCACCAGATATATCCAACTTACATCAATACCTTAAAGCTACCGAGTTAGTACCATTTTTGAAAGCTTTCTCCAGCCAAGATACTGTGATTAAATAAAAAATAAAAAAGTATTTATGGACAGTAAGGTTACAGAAAGCCTTTTCTAGTAGTAGCTGAAAGGACTGAAGGTATCACTCTTTTGTCTTTACCAACTTGTAGTTCAAATACATCAAGGATCACTGCTTGTTTGCATCAGCACAAGGCCAGTTTCAATACTAAACCAGCTTAGTTCAAACTATCAACAAACATCGTTTGAGCAAAGCTAGCTGATTTTTAGCCAAATAGATTGTAGAGCATTCATACGTTGTCTTCTGCCAGTTCTACAATGGGAATGGCATGCTCCAAAAGCAGCACATTAGCACATCCCCAGTGCTTTACAACAGCCTAATGTTGTATCAAACTAACTGCAACGCTGACAACATACAGCACTGACCTGGACAACAGACTGCCAAACTCTAAGAAAAAGAAATCAGTTTAAGAACATACTATCCAATAAATACAGACTACCAAGTTATAACCACAGAACTTGAAATCACACACCTCATTTTGTGAAAGGAGTCAAACAACTTCATGCATATAGGAAGCTACGCTTTTTGTTGATTGGAAATTAAGCTAGAATATTTTAACATCACTTATAAGACTAACGCTGAAAATGTATTTATCTTACAAAGAATTCACAAAGGTACAAGAAAGGAGAAACCAAACTGTAAAGGTAACTAACACACACAGACCTGAATTATTTTAGAATTTAGAAGATGATGATAGAGTTACCAGCAATAAGGAAGAGTTGTTGATGCACCTATAAAGTCATTAACAGTTTATCAACAGGGAATCAATACATCCACCCATTTCAGAGCTAACCAGCAAAACACAGCCACTACAAACCAATGCACTTCTTCAGCCTCCTTACATCTCTCCAACAATTACTTTCTGAAGAACTGGACAACTAGCGTGGAATTTTGACCTGGAGTAGAAAGGTAGTGTCTATTTTAGCACTGTATTCTGAGAAGGGATCCACAAATTAAAAAGTAATTCTAAAACATTAGCTGAGAACAAAGACAATGAGTTACTGTGATGGTAACACTATCACACGCAAACACACAACCTTAAAGAGTAACATTTTTAACTTCTTTTTTTTTTTACATAGATACAACCAAATCACATATAATAGCTAGAGGGGCATCATGTTAAACTCAATAACTGAGTGGCTTATGTTGTGCCTTTGCATTGCCAAGTTCTTAAAATCAAAAGGCCTATTCAAAGTCTTCTTGGTTTAGATAATAAATTGATGATAAGAGGAGGCATGAACAAATCCCACTCATCAAAGTCTGCAAGATCATTACTAGAAGAATTCCCCTTAGTAATAACATTTACTGGGCTTCAGGAACCCAGTTTGATCTACTTACTGGTACAGAACGGAAGTGAATTAGAAATACTGGAGTAGGAGGAGGAAGAGATGAAAAGAAAGGTGTTTAAAAACAAATTATTGAAAGTGGTACCCCAAATAAAAGAATAAAAGTGGAAGTCTTTCATTTAAACAAAGAGAGCAGTTCTTGGAAATCAACTCTGTACAAAGCTACCATGTTAAAACTTTACTTCATGCTTTTATTTCCTATTTTAATTGCTGTTGCTTTCTGCTCTTCATCTTTCCTACCCACACAATGCTCTTCTGATCTCCTCAAAATACATATAATGGGATTACCTATCCAAAGCCACTCCACATTCATGAATAATTTCAAGTGTAGAGTTCAGCTTTACTACAAAGTGTGTAGTTAAATAAGCGAAAGACACTGAGCACATTTTATCTCAGGTTATACTCCACCATATTATAAAGATCGTGACTGTGAAACGCATAAAACCTTCATGTGTCTCTGACTTTTCCTTGCTTTAATTTTAAGCATATATGAAGAATTCTTTCCATGACAAATTTAAATAAAGAGTTTTCAGAATATCAACAATAGCACACCCAAGGGCTTGAACTAAAAGAAAAGTCTGCTGGAGAGAGTCTTATTTTTGCATTTTACTAATTAAAACACTTTGTATATAGATTTATTTTCCTTATCCAATACCACTGTATTATAAGATTCAATATGGCAATTTTAGTAAAAAATGGAAAGATTTTGCAAACTAATCACAACAAAGTTCTGGAATTTTTCCCACTGCAAAAATGTTGTTTTGTAGTATCTAAAGTCATATTCATGAAGTACCAGAGAAATCTCTGCATATCTCATGACTACACACACTGCTGTCAGAGATGAACATAATTCAGGTCACTGACCTTCGGTGAATGCAGGCAGGCCTGTTGCTAGCAACATAAAATATAAATACTTACTTAGAAGTAAATTTATTTATTTATTTATTTACTAGGCAAATTATCCTGAGGTATACACCATTAAATTTAGATTATTAACATACTGGAATATAATGGATCTAGATGTATATAAATCTATATACAATAGCAATTTCTTAAGCTGTTGTTATTCTGCATCTCAACAGCCTTCTCGTGAAACTACACATGGACAACGAATGATGTTGCTTGACATAAGACATACAGGGCAATATATTCACCAAATACACCAGATTTGGTGTATTATTTAAAATACTGCATAATAAAATGTGAAGTACAACCAATGCTACTGGAATTTTAAATAAATAAATTTCATAGGGTGCTAGCAGTTGTCGAACTCTAGGACTAGTTCCCAAAGAGACACAATCAAGGAACTCTGAAATCATTCTTCTTACAGCACCTAGCACATTCAGCGTCTTTTGTTACTAGGTAAAATCCCAAGAGTTTAAATGTACAAATTAACACATATCTGAAAACCAAACACACACACATATTTACTGCTGCTGTTCTACTTAGAACCAACAGATGCAATGTTATATGTAAGAAATAATTCACAAGAGTGAAAAGAAAATATAAAACCACAAGCATTAGATGCTTTGTATATCCAATGTACAAATCAGAACTCGGTAAAACGTCTGACATTCACCCACAAAATTATATACATAAAATTAAAAGTAGATATGGTTTCAGCATGAAAACCCAATGTATCCCTATACTTTTATGGACACCTGCGTGTTTCTATAGCTGATAGCCAATATATTGAGTACTAAACAAATTACGAGTAATTCATGATCATCGTATTTAGCATATTCCCAAAGAACCCTGTCTCCAGATTTAAGTGCTTTGGTGTTACGGAAAACCTATTAGCTTAAGAAAGGGAATGTTAAAATTTTGGGAAGAAGGCATTTTTCTACAGGACTGTTTTCAAGTTAGGGTGAAAAGACAACTACTATCAAACCAATACACCATTCTTCCTAAGAGTTTTGTAATGCCAATGAATTTTAAATGCACACTGCTGAACTAGAAGACTATGTTAGTTTCTAGATCAATATTTGTGAGATGCTTATAAAACAATTGCCTCTAAAACAAAACACACTATCATCATTTTTTCTGTATACTGTAAAATTATTTTCAGTGTTCCAAAAAGCACTAGTTCCTCTAAAAAGAATATACTGTGAATGACTAGATTCACTCTTATGCTAAATTTACAGCATGTGATGCAAGAACCCATCTTTTAAGTGTGAAAGCATGTACAAGCAGCTTTACTGAAATCACAAAGTTTCTCACCCAAATTCAAGCCTGGCAAAGGCAGAACAACAGTTGCAGTTGAGCAAGAATTTCTTTTCAGCAGCAGTACCGCTTAAGCGGTCTGTATCCTTTCCACCATGACCTGCTTGGTTGAGACAGTGCTACTATTACAGGGTCACTCAGCAAACTGCACTGGGGAACTGACCCAGGTGGAAAAGCGGGGAAAGAAGAAAGAAAAAAAAAAAAGAAACAGCACTATTTTTCATCCCATGTCAGTTCTCAAGTCTGGTCCACTACAGATGCACAGCAGCCTAGCAGCAGGAGCAAAACACCTGGGACTGAAAAAAATCACAGAATCATAGAATTGTTAGAGTTGGAAGGGACCTTAAAGATCATCGAGTTCCAACCCCCCTGCCATGGA
>JAOXJM010000001.1:114353543-114377024 GCA_026413425.1 Tringa solitaria | reverse complement strand
ACTTCTAAAAAGTGTACTGCTTTCCTTGTATACGAAGGAACTGAACAGTGTAAAACTTATACTTGACTCGTGCAGTCAGAGAACTTGGGATTTGTTTTTTAAATATGTATTTCTTCATGTGAACCCCAAACTAAAGCCTATGGTTTTAGGAAGAATTAAACTGACGCAATTTAGGAGGAAAAAAAAAAGAAAGTAAGAGAAAAAAAACCCCCACATTTATACTAATATAAAAGTTCAAATACTTCACTTTTTTTAGATAATTTACATATGCTTCTTTTCTTTCTCAGTGACTAAAGATATTAATTTTAGAAGCACAAACTTAAAGCATTTTTCAGTATACTGACCATATAAGGAACCACAAATTAGAGTGGGGAGTGGTTATTTTTTCCACCCACTTAATAGTGTCAAGCAAAACAGATCAGGTTACGTTTTAACTGTTTTGGAATAGCAAAGTCATGCCCCTGTATTTACATTCCCCTCCCTCATCCAAAAGAAGCAAAGAGATGCTACGGCAGGAGTTGCCCATCTCCTGCAATATCAGCTAAAAGGTTCACAAGTGTTGGGTAGCACCGAACTCTCACAACCGAGCACTTCCTTCTGTACTGTGTAACAGCCTCACTGAGTGTAAATGCAATTACTAAGGAGTCCCATTTACATGATCCTTGAAAATAATTCCACATCAAATTCACATCAGCATTAAGATAACAGAATTCCAGGAAAGGTAAGGATATTTATGAAATACAGGTATTTTTGAATTATTTCAATGTTATCTTACAAAACCAGATGTACATAACATTGTTTTTCATGTTATCACATGCACCCTGTCCTTAAATAAGTGACATCAGGCAGGCAACTATTTAATTATTATTTTTTTTAATAAATAGAGCCATTTTAGTTAGTATGTTAAACATGAACTAAACAGTAGCATGCAAATAAAGTCATATGTCAAAGCAGAATATCCATGAGAGCTGTAAACTAATTTATCCAGAGTAATTTGCTCTCACAGTTGTGAAATGTTTTTCGGAGCTGAGATTTTTCTATAGATGTCCTGAAAAAGATTGATCATTTCATTTACAGAAACTGTTTCTGTTCTGTGTGGTTGGGAAAAAAACTTTAAAAATGCAAAGCAAAACATAGGCCACTATATATTAGCATTCATCAGTTTAGAACTTTAGACCTAAAAAGTCTCAAGGGAATACAACCTTCCTACTTCTCCCTCATTTTTTTTTCAGCCATAAAGCAAGCAAACAAGGAATTAAAGGAGCACCTAAATTTTCCACAGAAAACATCACTCAATTTACAAGTCTTTACTACAATCTTGATATTACTACAGCTTACTATTTTTCCAGTTTTCCAACTACTACTTCCATTCTTTGTTGTATCCTTTATTTACAAAACAGACTACTTCTCAGAGACCTGGCAAAAGAGGGTACTCAGATGCAGCTACTTCAAGGTTTTAATCCGAGACTAGAGTTGGGACAGCACTTGTGGTGCTCTCCAGACAAGCCATGTGAACTGAACTGCTTTCACCTCTAAAAATCTGCAAAGAGCTCAGACCCACATTATATATAGGTATAGATACACATACACACCCTCACACTACAGATATATGGGAGGTAAGGGCAATTGTTCTTCCCTGCAACTACATACTATTTTCACATCAGTGCCTTTATACTGATGAAAACACGTAATCTTATTTTTTAATAGGCAAAGACAACTGTTTCTGTCCAAAAATTTGCTAAAACAGCTATTAAAAAAAAAAGGAATTAAAAAAAAATGTAAGAAAACAAAAAGAGCATCTGAATGGTACAGCATTTTCCCAGCTACCACAGTTTTAAACAAAATATTATGACACGTTCAAGAGACTTCAGCTTTCTAAGTGACCCATCCTTATCAAATTCAGATGTTACTGGGCTTTTAAATCATCACTGTTTCCTTGTTTCAACTGTTTGCTTTTTCTTTCCCCCCTTTTAATTCTGCCCTGAAGCATGATACATTCCATATCATGCTGCAATGTACATGTAACAGGAACCAGAAATTAATAAACACATAGGTTATCATCATGTTTCAGTAAATATTACTGTAACAGAACTGATCAAAACCAGAGAGAACTCAGACCACAACAAACTCCATTACAGAAACACCTCATATACTTATAGAGATTCCTGGGAAATTATCTGTAAAGCTGCGATCAAACATCTAAATGAAATAAGACTACTTCTTCATTTCAATTTTGGCAGCAGATAGTTCCGACTTTACTTTTTAAAAGTGATCTGAAGTTACATATTTCAAGAACCTTTATAACAACCTAGATGTTCATTGCCCTGACACAGTAGTACCTTTAATCTTCAAGGTTTCCAAAATATTTTAGTACATGGAGATATGCACATCTATAGTCTTCCAAATTAAAAAAAAAAACAAAACCAACAAAGAAACAAAAAAATCCAACCCAAAACAAAACCAAACCATCAACCCCACACAACTGTAAACTGCTGGCTGGCTCTGTAAATAGGTGGTGCTTATTTACAAGACTTTGGGTAAGTAGCTTATTTCAGCCATACGTTGGTTTGTGTGCCTTTTTAAACACTTCCTTAACCTTTTCAAACACACCACAGACTAACTGCTGTTTAATTGATTCCCATATGACAGCTCCCATTGACAACTGCAATGCCACGCTTTACCTTTCATTATCCAAGAGATTTAGACTGGAAAGGCATACACACAGCTAGGTGCTCTCTGGTAATATGTTAACCATACACCTGGGTCATAAACCAGACCTCACCCTATAAATCCCCACACCTTCTGCCAGGTATACTTCTGATACAAAAAGTGACCATAGAGAAGTACTGCTGATAACCTTTCCACTTCAACATGATAAATCAGATTTAACTGCCCAAGCTTAAGTTTAGGCTGAAAAGCTGAAACTTGTCTACTTCTACCTTGTGTCCAAAGAAACCAAATGAAAATATTTAGTTCTCAAATATCAGAATTTTCCTTAATGCATCTATCAGATTTCACCCACTTAGACGGGTTTTTCTGGGGATACTTGTTCAGAGGTGTTTCTGAGCCACCGCATCTAAAGGAGCAGAAAAAGGAAAAAAATTTCTTCAGTTATAAATTCATACTTTTATCATCCTAGAAATCCTGCAGAACTCAATGTAAACCTCTAAAAAAAACCCCAAACCTCTAGCCATTAAAAAAATCAATCAACAAGCTAGCCAAATAATACCTCTTCCAACAAGACTTCAGCCATAACATTGTTCTGATGGTATACTCACCAGTCACTAGGAAAAAATATTAACATTACTGTACCTTAAGCACAATCATTTAAGAAGCCTGCCATGGAGGATGGCTTCAGCTCTAAGCTTTCTCCTTTTTTTTTTTTTCCCTTGCCTCAGGGAAATAGACAAGACACAGTCTGTCTTATCATCAGGTGATGATTTTTATGCAGGACAAGTTCACAGGCTTCACATTGATATTAAAATAGTCAAACTCAGTACTTCAGAAATAGGGTACACACCGTCTCTCCAGAAAGGTGAGGGGAAGAGACTGATTTAGCAGGTTGACAGCAACAACCAAAGCATTTTGGCTCACAACTGGATATTCCTAAAAGTAACTCTAGACACAGTCTTCAAAGTGGAAGGACATCCTTCTTCTGTATTTGCATGACTCGAAATCCCAGTGCATTATTTCTCTTTATCTACATATCCCGAGTATAATACTAAAATGGAATATGGAATAGCCATGCAAGTGTAGTAAATGGGGACATAACCACAACTTAAATTTGCTCACAGAACTCAAATTTGCCCTTAAATTAGATCTATCAATGTTAAATTTTAGGATTACTTCTAGGATTTCAGGATATTGACAAAGTAACTGGGACCCTACGCTCACAGACGGGAAAAAGAGTTACAAGTTATTTAAAGAACAAGATGAGGAAGCCTGTATTTCCAAAACTATATATACCACAACGGCTCTTCCAGATCTATTTAACCTGGAAGCCAAAAACCAAACTCCAGCTTTTGCCAGACATGTCAGTACAGAAACATGAGGCTTAAAAATCTTGTTCAACATGCTTTCAAATAGCAGTTCATATGAAGTTCAATAGCTTTGAAAACTGACAGCGGTCAAGTTCAGGCTCTACGACAACCAGATGCATTCAAAATTGATGATGAATAAATTGAGTTATTTCATTAAAATAAGAATTCTCAGGCTCTCAAAATTCTTAAAAATAAGAATTTTGGCCCAAAAGCCAAACCTGATTTAGATTTGGCTGCTGTATTCCCACCCACACCCCTCCTTGCCCTTAACCACTCAGTGTAGGCCCATCTCTTGCACCATGTCTGGCACCTGCCCCAGTCTCACCGAGTTAGTCCTGCAATTTATCACGATGTAAAATATTCACCTTTTTTGATCAGTTTTTCTCCTGACTCTGCACAGTTCCAGAGCCTGACTCTGACTTTCAGCTTAAAAATCTACACAGTAAATAAGAGCCTAATTGTTCTTTAGCACATGCATACAGCTAACACATTTATATTCTGCATACTACTACTTGATCACAGAAAACTTTATTTGCATTTTTGTGCAGACTTTGATGTTCTGGACCTTTGAAACTGACAGTTCCTAGGTCAGGGCCGGGAGTCCAAATACTGATACTGAGGTGAGGTAGCCACGCTCTAGGACTGTGCTGGTGTAATAAACAGGGCATTCTGCTCATGGAGGGAGAACCTCATTGCGTTGGGTGTTGTGAGACACAATAAAATCATAATCCTCACCTAAAAAGCTCACTAGCAAAACACACCATGTTTGTCCACAAACAGACAAAAGCAGAGAGCTTTTTCCAACAGTTCTTTCCAAACTGCCACAGAGCACTTGGAAGACCACAGCTAATATCTGGTTTGATATCGATAGTAATAGACCCCACCTCCACTTCAAGAACACAACCAAAATGTTTACAGGCTTTTCTATATATAGTTTGTGTCTGTCATAATAGTCTACATAAATAAATTTGAAGAAATAAATTTAATCAGGCATGCCAACTACAAACTTCTCTGATGTTGGAAAGCAAAATGAACAAAAAAAGACTTTTCACCACAGCAAAATCTATCATGCTTACCATTTCACTCTCACTCTCCCAGCCTAAGTATATATAGAGACTTACATGATATGCTTTAAGTCTTAATTCAGGCTCAGGTTGACCAATGTTAACAACAGGAGAGAAATCCGAATTCTCAAGCAAAAATAATTCTATTTTAAATTACTTCAGCAATCACATAGGGAGCATTATTTCCATTATCTTTAGATCCCAATTTAGAGAAGCTAGGGAAATGCACCATTTTCAAAATTCAAGACACATCTAGCATAAGCAAAATACCACCTATTTCTCAGGAATTGCACTTACTGCATACACTCAAATACATTTAAAAAAAAATAACATGGGGTATTTGTATTTCAACATATGAATTAACAAATGCAAAGACACACAGTTTATCAGATTAAGTCCTTCAGAAAATTAACTTAATTTCACTATATAAAAAAATAGTGTTAAAGCCCGTTAACAAATAACTGAAGAGTGAGTAGAAGAATCCACTGATATAAAGTATTCTATGTTCCATCTATTCTCTCCACTTTATCTGCATATCATTCCTAACTTGGTGGTTGTGCTACATTTCCATAATTCACATCGTATCTTTTCACTGAGGAAATAAAACATTATCCAGGAGCCGTTTCCTGTAAAATGCAAAAGCACTGATTAAATTCCATAAAGTTTCTTTTTCTTCTTCCCTTAAGGGTAAGCACACCCATCACTGGATTGGAGAGTCCTATTTCCTTTTCTCTCCTTCTGTCCCATGATTCATTGGTTCTTTTTTTGTACAATAGTACAGATTACACGGGACTCAAGGACAGTTGCCAACAATATCTGAAAAGCCAGGTGATCTAGGTATTCTCACTGGAACTGATGAGTAATGTGAGTTCAGATTTTCTCCATTTGAGGAACACACTAAACCGGCAGGAAGGGCAGCAGTTCCCCTCTGTCCTTCCCAACACTCAGGTGCATGGCTCTGCCACCTTTCTTGGAAAGCTTCAGCCTTCACACTGAATACACAGTAAAACAAAGCAGCTCAATGACCCAATTAAAAACTGTTCATATCTTTGTCAGGTTCATTTCCTGCCAGTTTAGTAAACTGAACCAGCTCGGCAAACGATAAGAAAAACTTAAAAGCTACAATAAAAAGGCTAACAGCGCCAAAAAGAGATGCTAGCTCAGTTTGTACCACAGAACGTAACTTCCCACCAAGCGTGTGCCTTCACAAGCTGACCAAACTCAGGGCTACTATTAATAAGAAAAGCGCAAGTCATAGACAACACGCATCTTCCTGGCACTCTTCCACCTCATGATGAAACAGTTTAGGTAGCTAAATTGGCATTAAAGTTTTTACCTTTACTTATATCATTAGGGTTTTGTGCTTAGCTTTTAAGCAGGCCCAACGTGGAAAAGTAAAGCAAAAATGCCAACGAAGAAAACTTGCAAGTATGCTTTACCAAGGGAGAAAGTGGACAAAGAACTTCTTGCGACACAATTTAGGCTGCTGTCAAACAGTCACGTCATATTCCCCTGCAACATCCAGACGCTAAAGAGGAAGGGGTTGCAACGATGAGGACTGCAAGTCCATCTCCAGCCCTAGATTAACTCCCCTCTGTCCTGTAAACCATCTTTAAAGGAGGAAATTATTGTAACTCTTGTATTATGATCATGAGGAAATCTCCAATGCGTATAACATCCAAAACTATGGTAAAGAGAAGTTGCCAAGGTAGATCAACACAAAAAATGCACAAATGGGTTTTCCCCTTCTTTGTTCCTTCAGTGTAGTAAATAAATACATGAATAAATAAAGATTCCACATTTTCCTCACATCATTCACTCCAGAACTACAGCCCTAACATTTCTCAGAATATATATCACTGTTAGCTCCAAAAATTTAAACAAAACATGAATCATCCTAACATAATATTTTTTAACTTAACATAATTCAACATGGTTTTAAGTTCCATCTGTAGTTCATTTACCATGGCCTTATTTCCCAGTTAAGGAACCACTGACCTAGAAAACTCTCATTGAAGAAGGAGATAAATTAACAAACTTCAGTAAATTTTCATATAACCTAGTGATGAAGTCAAAATACCTTCTTTTTCAGTTTCAAAACTCTGAGCTCATTTTATTATCTTGATAGCCTCCATCCCTGCCATTAAGCATAATGTTAAAGCAAACCTTGTATATCCCAAGATACCAAGATACTACTGCAGAGGTAGTAGGCTGCAAAATTTTGGTGAGTTTTAAATGGTATAACCCTTTAAGAAGAATTTAAACACCCTATTCAAGTCATACATGCATGTGTATGCATGCACATGCATGGAGAAGAGCCAGTAGAGACAGTGGGTACAGATGAACCAACAAAAGCTTTACTTGGGTACATTATCACATTGAATACAAGATTTCATCAAACATTTGTTCAGCTCTATACCTATACAAAATAGCATTACAGGTAGCTTATTGGAGGCTCTAGAATGCTTATTCTGCCAGATAAGATCATTGGCCTTTCTGCTATAAGTTTTAAAAAACAAACAAACAAAAAAAAACCCAATTGGACAAGAACCCCACATCGTTTAGTCCAGAATGTATTCATCATCATCTAATACGACAATCTACACAACTCTTTTTAGAATTTCATCCAGTAATTCCTTATCAAGCCTTCATCAATGTATGGAATACCCCACAAAAAGATCTAATCATTTAAAAGCCTTCAGGGACCAAGAAACCATGACACTCTTTCATCAAGTGGAATGGACTGCCCATCACCATTAGAACTGCGTTTTACAAATCTAACAAGACGTTGCAGATACCCTGCCATAAGATAATTCGATCCAAATTTGACAGCTAAGAGTTCAAATTCACAATCATGTTTACAACTTACCTTTTGTCAGCTTCTCCTCAATAGCTGACCACACACATATACATACCTACCTAAACACACACACACACTTAGCCCACAACAAATGTGATAAAACTTTCTCTTTCACTCAAACAGCAGAGAAAGAAGGTTAAGGCTTAGGCTAAAGCAGCACATAACTGCTAAGATAATCTAATCACTTGCTGCTACAAAACAAAACAAAACAAAACACCAACAACCAACCAAACCCCCCCCCAAAAAACACAAAAAAACCTCCCCACCACAACCCAAAACAAAAGAAGAGGGGTGGAGGGGGGCTGTTCTACCCACATTCCTCGCTTTCCCAATCCTCGCTGCTCTAGCACTAATTGACCCCAAAGAAAACCAACTTTTTTCAGTCTGCTTATTGGCTTTCTCACACATACAGACAATGCCTAGTTACTTCAAAAAAATATGTCTTTTTTTGATGTTTTAAGGCTTTAATGAACTCAGGACAATTGTTTTTTAAAATAACCATGTTCTAATATGGTCCTGAATGTATAGTTCAAGCTTAGTCTGTTAACTGGGGATAATGTTTTGAATCCCTCTTTGAGTACAGTCACTATGGAGATGTACAGAATTCATTTTTCAAAATATTCTCTGATGGCAGTCATAAGACAAAAGTCTAAAAGACATCTCTCATCAAGATAAAAGCCCAGGAAAATTCTCTCTAACAGAGGCCTTTCAGATTAATTTTGTCTAACTAGATTTTTATGAGGCTAAACAGAAAAAACTGAACCTTTGGGACAGTGTATATGAACTTCACCAATTCCAGCATCCAAATACTGGGTATAAACTGATCAGTCTAATCCTGAGTTATTTGCCATTTTTTCAAGAAGCAGACATCGCTCCAAAACTTAGACAAAATTACCCATTTAAGTAATTATAGGACATGTCAAGATTATACAACTTTTTGACTATTTAATAGTATCTCTGCCGCATCAGAAGTTGCTAGTGTTCTGACCACAGGAGTCTAGCTTCCTGCAATATTTTTTTTTTCCTGATAAGACTTCCTAAAATGATTTTAATAAGGCAGGTTGCAGGAAGGAAATGAGGACAAATTAAAAAAAAAAATGTAAAAAGGCTTTTAAATCCTGACCTTACAGACCTCCAAACAGTACTCAAGATCACCACATCTGATGTATCCAGGAAATAAAACGGCAAGAAAATCTTCAGTGTCCCACTGAAGTCCTTGTATACTATCAAGATTAGCTCGCTACATGGAAAGACTCCAAAACAAAGCCACTTTTCCAGCAGATTTTTTCTTTTAAGTTTCTACTAACGTTACTGAACTGGTGTATTTCATGCAATGATATGCTGTGCTTTTTAAGAAAGATCACTGTAAAAAGGTAACTTCTGATATAGATCTGGTCTTCTTCCCATTTTGTTTAAGAGCTCAACAAGGAGGTCACAAGTGTCATCTGACACACTCCATGGATGATGCTAGCAGAGGTATCCTTAGGAACAATACAATTTTTCTAGACACATCTGAAACAACAGAGCAATGTATGAAATCACAAGGGCACAGCAAAAGGGATAAGAAAAGCAAGATTCAGAGCTGTCAGGCACACCAAACAGACCAAATGCAGTCTAATAGACTCACCTCTACAGCTCTTCATACGTCCAGTTTCCAGCGCAAGGCAAAACTGAGACACTGAACACGACAATGTAGTCATTGAGACAGTCATAGCAGAGACCTCTGTCCCAACTCATAACACCATATGCTACACTGACAACTTTCCTCTTTCCAATACTTTATTTTTTTTTTTTACAAGAAAGGACCACATTTGGAAATAAGACAAAACTCCACAATGCTAATCTGAGATTTGACCTGAACTGAGCATAAAGGGAACCTAATATCAGATCTTAAGAGAAACAGTGTTACACTGAATCCATGTGGTGCTACACTGAACCTATCTGAGGAAAGATGGATCCCCACACAGACCTAGCAGTCAAGGCCTACTGTGTCCTTTTTTGCTCAGAGAGATTTTTATTCAAAATATTTCAAGGTAGCTTCATACTGGATTTACAGGAATTACTAGAAAGGATGGAGACATTCTTCATGATGCCTCTGTGTTTAGGAAAGAGCAAGAGACATGCTAACCTATACAGATTATATCTGCCACAGACACTGCTGAAAAGACTGAACAACCTTTCTCCCTTTGCTGAAGGGGTCAAGGAGATGGATGAAATCCTGAAGGGCAAAAGAGGGAAGTTCTGAAATGCAAAATAGTCAACCCAAAGCAAGTTAGGAAAAAAGAGAAACAAGTCTTCATGAAAAGCACAATGAATTGCTGAAGGAGATGGGAGGAGGGAAAGACAGGCGCTAAACATCAAAGTAGCAAACCCATTACTTGACTAAGAACCTCAACTACTACTAGAAACTGAGCAATGCCATGTTGTTTAACACAAGCCAAAAGTCTTTCGCCACAAAAAAAAAAAAAAAAACATGCATAAAACAATTACGATGAACAAAGTTTACTGAAGAGTAGACTGGAACAAGACTCAAAGCAGAAGAAATGACGGATGGGAGCCAAAAAAACAAAAAATATCAGACAAGCCACAAGCCACTGAAGAGATACAGCATTTATGAGTATTATTTTTATTTACTAACTGAGAAGGAATCAACTGAACATTTCCAAAGACAACTACTGTAATTCAGAATACCGTTTGCCCTATTAGCGTGTACATCCTGATAGGAGGCTGCTTGATAACCTGGCCTAGAACAGCTGGTCTAAAGAAAAAAAATCTGAAAGCTCAGAGAGTAATGTTTAACTCCACTCTCACATAAGAATGTAGAAGTAAGATGTCCATCACATTTTGCACAGAGAAAGGATGCCTTGCAAAGTACTTCAGATGCTCCTGTCCCCAATCCACCCAAAGACTTAGAGAAGCAATGGAGATGGGCAGAAAAATTCTGTTGCTTTTTTCCTGCTATAAAAAGCAAGTTTGTTTTCCAATCTTCCATATTTTTATTTGAAGTCACCCTGGATTATTAAAATGTGGATGCATTCAAATACTAAGGAATCAGCTCTCCTGTCTACTTTGCCAAATAACAGGTAAACAGTTATCAACAAAATTTAAATAACTTGAACAAAAATATTAGGTATCTGAATACATGAAAGTGAAACAACAGCACAATCCCAGCAGCTCTGGTCACTTATTTAAGAGGAAAAGCAAGCATGGAATTTCCAAAAGAGCTGTTTGTTTGTTTTTTAACATAACCGGTCCAGCTGGTGGTTATGTTAAAACCGGGCTATCAAGAGAAACATTTTTTCATGTCTCCTTCCTATAGCAGGAACAAGAAAACTAAGTATCTTTACCCTGCAATTTAGTTTCTGGTATACAAGATGTGAGCCTAGCTTCTTGAAAGACAGCTGAAAAATAACTTTCATTATAACATTAATTTTAAAAACTTCATCTTTCACTTTGTCCAAACAGGAATAATACATATTTTTGGTGTGCATATCTATCTTAAGGCAAAATAGAATTCAAGTATAAATTTCAGAAGTGCATGAGATTTAGAATAAATCTATATATTGTACAGTTTTGTGGTAATGTTTTGGGGGAAAAAAATCTCAGAAAATTAAAAACTTTGTGTTTCTTAAGAGGGAGAGCAATGTGTTTGAGGGGGAAAAAACATCCACATTTTAAAGACCTCAAACACATTGCTCTTACAGGGGGGAAGAGAAAGAACAAGTGAGAAAGAACAAGCAGGAGAAAACATTGGGAAAGCAAGAGACTGAGCAAGTGAGAAAACTGAGAAAAACAGACCGAGCACTGGAAAGGACATGGGAGAAAAAGGGCATGAGCAGAAGTTAGAAAATTGTAATAAAGAGCAAGCAAAAGCGAGGAAGAACTAGAGGAAGAGCAGAAGTGAAGAGAGTACAACAAAACAGACACATCAGGAGTAAGCAGGAGAGTCAGCAAGTAGGAGAGTTGGATAAAGAACGTTATGAAGACTCATGGAGCGTGTCAATAGTGCACACAAGCAGGACAGCATCAGAGTGGCAACATTAGTGAGGGAATAAGCACGGAAGTTTGAGATAGCAAGCAAAGTCTGGGGGCAAGGGAGGTGGTGGAAAGACAGAGAGAGCGAGACTGACAGGGGAGTGATTTACTACAGGAGGGGTGGCAAAAATTCCTCAGAATGATGTTCTCCATTAAGCAACAGTGCTATCAGAGCCAGCTAACCAACCCCTGCCTCTTCTAGGCACCCTGTTCCTGTCCACCCACACAACCCATTCCATTATCTTGTCAAACGTCTGAGCAGCAGCACAGTATACTGGGTCTGGGAACCGATCTGACTGAAAAGTAACCCGGTTCTCCACCCCCACGCACACCCAAATGTTATATATATAAAATTATATATTTCAGCCAACTCAGTTTCCAAGTCTGATTCACTGGTTGGTCTTACAAACAGCTGTGCCAACACAAAGCAGGTGGGAACAAGCAGCCAGAATCTGGAGAGAAGGGGAGCTGCTTAAGCTGTAACTGCCTTCAAAGAACTCCTTGTTGCACTCTTTGCCTTTAAAATGACTCTTTCAACAATCTCCCTCAAAGTGTTTCAGTGGCTCTACATCTTGCAGCATGAACTTCACATCAGTTTGCTAGCACGTTGTAAAACAAACACATATAAAGTGATCAAATTCAATGAGATATGAAAACAAAGAGTTGTTGCTCTTCACTTTTTTCCTTCTTTTTTTTATCAATTATGGCATCAATGGCATATTTTGGCATCAATTACGGCATATTTTTATCAACTATGGCAAAAACTTGGCATACGTACAGTTTTGGGGACAGCAATTTTCACTAGCCCCAAGAAAATATATACAGATTTGGGTGGGTGGAAGGAGAAAGTGGTTTAGGGTAGAAGGGGGGAGAAAAATCAACGTTGTTTGTGCTTTTCTCTGAATACACTGTTCTTTACTGTGCTGCCCTTCAGCATTCTCTTAGCACTGAAATTATTTACCAGCCTACAGTCTTATCTCATGCTAGAACATGGAATTGATCTGGATGAAAAAGAGACAAAGAAGTCTTCTCAAATTTCCCCCCAATTTAAGAAAGTATAGTAGCAGAAGACCCATAGTTTCAATCTTTACTCCTCAGCTTCTGTCAGTTTGCTTCCCTTCACTGCCACTACTACTGAGCAATGTCTCAAGACACTGTGACAAGTTTGATCAGATGAAACTAGAACACGGATTATTATTGTAGAAGAGTCAAATTTAAGAGATTTAGCCAATTTTCCCTCATGAAAGCCAACCAAATCCAAGCACACAAAAGTGTAGTTTACACAACTGGTATGCATTTGCACAGGTAACCCATTGTTCCCTGAACTGTTCACTCTCAAGTAGCTGACCCATGAGGTTGAGACATCAGCCCTGCCAGATCAGGTAGAAGAGGTGGGAGCTTCTATACTACTAAGAGTTAGATACTTCATACAAACTAGGTAAACATCACATATGCCTCTTTCTCCTTCTGTGTGTGGGGAAAAAAAAATAAGAAATAAATATAATAAAATCACAGACTAAGTTAAGAAATGTTTATGGCAGGGCTGATACAAAATTCTATCTCTTTTACATATTTTGCAACACAATCTTTACTCACCACAGTCAAATGCCATTTTATTCATTGAACAGCTGCTTATCATGTACATCAGGAGAGTAGCACATGGAAAACAAAGCTATACAGCAAATGCAAGCTACACCATAAATGATACCATTCCCTGAAATACTCCATCAGTTCCTTCTGAAGCTGAGGTATGCATATGAAAAGGGCCAAGATACTGCAAATAAAACATGATTTTTTTTTAAAGACCAGCAAACTCCCTTTGGGAAAAATGAGTTTGAACTCTTATTCCCCCAAATTTCGAAAGAAATCCTAAATTCCTTGAACAGACCTCTATCTGGATATGCTGAGTCACTCTCCAACCTTAAGAGACTGCTTCTCTGAGTTACGAAGCACTCAGAATGTAAACTCAAGTCAAATGCAACTGCAAATATGTAGCATCCTGCTATTAAGACATCATAAGACGCCTTAAACCCTTAACCTCAGCTCCACCCGTTGCGTCACTGTGTAACTTTGGGCAAGTAACTTTACCTTTTCTGCTTTCATTCCCCCTGTTAAAAGCAGCTTAGTAACATGCATTTATCTCCTGTTAGCAAGGCAAAAACTGCTTTGTGTATGGAAAGCAGCAAGAAGTGAAATGCTATACAAAATGCCTAAAATCTCTGAAATCCCTCTTCCCACCCCAAAAAACAGGACCTCAGTGCCTTGGGAGATACATACTACAAGATACATAAACATTTTCTAGGTTTGGTGGGGTCTTTTTCTGTACATTAGATCCCAATCACTGAAAAATACTTCTCTTCTACAAGATGCTAAAAGAATGTTAGCATTTGCTGGACTCAGACACTAAAATGTTACATCTGTGCACAAGCCTATGAGAAAGTCACAAACCTGAGACAATGTGCAACAACTTGTATCTTAAAAATAATTTAAAAAATAAATAAATGTATTTACTGCATGATGAAAGAGACAGCCAAAAGCAGGAGATAATTTTCACATTTTTGTCAGTATTTGAGTGCTTGACTTAGTTTAGGAATTTTTATGGAAATAACTAACGAAGTCAAATGCAACTCTACAGAGGTACTCAAGATGAAAATATAAGAAAGACATGCTTACAACATATAGAATATAACACATACCTGTTTCCTCGAACACCTAAACAAACTGGCACTGTCAATTTGGGAGCTCATAGGTTTCAGAATATACATAATGACTAACACATAACCTAGAAACTGTATTCTGTATGTCTTGCACTCCTGCCTTACCTCAAACCACAGATCTCAGGCTGTTTTGTTTTATGCAAACAAAACTTTGATTTTACTCATTGCGTGTTAAAGCAAAATTTTTTTGAAGTAGTAGTAGTCCAGAGAAAGAGAATGAAAGCAAAGCATATAAAGAATCTATTATCAGAAAATACCAAGGGAAAATTTTTCAAATATGGAAGTCTAAAAACTAAATTCTTCATCCCATATTCAAACGCTTCTATAGAAATAATTGCACATCCTCACATTTCAATAAAATTAGGTAGGAACTACAAGACTCAAAACCTTAACGAAAAAGAGTGAGGCCAATAGCATGACAAAATACTAGCTTAGGTATGCAGGCCTAGAATGATACTTTTGAAGTAAAAAAAAATGTATCGATAAAGACATACAAAATGATGAATGACACAGGAAAGGTCAATTAAGTCCCCCCTTTCTCATAACAGACTTTGGAAATACACACTAAGTGGCAACAAATGTAAACTAAGGCCAAGAAAATCTTTTTCACACACAGAAAAAAATTATTTACTAATCTCAATCCGAGCATATTCCTGACTAAAAAAAAAAAAATAAATTAAGAACTAGAAGCTATCTTTATTACACTGGAGAGAATTGGGGAGGGGGGAGAAGGGGGAAAGAAATAAAACCAAAGCCTACCATGAAGTTGTCAGTACTAGGAAAATGTTTACTAATATGAACTACTCCGATTTGGTATTTCCTTTATCTTAAGATTTCTTTTAATAAGCATCTAGAAAGCTTCTTGAGATTATTTTTTTTTCTGCTAATAAAATAAAACCCTACAAATACTCACAGTATATAGGCACACAAATCACGGATACAGACTGATCATAGGTCACTGTTCATCTCTAATGTTTCAAAACACAAAGCACCACATGCATACACTGGCAAAGCTTCAGAAGACCTCTTAAAAATGTCAGTTTGACACACATGTACACTCGTTTCCTTCACATACAAAACACTGAGCTGAATATTCCTATGTATCACCACATACATTTTACCTTTATATTTCACTTCCACTGGAACAGTAATTAAATTGAAGCAAACATTCTAAAGAAGTAGCAGTTTTATAAACTGTGGAGAAAAGAGAATGATTTCAAAACACGATACTTGAACCTTGTGAACTATAGGGAGAACTTGTTTTCTTATTTTTTGAAATAACTAGCTGATGGTTAAGAACATCTAGTAGAAAACCAGAATGATATACCTGCACAAAGCAGGCATACAACTATTTACTTGCATTATAAGAAGAGAAAAAAGAAAGAATTTTTTTAAACTATAGTTTAAAACAGAGAACTGGAGATAACACACATAACTTGGCCAACATGTTGTCCTTGCTTTATTAACTTCTGTAAGAAATTAAACAGAAATACTGTAGGAAAAGCTTGTATTTTTGTTTACTGCAACTGCTTGAAGTATGTAAATTAAGTAAAGGGGCACCAGGCACTACCTTCAAATCCACATTTTAAAATTGTCTCCATTCCTAATGGTTCCTTACACAAGAAAAGCATTATAAAGACTGAAAGTAGACTGTCATGGATACTGTGAACTGCAAATCATGATTGCGTGTAGTGTAAAATACAGAGGTGAAAATATCTGCAAACAAATCCTCCAAAGAAAAGAGATCAACCCTCTTGTAAGGGCCACATCAGATATTGATTCCAATTTATGCCTCCAAATTATTAGTTTTTAGACCTTCTGTCATTAAGCTTTTGTACAACAGACTATCAAATTACCATAACTCACAACCCTTTTTATTTATCAGAAGAAAAAAACACAAACACGTATGCATTTACACCATGCAGTAACAAAAATGTACATAGGAGAACATTAGGAATGAATGGGTATGCATCTCAAAGTCATGAAATCCTGATTCAATGAAGAAAGAAATATTTACTTCATGTTGTACAGTACAAAACTAAATGGAAATCAGATACCATCTAAGGTCTCTAAGTAGTACAACAATGCAAAATGAAACAATTTTTAACTATGCCCCTATAATATAACCTTCAACTGTAGTTTATAACACAGTATCATATATACTTTTTCCACTCAGCCTTCAACATAAATGAATCATTTATGATGCTGTCTCTAGTAAACATAGTTCACAGAAGACATTAATTCACTTAGAACCTAAGCTTGAAAAATGCAGCATGTATTAAAAATAATAAACCATCAGGAAATGTTTGAGGAGATGTAAGGGTCATTCAAAATGAAGCTGTAGTAACCGCATAGTTAACTGACCTCTCCCCAAAGCTGCAACTACTAGTGCTTCTGATTTTGGAGGAAAGTGTAACATAAGTTTGTAGCCTTAGCATATATAGAAGTTCAGCAAAAATCTGATTAGATTAAGACATAGACAGATACGTGCAGTCATGTACAAGTTCAACATCTGCAGTAATGCTCATTTTCCTGCATAGGGCCTGCCACAAAAATCGCAACTTCCGAAGGTACACTATGACATTGACAGGAAAGTCATCCTAAATACAAGAACACAGAAATGTAAGCTTATGAACATCTGATCGTGGTGAAAAATGTATTCAGCTGTGTTACTCCACAACTATGACCCAGTATTTGTAGTATTTATGAGGAACTTCTACAAAAAGCTAAACTGCCAAGGTCTTCATGCAACAATTACTTAATTGACAAAGACATTAATATATTTCAAACACTAACTTGCAACTTCTGGCATACTATTAAATTAATGCCTTCTTATCCACAAGTTAGAAAGAATAACAACAAAGAAGCCAGGGTCAGATGTGATCCAGGAAAGTTACTGAGCTTCCAATATCAATCAGATTTTGAAAGGGTGTATGAGAAACTGATTTGTCTGTAATCAAACACATACCCTGTATGTATGCCATGTATAATTCCTATAAAACTGTACTTAAAAAAACAAGAATATATATGGTTATATATAAGTAAGAAAAAAACTGTAATTACAACTGGACAGACCAAACAGAGATCAGCATAAGGAAATTCATAGTGGTCAGAAAAATGTAGAACTGAGTAAGTACTAATATATTAACTTCCCTACCTGACTGTATTTTTTCCTCTTTTTACCCCTTCCTTCAGTTTAAACAGTAAGCTGACAGCATGGACACAAAACTATTTCCTGTAAAAAGGAAGTGGAAGTGCTATGCTCCAACTGGCTCCCCAGCCACAAGTCCACTGGCAAAGTAAATGAGAAGTTATTAGCAATTTACATAGTTCACAGGAACACAAATTAAGATTTGAGCACATAGAGGTAAAGAGGATTTTGAATGAAAAAAAAAAGTTAGCTACCTGTGTTTGAAGCCAAGAAGCCAAAAACCAATGAACAATAGGTTTTCAGGACACTGGGATTTAGAAGTTTCACTGGCAAGTTTGATTTAATCACTAAAATGTATTTAACTATGATTGTACCAACTAGTAATTCTGCAAGTTTGATTTTTTTTCAGTAACTCATCAAAATTCACTCTAAATTATTCCAATTATATTTTGAAAGAATAACTCTGCCATCAGAAATCAATTTGCACATTTCCATTCCTCTCTTATTTCACCATCCAAACAGTTATTAAAAAGAAAGGGGAAACTTTTCAACAGATAGATGTATTAATACATTATTAACTATTCCTTTAACTGACTTAAAACACAGCCTATTTTTATTTGCCTCTGGGGTAAAGGAAAAAGGGGGGGGAGAAAAACAGAAGCTTTTGGAACTTTATGTAACACATAAATTGAAAGCTTGGTTTCTCATAACTGGAACAAAACTGACACTTAATGGAATTAATTTCACTTTCATTTACTCAGTTTCACTTTCAGATATTTGCACTACTAAGACCCTGGAAACTTTGCAAGGAGTATGCTTACAAGTAAGTGCTGGCTTATGTTATTTTAATTACAGCAACATTTTCACTGCTTTTAAGAAATGCTATATTCAGAGCTGAAATTAAATTGATTATGTCTTCAAAGAGGGTAACTGAAATAGCTACTATCTAGCCTTCAGAGGCTCCAGAGTATTCATACTGTATGGACATAAGCAGAACTGGCTAGGAACTACCTTCCACGTTTCCACTAGCCAGCGCTTCAGTGGGTATCCTCCCTTTAAATCGTACGGACAGGATATTTTGGAATGAATGAGGATCTGGCAACGTCACTACCTCTCATATTGAGCCATCCCATCTCTGTCCTTTTCAACTGTGCAAAAACTCGCCTATCCTTTAGAGACAGGGAGGTGAAGGAAAAAAATATGGGGGGGAAGCAAGAGAGGGAAAGAAAACCTCATGGAGGCAATGGGACTTAGTGTGTCTCATCACTATGTGCTTTCTACTCAAAGAGGAGCTCCTTATTTGATCTGTGCTTCCAGACAATTAAGCCATAATTAAGCACCCACAGATACTGAACAAGACTCATATATATGTGTCTTAGAGGAAATGGAGCTAAACTCCTAATAAAGCTCAAGTAAGTACGAGAAATCTATTCTAAAGTAATGAAATACATTTGTGCTAGCAATAGCAGTTGAGTTATTTTTTCAGTCCTGCTTGGATAAAACAGAATCAAATCCAGAATTTTACCTTCCTTCCACACACGGAAAAAAGATAACCAGTGGATATCAATTACAAACTGCTACATTAATTGTTACACACAACTAATGACTAGGTCACTGCAATTCTATTGGTGCATTGTGTCACCTCAAAGAGAGAGTACTAGATAACCATACACATAGAATATGTTTTTTCTGGAAGTAACAACTGTTTCTCCAGTGGTTTTACACCATCAGTAGACTGCAGTTCCCATAACTCTCCTCTTGAAGGACCCACAGAGGTGAGGAAGGAAAAGGAGAGTATTCCCCTTCTCAGAATGTCATGTTTACTTTTTTTTTCCCATTCCTAAGCTTACAAGAAAGGTATGTTTGTTCAGAAAGGTTTTTTGTATTATTTCAAATAGCCTTAGAGCAAAGAAGAAGTCTCACTGCATAAACATATCAATTCTTTTAGACTTCTTAAAGTCTGATTAGCAAAAAATTTATTACATAAATTAAAAAAAAATGTTTCTTACCAAACTCTTATCAAAAAAAAGAGATGAAACTGTAAACTTGACAAATAATCTATTGTACTCAGTTATAAAGACAAAAGCAGCAGTTGTCTGTAAATAATCCTATTCTACAACAACAGATCTATTTACAAAAGGATTTCAGAAGTTATACAAGTCTCCCGTGCTCCCATAAAACAGACATATCAGAAAGTATTTGACTTCGCTTTGGAGAATAGTTCTCCAAATGGTGTTAAAAACTACCACAGAAAGACTAAACATATACCAGTCTTAAATTCTTACTCAAAAACTTAAGCCATAACAACAACTCGCAAACAGTCCCATAGTCAGGGTTAAAAACACCTGAAATAAAGAGGTTTTAAGAGGAATACTGAAAAGAGGGTCTAATTATAGCAACAAAATTGCTTCTTTGGTAACAGTACATTTTAGTCTTCAAATCACCACCCATTTCAGTTCAGATGAAACTGTAAAATGCTATCATAGCAAATAAAGATACAGTTTTTTATGTGTCTTATTAACTAGCCCTTTGACAACCATATGACCAGGTGCTACAGTTTCAAACACGTTAGCATAACCTAAAAGGGACTTATTCACTTTATGTTAAGGTATTGACTAATTTAAACTAAAATGTCAAAAATCTCACAGTACATCCACTAAGGCAAAGCCTAATAATACAGTTAACCTAGACACATGCTTCTGCACAAGGTCCTATCAGAATTAAGATTATAAAATATGATATACATGTTAGCAAGTATGTCCTAATTAAATGTAATTTTAAAAGCTTACACAAGGCACACAGTTTTTACTAGACACCAGCCATGTTTTTCTACTTTGTGTAAACTATCAACCAGTTTGTTAGAAGTCATTTATGGTCATCCTGTGTTAATTCTCACCCTACACAAAACCCACATACTTGAAAAATTGATAAATTCCTGATGACTACCTCATTATTTTACACAAGTAAGAGAATACTACCCATAAATTGACACTGAAATAGAGAACTCTTGGCTGCTATTAGGTAAAATTATCCTTGTTGCGGCTTCTCTGTCACTGCCCAACGTGGGGGAGGGGATTCCAATGACAAGTTCTAAATCCACCCAAGTATTGATTCAGGAACTGTAACATTGCTGCTCATGTAACAAACCGTCTTTCTTACCTATTTGCCTGGAAAAAGTATTAAACTATTGCCATATGTAAATGCATACACAATAACTTAACAGAAGGAATTGCCCTCTTTTCTTGATTTAAAAAGACTGTGCTCTTTATTCAATTTTGAACAAGATACACTTGCTTTACTCAAAGAATATTCAAAAACCATGAATAAACTCAATAAGCTTCATAAACTTTGACAGAATTTTTAATTCACAGCAGAAAATGTAAATTTAACACATCACACATGTTCTACTTCAGACTGCAAATAAAAACATTCTAGTTTAAATAATTCATATAAGCCAAAAACATGAAGCTTAGCCTACAAAAGTAGTCTATATTTATACACACACCAAGTTCACCAAATATATATAAATAATAGTTAACAAATACTGGCTCGTACTCAAAGTTATTTTCAGTGTTATTTTTCTAATACTATAAAGTATAATTAATTTTCCAAAAATATCCAACCTACAGAGGCTGAGGGTAGGAATGGTGTTGAGAAGGAGGGAAACAAGTTTAGCAAAACTTTTTAGGGCTACAGACTATTCCAATGAGATAAGTTAAATTCTGCTTGCGTACAGGCAGATAAATAAATATTGCTACAAACAAAATGTTTATTTATCACAAGACATCACTGACGTATTTTTCAGCTTTACACCACTTTTCTTAAGGAGAGGAGAATGAAATACCAACACAATAATAAAAGAAGTGGTTAACTTCTTATCTAGACCCCCCATGACACTATATCCGTGTAAGTGTGATTATATATACCTACTGGCCAAAGTTCACAGCACACTCTCATTCAGATTAAAACAGTAGGTTGTCAAAAACATGCTTGTTGATTTATTTTGTAGTCAGATATTCTGCCTTTGTTAATTTTAAAGAACAATGAATGTTTATTTCCCCCAATGACTGTGGAGTAATAGGAGAACTAAGTAACAGCAGCAATCTAGACACATGATCAAAGAACCCCTACGTAGTCTTTGGACAGACTAAACTCAAAACTTCAAAGCTGACTGAGATTCAAAAATGCACCAATTTCGAAATTTCAAATTACAGTACTTTTAATTGCGTTTTCTGATTCTGTGGTGGCGGGAGGGAATGCCACTCCAGAGAAGGAGCACCCTATGTATCAGATGAGGTCTCCAATTTCTTCAGCAACACAAAGCTCAGCTCCTAAAAGACTGCAGCCAGCTATTAAAACACAGGAGTGCCTGTATGTCGCCTATTCCCAACCGCTTCTCCCTCCTCTTCCCCATCCCCCTTCCCGCCCAGATGACAGTCATCTCGCACAGGTACTCCTTCTACCTCGGCCTCCAACTTCCCCACCTACCACAGGAGTCCCTCACAGGGCTGCGGGGGAAGAGGGGGGGGGCCGAGGGGGGGAGCAGGGACACCTAAAAGCCTCCACCACAACAGGTGCCGGCTCAGCTGATGGTTCAACTCCTGACGCCCTCCTTCGCCTCCCTCTCCCTTGGCTCCCAGACCGGGGCGAGACCTCGCACCCGCCCACCGCAGGGCGTTGCGCATAAGAGCGAGAGGATCCAGGCGAGCTCCCCTTCCTCCATCGCCGGTCCCGCCGCCCTCCTCGCCGCTCCGCTTCCCAACCCGCCAGCGACAGCCTCTCCCGGATGCCGAAGGGAAAAGGGCCGCAGAGGCCGCGGCGGCCGCCGCCGCTGCCCCCCGGCCATGCCCGGCCTGCCCCAGGAGGGGGCGGCGGTAGGGAGGGAGGGCGAAGAAGGCTAGGTCCAAAGCCCGGTGCGGGTCCCGGCCCTGCCAGCCCCGGCCCGGGGCTCGGCGGGTCCCCGCGTTCTCCCCACCTCCTCTCTCTAAGATGGCAGCGGAGCTGCCCCCTGCGCTGCGCCCCCCTCGACCGCGCCGGGCCGGGAGGTGGCACCAGCTCGTCCCGCTGCGCAGCTCCCCGCCACCGGCTGAGGCGTCTCACTTACCCGTGTGGGGGGCGGCGCGGGCCCTGCGCCTCCGGCCCGGCTTCTCCCGGTTGAGGCCTCTTCCCTCGGGCGGCGGGCGCAGGCAGGGCGAGGAGCGAGCGCTTTCCCCGGCCTCGGCCAGGGGCCCCGGCGCGGCAGCGCCTCCCTCTTGTGCGCTCCGCAGTCCGGCCGCCCCGCCGCGCTCGGGCCCGCACGGCTGGTCGGCGGTGCCGGTGCCGCTCGGGGCGCGGAGGGCACCGGCCGCGGGGTCTGTCCGCTGCGCGCCTTCCTCTCTGGGCGGCGAAGAGGGAGCGGGGAAGGCGAGGGGGGGGGGCCCGGCCCGGCCCGGCGGGCGGATCCGCGGCGCTTCCTGGCCGGGCTAGATTTTCTATCGCTCACAAAATGGCGCGCGTTCCAAACCTGCGCAGCGCCCGGCGGCGGCAACGGCAGGGCCCGGCCTCACCTCGGCTCGGCGCGGCGGCGGTGGCGGCGGCGGCCTGAGCCCCGGCCAGGCAGCGCGGGGACAGCGGC
>JAOXJM010000001.1:114315003-114352735 GCA_026413425.1 Tringa solitaria | reverse complement strand
TTCCCAACCTCCCTCCCCGGGGTCTGTGACGGTATCCGTGCGGCCGGGCCGGGATGGCCCCACCGCGATGGGGCCTGGGGGAGGCGCCGGGGCGGGGCGGCGAGGCCGGTAACGGCGCGGGAGGAATAGGGGAGCGGCTGCCCTTGCCCCCGCCGCACGGTGGGCGCCCGGGGGGAGGACGGCCCGCCATCACCGCCGCCCCACCGGCATACGGCGGCGCTTTCCCCGGTCGGCAGGGGGCGCCGGCAGCGCGGCGGCGGGCGAGGGAGGAGGGAGTAGGAGCCAACCGGCCGTCCCAGGCCGGGCTAGGCCCAGCAGGCCCGGCGGCCGGCGCCGCCCGCTGTGTGGGGAGGTCCGTTCCCCCCCGCCCCTGCAGGGCCGCGGGGTTGGTGAAGGGCCCTCTACCAGCCAGGAGGAGCGGGGTGGTGTGTCCAGGGGACTCGGGTAGGCAGGAGTCCTCCTCATGGCCATCTCTTAACCATAAATATATTCCCTCCAAAAAAAGGAAAAAAAAACCAAACCCAAACACTAATAAGCCGCCTCGTCTGGCAGGCGTGAGGGGAAGCTGAGGGAAGCCTCCTTTCCACCCGTAATTGCGGAGCGGAGGAGTGGAGTTGCGGCATCGATGCAGCTCGCCTAAATCTGTGACAGGGATTTTTTTAAATTTTTTATTTTTTTATCTTCTGGAATGCCCACAAAGATCAAAAAGTAGAGTATGGCCTTTATCTAATACTTTAATTCTAACGTGTGATACTTTAATCTAGTCATTTTAGTTCACAGCCAGCCTCCTTGAAGAAATTAGGACATATTACTAACGCTTGTTCCATTTGCTTTTCTTCCTATTTTAATATTTTTTTATCTCAGCTTAAAAGGTGGAAATAAGCAGCCAAGGAGAGGGAGACAGGTGCAGCAACAGCCAGAGCCATAGGTCCCCCAAATAATCTAAAGTATTGCTTTACAAATGCAGTATCACACGCCCTTCAACCAAGCTAAAATTTTGTTGCAGCTGAAAATAGCAGTCCAGAGTCCGTCCACCTTCAGCCATGGAATCCCTCTGCCTCTTTTTTTCTACATGAGGAGGATGAAACTAACCGAAATGCCCACCCAAAATGAAAAGTTCTCTGTATATCTAGGAGAAATACCGATGCACAGGAGACAGCAGGAACATGTGGCAGGGGAGTTGTGGGATCACCCCATTGAGTAACAGCACAGTGTTAGGTTAGATCATCCATGAAATTGCACCTTAGAGCCATGGTAGGTGCCTGGGAGATCCATGATTTTAGGAATACTTTCTCGTTCCCCTCAGCCCCAGAAAGATTGAGAGGTCACTTTGAGCTGCTTTTGACACTTCTCTCTTTGCTTTTGCGTATTACCAGAATGTAGCTCTTACCCCAGGATGAAGAAAGCCAACACACGGGTTCTGCAGCATAACAAAGTCCCACAGGATCGCCTGCTTCTACCCAGGGACTCCCAAGTTAGTATCATCCTATTTTGGCCTAGAATATCTGCACTCACAGTGTATTGTACAGGAAATCCAGAACACAGAGAAAAGCACTGGCTGTCTTGCACGTGCTCTGCCCAATTCACCTGCAAGGAAGGGCAGCTCTTCTCTTGGGGACAATGGGGTCTATCCCCATGCGGATTTTGTAAATCCTACTAAAATCTCTTTTCCATTCTGTGTGAGTGGTGATGTGCAGTGGCAAAATAATTTCTCTGTTGTTCAGTGTGGGTAACTACAAAGCTCATAGAAAGTAGTCACGCCATTTACTGTATTAGAGTATGTTACAGCATGTAACTTGTTGGAGTTTTGAGGGTTTTGGTGGTTTTGTGTGCTAACACTTAAAAATATTACAGCATTTTCACGAGTGTGTGCACCTGCTTAGTAGTCCTTTACTTTTATTTTGCTGTCTGTACCCAAGCTCATGGTATGTGGCAACTTGGGCTGCGATAAAATGTCCTTTAAAAGGGGATGGCCTTTTTTTTTTTGTAATTTTATCTTCAGCACAAACAACTAAATATTTTTGTCTTGTTAATATTATATTGATAATTAATAACCTCTATAGTTCTTCTCTTGTACAACAGTATTCTCTTAAATGTCCATTTCATTAAAAGCACATATACACACTACAGACGGTCTGCAACATTGTCTGTTTAGCTCCTCAACAGCTAAAGTGTTGAAGCTGGTAATCATTAAAATTAAGAAACAAGGCTGTTGCGAACTGCTGTTCTACCAGAATCCTGCTGCAGCCACAGAATCTGGGGTTAGAACTGGTGTCGAGATGGACTTGCTTGTCTGTATGTATTGGAAAGAGGACTTGTATCTTCCGCTGCCAGTAGGTTTAGGGCTACGGTTAGGGATTTGAGCATGTTCCAGGCTGGGACTGTACCAGAATCCTGCCTCACCTGGAAACCTAGCACACAGGGTGGGAGCAGGACAGAGCTTTATCTTTGTATTGGAAGTTAGGACTCCTCTTTTGTGCTGCAGATATGGCTAGGGTAAAGGTTGGTTCTAGCATTTGGGAAGTGAGGCTTTTCCAAGCTGAGATTCAGCCAAAGTCTTGCCCCGAAAAATTTCATTTTGGTTTTAAAACCAAGTCAGCTCCTTGATTTGTGGGGTGTAACACACCCCACAAATAGTTGTACCCGAGTAACCAAGAAGTCAGTATTGCATAGATGTGGGCTGGAAGTAAGGAATAGAAGATGAGGGTATGCCTTAACTGGCCAAAAGAAAATATGCCAGCCAGAGATATTACTTTGTAAGAGATCAGCTTTGGGGAGAAATAGCTGAGATGGAAAAATAATATAGAGACTGAAGATGGAGCACTGAGAAATAGTTTGTGATCTGGAAGAAGGGGATCAAAATACTTACTAATTTCTTCTACTTTGTTCAACATAATAACAAGTTATTGCATTTTTTTTTTTTCTTTAGGAAGAAAGGGACTGTCAAGAGGGGAAAGACTGACAATCCTGGTTTTTTTTAACTCTTTATCAAAAACCACCTGGAATAGGTTAGACGGTATTTGTATCACACTTGAAAATAGGACTTTGCATACATGCTTTATGAATTACTAGACAGGCTCCTAAGAAATACTTGTTTTTCTCTTCCTAAGAGACTAACCCCTCAGAAAGCTGTATATTTTCGGCCAAAAAGAACAACAATAAGCAGAAAACTTGAAAAAAAATAAGGAAAAAATACATTAAAAAATGAGGAATGAATACAGTATGGAGAAATAAGATCTAAGAGAGAAAATAATATAGAATAATGGAATCATTTAAGTTGGAAAAAACCTTAAATTGAAAAAGATCATCGAGTCCAGCTGCAAACCTAGCAGCACAGTCTAGGGAAACAGAACAGATGTAAAACAACAAAACAGTATAAAAGTTTTCTTAGTTCAGTAGCTACAATGTGAGGTGATACACAACATTCAAAACATTAAATTACAGTATCTCAATGGGACAGAAATTTACCTTACAGTCAACCTTAGTTGACTATTCTACCTCTCCTGTCTTTCAGTATGATTATGCTGAGAAATAAATCCTTCCTGTTTTCCTCTTTTTTTTTCTGGTGCGCATCTTCATCTATGCTGTCAACAAAGTAGACCTAGGACCAGTGCAGAAATGGTTGTAATCGGAACGTAAAGGATCCAAGAGCTCCCAAAAGTGCAGGTCTACCACAGAAGGTATGCTATAGAAACAAAAGATTTTCCAGAGTAGTGGCTATTATTATTACTGGTATTTGGGGGAAAAAGCACAGACTTTGTGATCTAAGTGAAGAGTAATAGAATATGGCATGGCAGATAAATATATAGTAATAAATAAATATTTGTGTGTTTTACTTTATATTTTACAAAAGAAATAAAGTGATCAGTAGATCAGAGGAAAAAGCAAAAAATATATAACATTATTTTCACCCTTTGAGTCATCTATCCAGTAAAGATTGAAAAAGAATTACTCATTAGATCTGCTTGGTTTATAATTGTTTATTTTAAAATTTCTGGCAGTGAAAGTTATTGTGCAAGAGGCAATACTGAAGTGGATGGACTGTTAGTGTGCTAAATGTGGCACTTCTTACTTCCACAGTGGCCAGTTCTGCTCATTTATTCGTTGGTTTATTTGTTTGCCTCTGATTATGGGAATAATCTACAAATCTGCATATGATGCCAGATTTACTTACCTGCATTCCCAGGTGTTGGAAGCAATAGGTAATTTCAGAACCATCCTTGCTTCCTGTCAAAGATTACCAGGACTTCATAACTCTTGTGTTAGGAATGTCTACTCACATAACTAGTATTATCAAATAGCTTTTGAGTTATTCAACCCAGCATTTTGCCAGTCACAGACTTAAAGCAGTATGGTTGTGTTGGTCATTTTTGTGGCCTTCTGAGCACACATTATATCAATGAGACCATCTCTACCATTTTGGGAATGAAGATGTTTTCCTAATTAAGGGGCTAAGTACTTTCCAAGCCTATGGAAGCTGCTCAGTATCTTGTCAGCTTAGTTTCATCTCCTCACCTCACCATTGCTTGATAGTGGAGTGTGACCTTGGGTAGTACGTCCTAATTTTTCCCTTCACAACCTTGCTGCATTGATTAGAGGGGTACATATGTTCTGTAAGTCTCCATTCTGTGATCCAAACCCTAAAAAGCCTTTATAACCAAGCAGTTTTTCTTTTGGAGTGTGCGCCTTTCTGTCTGAATTCCAGACTTTCATGCGAGTCATGGGCACTCTGACCTTTCCAGGGCTTAATGTTTGTACTTTGAATAGATGTTTCAATCTAGAAGATTTGTTGTGCCAGTTGCAATTCAAATAATCCTTGGTTTCCTGCACATCCTCTGCAAGAGTGGCCTTCTTAGGCCAGCAGACCCATCTTAGAAGATCTTCAGAAAGGTTTTCTTCATAATATAGAAAAAAAATTATGATGTCAACTGTTCTGTTAGCTTGTGTTTCTCAGGCAAAGCCACTATGTAGCTCAATCCCGTTGGTGCTAGGCTATGATCTGAAGTTAAGTCCCAAAAGAAGTTCTTCTCTCTGGGTTACATCATTGACACTTCAGAAGACGCCATAGCAGCTCTCAGACAGACTTAATTCTAAATCAAACCATCATCTGGAGTGAGCAGCTTGTGTTTCGCCTGTCAAAAAGGTGCTGCTAAGTAACTAATGTGGTCCATCTCTTTTTAGGCCAGAGAGGTTGCCATGGTAACCTATTTGAATGTAGATAGATACGCTTTTGAGTCATCATCAGAGCCCAGCTTTGATAGTACAGGGTTTGGATTGACAGTCAGTACTGCATATTGTGTAGGTTGGCACGCCTCTGGACCAGAAGGTCCTAGAATTGCTGCTGTTGCTGCCGGATGAGGCTGGCAATGGATAAAAAATTGTGTGACTCCCTGAGTTTTCTCTGATATTCTCTTGAATGGCAGTCATGTATTCCTTGGTGTTCTCACTCTATAGAGGCAGGTTGAAGATCACACTGCTAAGTATGGTGAGTTCCTTACTCCAATTTCAAAGTCCTTCAACAAAATAGTGGAGATTTTGGGGGGGAAGATGCCTCTGGGAAAGAGGCTGTGTTACCTATTTTAGGGGAAATGTATACTTTAAAGTTGTTTCACAGAAGTTTTCCTGAAATCACTTTCCATGATAAATACATTTGTAGGAGTGCAGAACAGTTTTCTGTTGAAATCGGGCATCCTGAAGTGTTGTGCTTTAAAAATTTTGCAAATCAAGGGCTACAATGTCAAGTATTTCCCCCCTGGGAACTCCTCTACAACCTCAATTTCCAACTTCGAGAGGGATCTGGTTTCCCTGTGTTTGGGAAGATGACAAAGACATTGTGTTAATTTAATCGTAAAGTTTCACTCCCATCCAAAAGGACTAGTACAACACCACTCACATCTCTAAGAATTTGTATTTGGTCCTGCTGATTGTAACATAGCTGAGCTGAATCTACCTACACCTGTTCAATGTAAAGCTTTTGCTTCTCTGTAAGAATTCCTGGAAGAGTCAAGAGCTGTCCTCAGTCCTCTTAAAATTAGGTCCTTCACTGGCAGCTTCTTTTGAAGCTTACCTAGTGATACAAAATACAATGTCCTTACTCTGTAGTTGTGCAGCAGAACTGCACCAGCCAGTCTTTGCTGGCTAAAATTAAAACTTTGTGCTTGGTGTCAGGACAAAGCTTCTTGCTTTGACAGTATCTGAAACTGAATCCTCTGAAGGGATATTGTCTATGAAGTTCCAACACGTGATATTTGCAGTATCCTGACTTCACAAATCTGTTCAAGAAAGTTCTTCAAAGTATGTTCTGCCAGGTGCCTACACGACCATAAAATCTCCTGCTAGCTAACAAAAATAAAGTGACACATTTTAAATTACATTTCCCTAAAACTTGCCATTTACAGCAGTTCACCGTACTAAGAAATTGTTCTTCGAGCAGCAGAAGCAGCAATGCTTGGCTGTCTATCCCTTTTTCCTCCCAGATCCTCTGTCCCCTCCCGATCCAATATTTTATTTCAGGTGTTCAGATTCCCTTTGTACCTCAGATGCTGAACTACCCTAAAGCTCCAGCACGTGACCCTGCACTATCTATTGAGCAAAGGGGACTGTGAACTGTCACTTATTTGGGGTTACACATGTGCAGCTTGGCCAGTTAGCTGACCAAACAGAAGCATTAACGGTTCAGCTTACACTTCAGCTTTTCCTGAAGTGAGAACTGCTTAACTAATTAACCAGGATCAATCCTCGACCCGGCCACTAATTTTCACAAAACTTCATTGAATCTCTTTGATTCAAGATCTCTGTCCAAGATGGGTCTGTCAAATCGTGAGGTGGCTGATCATCGCTAGAGTTAAAAAGTGATTACAAGAGACGGACCGAGGGTCTAATAAAGAGGCAGTTCACTCAGCCTTATGAAACCAGAATAAATAGAGTCTGTTTCTTTCCAATACGCATGTAAAACAAATCAGCTGTGTGTACGTTACCTTCCTATAATGTATATTTCAGACTCAGTTCCCTGGCTTTCCACACCGCTGCGGCCCTCCAGCATATTCTGTGGCATCACTAATGTAGGCTAATTGCTATGTGGGCCAGCACTCCCATGTTTTTTTGTAGGGCACACTTTTCTAGGGGCCTGCAGTTTCACCACCGCGAGTTATTCCAGGGCACTGGCAAGGTTGGTGCTGACCTTATGCTGAGAACGCCCTGCCCACCTTGTCATGATGACTGCTGCATGCCGGCGGTGCGGTGCGGCCAACCGGGCCTGCGGTGTCAAGTCCCACAGGGGTAGTCCTGCCAGAATGGAGCTACTAAAATAGCTTTCGGCTGCCGGGCAGGGTTTTTCTGCTGGTGCGAGGATATCCCTTAAGCGTTACCGCTCTGAGTTCCCCCGTTCCTGTCTGTAACAGCCTGGGGAGGGCAGAATGCCACGAGCACCTCTGGGGGAAGCACACGTGTGGACACAAATCTGAAAACAGCGTGGGAAGAATAATGTCATACAAACAATTTGGTGCTAGCATGTCAGCCAGCCCTGCTCTTCCTGTGGTTAAGTCAGGTCCCGGTTCCCTTTCCAGTTATAACAGGGGGGATGAGTCCAGAAGGTCACCAGATGGTTTGCAATGAGTTAGGCTGGTTTGACACTGCTGGACCTTACAGTTCTCCATCCCCATTCTTTTTAAAGAGGCTACAGGGCTATCTGTCCCTTAGTGTTTGTGTTAGTGACTTCCACCCCACAATCCTTTATGCCGGGACTCTAATATGAAACAAACTGCCAGCTGAACTGCCAGGTTGAGGAAGAAAAATAGGGTTTGGAGAAATGATGGCTTTCAGGTCTCAGGAAACGACAAAAGCTTGCAAGGGTTCCAGCCCCCCCAACTAGAATCTGGGGTAATGCATCCTTTTTCTTCCTCAGCTGCAGTGTGGAGGTCTGATTGTTCATTTATTTGGCACAGATATGTTTGTGAAAAGACTTTAGCGAAAAATGGCTTGAACCATCTCCAAATCAGTTCAGGAAATCCTGAACTGGGCCAGATGCTTGTGTTTTGGCAACGCTTGCTGGGCAAGAACTGGCCTATAAGCATTACAGAATAGATAGTTGGCCTGTTCTTTATTAGTGGTTTTCCCTCTGCAGGAGCGTGCGTTGTCACGTGTTGTTTCATTAAGGTCAGTTCAAGGCTTTGTACATTGAGTAGATCTATGGCAACACAAGACACACAGCTAGTACCATACTGTGCTACAGCTGTCTGAAACTCCTGCAGTCACACTGATTTGTTTGGGATATGTTTACACACTGCCACAGTCGTAACTACAGATTGCCTAAACTTGTGGTCAAGTGTTATCAGTGTCAATATGTTTGGAGTGCATTTCTGAATGAAGTCTTAGATCTAGTTTAAATATAAATGTCTAAATCTGCATTTTGGCTCTTAAACGGTGGTGGTTTGGCTTTCAAGATGCTAAGCATGTTGAGCTATGTTTGACTTTATCCACCAGTACTGGAAATCACATTGCTTCTGTTATGTGTATGTAAATAGTATAGACCTCCTTCAGCTTACCTTTGTCTGCAGCAGTACTAATTGTGTATTGGTGGACACAATTATACTGGGGATGATGGAATTTTGGCAAGCATTGGTAGCATAATTGAAGATGAGATGTGTTGTTTGCATAAGTGCTGTGAAACCTGGTTGTGAGTGGAGGAGAAAAAGGACTTCTACTGCTGTTTCATTTGTTGCTGGGTTTTGTGCATTTGCATTGGTGGTGTTTCCTAAGAAGTATTTTAAACTGTTTCACAAGAAATCTGTCATTCACAAGAAATCTGTGATTCTTTAAATTGTAGAATAGACTCGGTAAAGGTGGCAAGGCTGTAGAGATGTGAAAGATTTCATTCAGCAGCAGCTGTGCATGAAACTCACTATGCCAGTGGTTGCATAAAACCGCTTCTCTGTTCTCAGTTAAAAGCATTGCCCATAAATTCTTTCCCTTCTGGAGAATAAAATTAACATAACTCCAGATAGCTAATATTTTTATGTGTAGGGCCCATCAAGTTTATGAATACACAGACTATCCTGCTTATGAGTGCACACATCATCGAATTTATAAACAGAGCACATAACAGTTATGCTCACAGCACATAAACTTTATCTCTTGGTATATAAAACTCAGTCATGATGTTGTTATGAAAAACAAAAGCTGAAAAATTACTTCAAGCCCTTCTTTTGCACCCTTACAACCTATATGTCATAGGTCTTTTCACTATAAGCCTCGACTGAATTTTGTATGTATTGACAAAGGAGTTTTTGAACCATATTACCCAGGTATGTGAAATTGGACTACTGTAGCCAAATTTCAAGCAGAACATAATTTTGAAGACTTCCAGTTAAAAATTATAACAAAGCTAAATGAAAAGCATATAGAAAATTCAAAGTGCCTAAAAACTAAATTATAAACGCTCATAAAAAAATCACACTACCTTCAGACAAAATCCCAAACATGTTAATTTTTAAGCTGTTTTTTTTTAACACAACCCTGTCTTTGCTGTAGCCAAGATGTGTCTGTAGTAAGTATATAAAAAAATTAATGTAACATAAGCTACTTTGACTTTTTAAGTTTATTCTAGGTGTATCAGTATTGAATATAAATCCTGTACCTGACACCTAGGAGCCTGAATTAATAAATTTTCTCGAGAACTAGACTATATTCATTTAATAAAATACTAATTATACAGTGCCAATTATATACATGGGAGGCTAATTAAAAACAGTGCTCAAATTTACACAGGTAGTTTGTATCTGGAATGGACAGAGTGTACAGTTTTCTTTCCTATGTGAAACACAGTACAGAACACTGTGTTACTTAGCTCTTCTGTTTTATAATTACTAACTCTCCCTTCCTGGTACTTAACTACTCTAAATACTACTCTTAATTGCTAGGTTAATGCCAGTGGCCACTGAACAGAGCACATACCTCCCCAATACATTGAAAAGCCGGCTACCCTGATCAAATGCTTAACTAGATGAAAAAAATGTCGTATTTGAGTTGTGCTATGGGAAGTTACTCACTTTTTATTCAATTAGGCAGAATCCCAATACTACAAAACAACATAGGATGTATCTAAGATGTAAAGCAAGGGCTGATAGTACTAACCCAAGAATTCACAGCAAGAGCAGTATTTATTGAAAGAAGCCTGAGCCCAGGGCTAGTCTTACTGACACTTCTTTTCCTGAGACTGAAACTCCTGTCTGTACCATCTGACTCTTACCATCTCCTATACCGCAGACATCATTTTTGCCCCCATTTGTACCTATCCCCTCACCTGCAGTAACCCTGTTCCTTGTCCTCTCACATTCGGTGAGGTATCTGGCTTCTCTACATCTCAGCAGCAGCAATGCTGAAGAGACAGAAAGGACATTCTCCCCACTGGAGGTGCAGGTGCCCAGAATTCAGATGCCACCACATGCCGGAGCAAGCAACTTCAATTAGGCCGCTCCTGTATTAATTGGAGAGGTAGAAACTTTGGGGAATTTAGCAGAGTTTCCACTGTGCATGGGGAACTGTGATTCTTTAGCCATCCATAATTTTGCTTGGGGAGGATAATAGGAAAGGTTGAGTCTTCCCAAGCCCTTGGACGAGAAACCAGTTTCAAATAGGTCCCAAAAGCAGTGTTCAAAAAGCCTGACACTGAATATAATTAACTAATGTACACTGTATGTAGTTACTGAGACCAGACTCTCTCCTATGGGTGATGCAGAGCCATATTCTACACATGTGCAATATATCACGTGTCTTGGACATGCTGTACTTGCATGCACGGTCATCAGAGCTTTGAGCACTCATAATGAGATTTGGGGTAAATCTGAAAGGAGCAGAAAAACTCTCTCTGACACCAGGGCAGCACCTATATTTGTCCAGAGGACAGAGTTTTCAGTTAAAAGTCTAAAGGTTTTACAGAAATTTAGAAGAACATATTTCCTCCTAACTTCATTCTGAGAAACAGCTGAAACATTTACGGCCTTATTTTTTGTGTTTTCGGGCAGTTTGACTTTTTTGTGTGTGTGCGTCCAGAACATTCAGGCCGAGACAAACATCCAAGTAATCCTTGTTTGTTTGTTTGTTTGTTTTCCATTGTTTATAGGTTTGCCAAGCTTTAACTACTTGGAAGAAATTTTCTGTCCTGGGTGTTGCTTCAGGCTGATTTTTTATTTTTTTTTTTAAGGGGAAGGGATGAGGAGAAGTTGGGATTATTTTGGAAAGGGTACTATTTCGGTTTGGGAAATTTATAAGCAACTGCAAACCAAGTGCAAATTTAAAAGGCTGAAAACAGCAGCAAAGTTATTTCTTGCTTAGATTTTCACAAAACAGAACTTTTCATTGTTTTTTTCATGTTGCTTTTCAGGGCAGTGAAATCAATGTATAATAACTTATAGTAAATATCCCAACTCTGTGTCATTAATTTTTACCCAAACCCCAGATGGCCTTAACATTCTCTACTTCTTAGACAGAGAGACAGCAATATACAATTTTTTTACAGGCAACAGACAAGTGTTGCTGTATGTATTCCACAGAAGAAAAAAAAATTGCTTAAAAGTTACTTCTGAATTAGGGAAGTTTTCCAAGCATTTGTTGTTCTTTTCCCCAAAAGAGTATCATAAAATATGAAAACAGGGCTTTCTGCAACGGCTTCCAGTTGTATTGCGAAATTCTGTTAATGACTTTGCCACAGCTAGTTTTGAGAAAAAAGGTGTTAAGTCAATCACTGCTTCTTCAGACACTACAGAAGCACTTTATAGATTTGATATGACTCCCAAAGTACATCTTCTTTTACATGTTTCATTTTATGGTTAATAGGAAGAATAAACATATTACTTGAAATAAAATTAAGCTATTCATAAATTAATCATATTCCTAGCCAGGTATGAAGGTTTGTTGTCTGACAAAGATTTTACATACCTGTGGTGCACAGATCACACTTGAGTTTTAGAGCTTACATACTACTGATGGAGCTGTCAGACCTTCCTAGCTGCTAAATCTTCTAAATACTGTGACCTTTCTAGTTCCCTGCTTGGACAGGAGAGACATGAGGGCCTGGATCTACCACTGCCAAAATGGCACAGCACTTGCAGCAGCAACATCAATGGAGTTGATGGAGTGTAGTTTATGAATACTTAGAACCAAATAATCCTTTAAGGCCATTACAAAGGGTGCAAGGTAACTTTGTGATGAGAGTAATCAGTACTACAGCAACTTGGTATTCGTATAGCACTATAAACAATTTTAGCTCTGTTATCACATAGAATGAATAGTGGGCTTTACTGCATCAATATAGCTACTTCAGTTTTAAATAACTGCAGCATCAAAATAATGATTTGATTTTCTTCAGACTTAGATTGTTTTCCTTTTCTTAATGGCCGCACAAGCCAAATTTCATCTTTTGAATTATGATTGTGTGACATTTCAACTGTAGACTAACAGAAAATGTATTTTCCTTTATGCTATATAAGGAAAAAATAGCTGATTTTGCTAAAGTTTCCCAATAACTCTTGAGTCGAAACAAAGCATACAAAGCTCCAGTGCAAAGGGGTTTTTTTTAAATTATGAAAAAGGGAGATTAAAAAGGATACAGCTGAGGTAAAATAGGCATCTTCTGCAGTCTGGTTTCAGGTTACCTTTATGCAACTGAGTAAAACAGTTTTAATTCAGGCTACATTGTAATATTATGCCATGTTTTACCATACATCTAAAAGGAGAGAAGATCTGACTACACAAATACAGAGGGAGGCAATTACATTTTCTTCTTGTCATCAGAAGGTCATGCTCCCTCTTGCATTACTACCTCTTGCATTTGCACTCTTGTCCTTTCTGTTTCCCACAATGGCAGTGGCCACCTGAAAAAACAAACAAACCAACCAAAATATTTTGGACAGTTCATGGAGATTTTCCTTTTCTTTTTGGAGAAGGATTTTGAGGTGGTCTCTTCTCCTACAAGGAGGTAGCCTGTTCCACCATGTGCTTGGTCGTTCTTTTCTTTCTTTCTAAGTTAATTCTCTCCCTCTGCTTAGTGATAAGCCTTTATAGCTAGCAGCTGTCCCAGTCATCACCAGCAGAACCCTCAGACACCAGCATGCCTTCCCTGCAGAGGGCTGGTGTTAGGTATTTACACACGGGTGACCTACTTCACTGCCTAACTGGTTTTGACACTATTTTCCAGCTATATGGATTAAGATTTTTTCTTCCTGAAGTCATTGGTCTTTCTCCTAACCTTTCATGACTCTGAATCATGTCATAACAGTAAACCTCATGGCCTCTTAATCTTCTCTTTTCTATAGTATTTGCATGAAGAACTGCTATACTGGGAACTTAAAACTAATCTAGTTTTGTACTTGGTTTCCAGCAGGAGCCAACAAAGGATGCCTAAGGAAAATGTTACGAACAAAGTAAGGGTGTGGTCCACAAGCATTCCCTGTGTCCAGTAATCTGTGATTTGGAGGTTTCTGCAGTGTGGATGGTGGGTGATATTTTCTTCTTTAACAGCCTTTGTATTTAACAGACTTAACTTCCGTTAATTTGTTTGGTTGGGTTTCTCTCCCAAACCTTTAATGTCTCGCAGTATCTTGCAGCAAAGATTTCTACAGCTTAAATCATGTAGAGAACCTTTTTTTTTTTTTTTGAACATGCTTCCTACCAGCTTCATTAATATTCTTAATACTCATATTGGAAAATGATAGTAACAGTGTCTTCATTTTTATCTTTTCTCTGCCACTGGTGATTTTGTAGACCTCTGCTGTATCTTGCCTCAGTCATCTGTTTTTCAGAGTTAAGAGCTCATACATATACCTCATGCAGAATCATTCTGTTTCTTTGGTTATCCTTGTCAAACATTTTCTGAATTATTTCCATTCTATTAGGCCCTTTTTGAGATGTGAAGAAAAGAACTGTACATACTACTCAATAGACACAGAACTATGGATTGATAATGGGCTGGTTATATTACAGTGTTCTCTGTTTTGCTCTCTTTTCCAATCTTAGTAATTCCAAATATTTTATTTCCTTTTCTGAGTAAAAGGGAACATTGTGCTGATGTTTTCAGAGAAATATTCATCAGAACCCAAAGATCTCATTTGTGAGTAGAAAACCAGCTTACAGCCCCTCGCTATATATATAAATTTTTTTCTCCCATGTGCACTACTTTACATTTAACTACATCAAATTTTATCTGCCTTTTTATTATCCAGTCACTCAATCTTGTAAGGTCTTTCTTCACTTCCTCAGTTCTTCACAGTCAGCCCTTTAACTGCATCACAATTTGTCCTCTAACTTTCCTTTACCTGAATAGCTTAATATCATTAGCAATCTGTGATATCTCACTGCTCACCCTCTTTTTCCAGATCATTTATGAATACATTAAGCAGCACAAGTCAGAGCACAGGTCCCTGTAGACTCCTCTTGTGATGTCCCTCTTCTATGAAAACCAACCTTTTATTTCTGTTTTATTTCTGTTTCCTGTCATTTAGACATTTTTTGATTCATTCCTCTTGCTTCTTACTGCATAAAGGTGCTGCTTTTTTTTTCTTTTTTCTTTTTTCTTTTTTTTTTTAAATGAAGCTTTGTCTAGGGACCTCATTGTTCCTGGAAATCCCAATAGCCCTTTAACATAAGATCTCCCTTGTCCACATATATGACATCACAAAAGACTTACAGATCTGCAATATTTGATATGATTTAACAAAAGCTGTGTTGCCATCCTCGATATGTCATATTTATGGATGTGTCCAGTAATTCTGCTTTACAAGACAGATACTACTTATTTGGCTGGTGTAGACAACTCAACAGGCTCACTCATGTAGTTGCCTGGGACTTCACATGTACCTTCCCCACTTGGTTAGCAGGGGAAGGTGTTTTAAAACTAGGGTAACACACTGCAGTTAGTACTTCCACCTTTTGACACCCGAATACTCCTAGAACTCCTGGATGGAGGCCACCTGGTCCCCATGATGTCTTGCTTATTTTATCCATTTGTTTTCTAACCACTTCTGCCCTGCAGTTACGTTTGAGATAGGTTGGTAGATAGATAGATCTGCTAAATTCCCCATAATGGAAAGTGCTGACATGGATTTCTCTGAGCTCTCACATGGTGAACACAGATGGAAGAGCATGAATGTAGTCTTTTCTCCTATGGTCTTGCTTTCTCTGAGTGTTCCTTTTACACCTTGATGGTCTACAGGCCCTTCCCACACTGGCAAGCCTCCTGTACTTAATACTTATGGAAAAGGACTTGGGTTTTGTTGTGTTTTTTTTTCCCCCCATGCCCTTCCAAGACATTCCTCAAGCTCAGCTGTGATCTGCCTTATCGTATTAAGGTAACAGACTTTATGAACCCATCTGTTTTCTGCAATTCCAAAAGTTTCCAAAGGATACCTTCTTTCTTCTAATAACCCCCACAGTTAGCCATGCTGGCTCCCCCTTCTTGTGTGTCTTTCTTTATAATGTTCTGAGAAACTGGAGTAACCCATTATTAGCAAGAGGATGAAAACTAGGTTTCTTTTGAATACCAGAGAACAGGCCTAAAGGCCAGAATTTACCTTGCAGAAGAGTTACTTTGCATTTTCCTGTCAACAGAAATTTTCTTTTCCACAACAAAAGGATTCTTTCTCTCTGACGTTGTTAGTCAATGCCAAGTCCTGCTCAACCAGTAGCTGAGGATCTGTCTCTGCAATGTTGAAAGAAATTTAAAACGGAACACTAGCATGTTTTTTTAAGAAGAACCTTATACATTTATGGCCTTTGAAAATTATTAGATAACTTTACTGTGTACATGTGTGTATGTGTCAGTATGAAAGTTAAAAATAATTTCCATACTGTCCCTTACCCCATCATAAAATATTACTATCCAAACATACAGAAAAGTATGTCATTAAAAATGCAGTGTTACTCAACATTTTGTGATGGTACTTCATGGCCGTCGTATCTGTAACATGCCAAAGGAAAAAGCTACTTTGGGGACCAAGTTACATAGTTTTATTTTTAAGTGACAAGGAGAAAAGAAACAATGATCTGTGTACTATCTCAGCTAGTTCCACAGTCCAACAATCAGAATAGTAAGGTTGTAAGTATCCAGTCATTAACAAACCTAAAATCGCATGCCTATTTACATACTCCTCAAGACTAGCAGAAAGAAACATCAGTGGATAAAAACTAACCCATAAATTGTAATTCTACACTTGGAGTATTAAAAGTTATTTATATCACATTAAATTGTCAACAGCTGAAGGTACTGATATCAGTTACTAATATATATTTTTTTTCCAGTCCCAAATCAATATTTAAAAAAAAAAATTTAAAAAGTTCTGTTATATTCAAGTCTCCTTTGAGGCCACTACAAAACTTAGATATGCAAAGCTTATGTTTATGTTGCATTATTAGCAAGTACATGTGATTGCTTCATGGGAAAACATGGCAATTTCTTCTCCTCTAAGTGGCTGCTCTGACGTAAGTACTGGGCCTAATGATGAAAGGAGTAAAAAAAATTATCAAGTGAGATCAAACTAGCGGGTTGATTGATCCAAAACTTTGCTATCTGCATAAGATTTTTCCTAAAAAACATCATGGACACTTATGGAATATCCAGCTCCGTATAAATTTTGGGCAAGTTTTTTTGTTTAATATGATCTGTGGAAGTTTTCAATACCTATATAAATGTCAAATTATTTTTCAGGTGCTATCAGCACTCAAAGAATTAGTAAATTTTACACATTAATCACATGTGATTATTTTAATATTATTTTAACATTCTTTTAAAGAAGCCTTTTATTTTTGACACTGCCTACTTCAATTTATCGCTACTGGCTGGATATGCAAGTTTCAGTAGGAGTGTGTAACTTACTTTCTACTGGTTTTATTCTACATACTTGTATCATGCCATAGGCCATCTTAAAACTTACCAAACAGTTCCTTTATATCAATCAGTTCTCACACAGAAGTCTACAAATTTTACTATTATGTTAAGAATTTATTTTTCCATAACATTTAAAAATATATAAACTTGCATATCCTCACACAGAATCTCACAACACCCAATATCAACCTTTTGCACTAGGAAAAAATAGCATTTATTTCCATAGCTTTTTCCTGATTCTAAAGTAGTTTTTGTTCAGGATAAGACCTTGCCTGTCACTGTTTTCTTTTCCAAAGAGATTCTTTCAATTTTTTTTTAATGTTTAAATCACTTGTTTTGTTTTATCCAGTGTTGGTTGTTACCCCTTACATGTTTCATAACATTATTGTGAATATTTGCTAATTCTTTTGAAAGGGAAGTAAAGCTCAGTGCAATTTTCAGTCAGTTCAAGTCCTTTTTAAACAAATGACATTTACTTTGAGGCAATTCCCTCAAAAATTGTGCGTTTTTGCTGGAAAATGAGTTAGTTCATTCTTAAATAGCTTCAAAATTCCTGTAGTTTCCTTTAGTTTCTTGCCTTCCTATCACTGTTTCCTGCTTTTTCAACACCTCAGCTTCCAGCACTGCTTTGTCGCCTTGCACAAGTAAAATTAGGTATCTCTACATTTCCTGTGACTCATCAGTTTGCAGTGTTTTTACCCTCTTTAGAGGAGTCCTCATCATTGCTGCCACTGAAGTTAACGCTAAAAGCTCTATAGGTTTCAACAGCACAGAATCTAGTCTTTGTTCTTTTTACTTTCTGGTGGCCGAATATGGTCCTCTAACATGGACAAAGAATCTACATCTGCATTCTTCTACTCTATGTCTTTTGTTTCTGAGTCTTTGAGCATTTACTTCTATTATACCTCTCAATCTTAACATGACATACTATCTGGCTTTCTCTAGATCTTCTGTATGGATTTTTTTCTTCAACGTAGTTTATCCTTGACTAGCTTTTTTCACCTTGACCTTTAAACAAATAAGTTTATTTTGCTGTCTTCTGTAGCCTTTTCTCGTTTATATACATGCATAGCTCTTTTAAGTCTGATACACGTTAAAGGATAAGTTTTGATGAAAAAGAAATTTCTGTGCAATGGGAAATATTTTAGAAAACATTGATAAGATTTCATGTGTATATTGCCCCTATATGTGGTACAGAGGTTTTAATTTCTTTTTTATTATCTTCCTCATTTCTGAGGCATTAAGAAACACTACCACTTACGTGTTACAGTGCTGGGATTTGGTATAATTTATCCACCAAAGATAATAAATTTCAGTACACTTCCTGTTGTTTAGTGTATTTATTGCAGTTATTTCTTCAGCTAACTCCTTTCTGTTACTTAGGAGTAAAGAATAGCCTTTCCGCTCAGGTGCTTTAAAAAACAATTTTTAGTTTATCAAATGTACACTTTTAAAAACAACATAATGCTCTAAAAATTGTCCGATACATGAACAACATTTGAAATTACTGGTTCATTAGACTTAATAATCTCTGATCTCTTTCAGTTATACGTACTCCATATTCTTCTGATGGTAAGTAGTGAACTTTTGAGCACATTTCTATTGTTGTGACTTTGTATTTCCTGTACAACTTCTACTGTTGAATTCCTTAAGTAGACCACTGTTCTCTAAGCAAAGATTTCAACACTATTAAAAAAAGCAGAAAAAAGTGTGCTTCAGCTTCCCTATGGATGTTTACCCCATTTGAATATACTGAATTTTGCTAATTCCAAGATTTGACAGCTATCTTTCTATACCAATTAATGCATACTTTTCAGCTCTGGGTTGAGGCAAATATAGAAGTCTAATTATTCTAAACAATTTAAACATAATGATTAAAATAACATTCCAAAGGAGATCAGGAATATGCAATAAACAAATGTATGTATGATTCTACTGAAGTTAATATCATTTTTCCATTTGGTTTCAGTTTAGCTTCATCTGTTACCAGAGTTGTTCTAGTTCAGTTCTGGTTCAGGCCCAGCAAAACTTGAAAACAAATGAAGTTCAAAGTCAAGTTTGGTTTTGGTTAATTCCACAAGTAGAATTACATCGAAGATAAATTCAAGCAAAATGTGTACCCTTTTAGTCTAGCTCCTTGTGATAAATTCAGGAATAAACAGAATATTTAATCTTATTCTTGCAGCTGAATGCAGCACTGCATGAACCAACAGCAGTAACAATTATATAAATTAAGTAATAAAGAGCTGTCATATCAAAGTAGCTACTATGTTTCTAAATTAACTCAGGTCTCCTCAACAAAACTCTGTTAAAAAAACCAAACCAAACAATAAAACAAAACCAACCAAACAAGCAAAAAAAAAAAAGGAGGGGGGGGAATAAAAGAATTACTTTGAGGAAGATAAATATTCAGTATCATTTTGTCATTAAAATGCATATACAGAGAGAGCACCTGAGGACTGCAAACTAATCCTAATGTTTTAATTACCTAACCTGTGATTCTTTACCTCTGGGATCTAACTATCACCTCCCAATTCCTAAAAGCTGAAGAAAGCAACAAAAGCACCTCCTAAATTTGGCTATATGCCACAGTAGCAATCCACATACAGCCATCATCTGTCGGGGAGATCCTTAACCCCCATCACAGATTGCTGCTACCTAAATTGCCCCAGAGCGATACAAGTTGTCGCCAACTGCCTGGCCCTGCCCTCCGAGGGAGCGAGCCCCACGTTTTGCCCCCAGCGCTGCAGGCAGTGGGTGTCAGCCCCGGCGTGGTGAGGGGTGACCTGTCTTCCCACCTCCAGCCCCTGGGCACCCCTGAGGTGTCCCCTACCCTCTTCTCCCTTTTCATTGCTTCTGCACCTTCACCCTGGAGCCTGGCTGGGGCAAACAAAACGCGGTCGCGATCTTCTGAAGGAACTCCCGTTGGCCAAACAAAGCCTAAAGCTCTCAGTCTCATCATTTGTCCAAATTTGGAGTGGATTTTTCAAGTGGACAGAAGCCGCACGCTCCTGACAATGAGAGGACTCGGTGCCAAAACTCAAGCCTTTGTTCTGAAGCTTGAATTTTTTAACTGATTTTGCTGAAATCTTCCAAAATAATTCAGTATGAGGTGGATACTTGGTAAAGAGAATTTGTAACTTGGATCAATCAAAAGAAATCAGTTCCTATGAATGGTTCTAGTTAGGCCTGTAACTAGTAAGACGACAGAAACAAATAATACAAGAGATGATCACTCGGTGACTCATGATCTTCCCCTTTAAGAGTTGGAATTGACTCTGATAAACTTTTTTATATATATATATATCATCTTGGGATAAAAGTGGTTAAAAGGGGAAGTGACAATCACAAGGAAGTAACAGTAAAAACCAGTGGCAGGTTTTGGCGAGCTGAATTGGAGAGATGAGGTTGGTATTTGGCTTGAGCATCTCTTAATTGTTACAACTACTATTAGCTTGGTCCGGACATTTAGAAACACCGATGGCCACATCTGCAAATCTCTTGGGTTTAGCCAACAGCCTGACTAGTCCACCAGAACATCAGAAGTCATGAAGGTCATGAGGGAAGGTATCCAATGCTGGCAAAAAGAACTGCACTTAAGAGGGCTGAACGGTCAATACAGAGACTGTATTTGGACACCGCACTCCTTGGGAGCCAGGGTGCTCCAGGAGGGTTTGTTTGTGATGATCGGTGTTGCTAGGCAGATGGGCAGCTACAGCTTGTACCCACGGGAGCTTTTTCTGGACATGAGACTTCAGTTCCTAGAAATGAGTAACTGAAGCACCTTTAAAAAAGTTTCTTAAGAATGATAAACACTTGGTTGTGAAAGGTGATGGCAGAAAAAGCTACCTACACCAAAGGCAACCATAGGGTTTAGGCTAGTATTTTTTTATTTCAAGTTTTCCTTTGTTGCAGTAAAAAATAAAAATGAAAAACAATCCTTCTTTACCTGACTGACAGTAACTAGTAACAGTAATTGGCTACATGAGGCATAGTACTAACATTCAGTAATGTTAAGTGGTCCTTTCTCTTTACACTGACCACTTTCATCCTGTCTTCTCTGAAACACTCTGCAGACTGTGGGATGACATAGCTCACTTTTTCCCCCCCCAAAGATGCTCCTCATTACAAGATCGTGCACTTTTTTTTTTTTTTGGCCAAGCTTTCCATAAGCATTCAAGCAGGAAGGAGGCACAATGATGAGGTGGCCTTCGGCACCAAAGTGTGTGTAGGGGCGAGGAGCAGGAGGACGGAACCATCTCGGCTTCACACTTCTCAGAGGACTGAATGCAGACTCGGCTGCTTCGTGTGAGCTGTGCGTGCTTCCCTCCTGTCACCTCTAGAGCCCCTTCGTGCTCAGGAACGGTCTCTCTGCACGCTGTCACTAGGGCATGGCACTCCCAGCGCTGACACGGGCTGTATTTTTTTCTTTTAGCTGCGTGAAGCTTAAGGAAACATATTTTTGGATTGCCTCTTCTAAATACTAATCTTTAAAAAACTCAGTTATTTATACTAGGCAATAAAATTCAAATACAGAGGGCTTTAGAGTCCTGGAAAGGTTTATGAATTTTCTACTGCCTTCTGGACTCATTTACATTACATGTTTTCTCTGCAATCAGCAATAAAAATGCTAGGGGACTCGTCTTCAAGCTCCAGTCAAGAGAACCAACTCTAGCAATCAGGCTTCAAAGATCCATAACGCTATGAACAAACGTTTCCCCCAGTGTCTGTCTTGGGCCATCTAAAGGCTTCTTGGAGGACAGCCTTCCATAGACAAATTTGTCCTGACCCTTCAGCTGTGCACTTTAGGCACATCTGCTACAGCAAACACTTCCAGATTCCCTCCTTCAGGCTTTCAGTGTTTCTGTTATTTTGATTGCTAGTACTCAAAAACCAGAAGCCTACCACAATCCCCTGCTACCCCACCAACCTATTGTTTAAGAGTGAATTAAGGAACTCCCACCTTTTAAAACGAGGTAAGAATGGTGTTGCTTGACTCTGAAGCTGGCTTGCGCTTTTAACATCTCAATGAAATGGCTGCCCTCACTTTTTAACACGGTAGGAATAACGACTTTAGAAAAGCATTAAAATTCATAACTAGATACACGCTTTATAGGTTTCCTTTGGGACTTGAGATGCGGCTGACAGACCATTTCTGCTCCCACTGAAGTCACAGGAACGACGTCCACATCTGTAAGAGCTGGAAGCATTTCTCTCCGTAGGAAAGCCACGAGCCCACACATCAGCCGGGCACCCGCCACGTTTCCCAGACCAGCCTATTTCTTTGCTTCAGGTTCCCAAGGCAGATTTGCTCCCTGTAGGTTTTAACGAAGCATTGCCTTCTTACGTTTAATCAACCACGTTGCAGACAACTAGGAGGGGAGAGGCTAGAATGTATTTTGAAATTCAATATGCTGAATCATACCTGTGGTTATAAGAGAGGCAAATCCAGTCCTTTATATATATATATATATATACACACACACACATATATATACACACACATACATATGTATGTTCTCATGACTGCAAGGCCTACCTAAGAATAATCCCCTTCAGCCTAGTCAGAAGTATAAAGACTGCAAAATAAGGTTTGTAAATTTTAATAAATAATAAAATTTTTAAAAAGTATAAATTTTAAGATTTCTCTCCCATTGTTACGCTGCGCCCCCCCTACACCCCCCCCGTCCCCGTTGCTATGACTACCCGGAAGCGGGCGGAGCCGACCGGGAAGCGGAGTCACCCAGCTGAGAAATGACGCTACGCAGTGACCCGGATGTTTAAGGCTCCCCCCCCCCCCCCCCCCCCCCCCCCCCCCCCCCCCCCCCCCNNNCGGGGGGCTGGGGGAAGGGCCTTCCCTCCCTCCCTCCCTCGCTGCCGGCCGAGTCATGTGACGGGGAAAGGGAAAGGTTGGGGGGGCGCCGCCGCTGCCACGTGACGGCGCGCGCGGCAGCCGCGATGGGGACGGCGCTGGACATCAAGATCAAGCGGGCCAACAAGGTGTACCGCTGCGGGGTGAGTGCCGCCGCCCGTGACCGTTGCTCCCCCCCCCCCCCCCACCACCCCACAGCCCCCAGCTCAGCGCCGTGGCTGCGGGTTGCCGGCTGGGGCTTGGGGCAGGTCTGCGGGATGAAGGCCGGCTTGTTTGTTCTTCTCCTTCCCCTGGCCAGCGGGGCGGCAGCGCTGCTGAGCGGGGAAGGGTGGCGGGGCTTCAGGAGGGAAGGGAGGAAGGAAGGGAAGAAGGAAGGAAGGAGGGAGGGAGGCCTCCAGAGACATGGCAGCTTGGACATCACCCATAGGACGGTGTCGCTTCGGTGTTTATACTTGTGTATTACATTGGGGCTGATGCTTTGGTACAATAAGCAGGTGCGGCCACTTGCTGTTACAGAGTCTCCTTCCCTTTTCTGTGCTCTGCAGGAAATCTGAAAGCGTCTTAAGATGTTGTTTGTACCCGATAGGAAATCTTTTCTTGGATAAGAGGAGATTCTTCTTCCCTGTCGATAAGGACTTGGGGGTACTTGTGAATGAAAAGCTGGGCATGAGCCGGCAGTGTGTGCTCACAGCCCAGAAGCCGACCACATCCTGGGCTGCATCGAAAGCAGCAGGGTCGAGGGAGGTGATTCTGCCCCTTGGCTTTGCTCTGGTGAGACCCCACCTGGAGTACTGCGTCCAGCTCTGGGGCCCTCAGCACAGGAAGGACATGGACCTGTTAGAATTAGTCCAGAGAAGGGCCACGGAGATGCTCAAAGAGCTGGAGCACCTCTCCTGTGAAGACAGGCTGAGAGAGCTGGGGTTGTTCAGCCTGGAGAAGAGGAGGCTCCGGGGAGACCTTGTTGCGGTCTTTCAGTACTTAGAGGGGCCTCCAGGAAAGATGGGGACAAACGTTTTAGCAGGGCCTATTGCAGTAGGACAAGGGGTAATGGTTTTAAACCAAAAGATGGGAGTTTTAGACTAGCTATAAGGAGGACATTTTTTACCATGAGGGTGGTGAAGCACTGTCACAGGTTGCCCAGAGAGGTGGTAGATGCCCCATCCCTGGAAACATTCAAGGTCAGATTGGATGAGCAACCTGATCTAGTTGAAGATGTCCCTGTACATTGCAGGGGGATTTGTGTAGATGACCTTTAAAGGTCTCCCAACTCAAGCTATTCTATGATACGGTATTTAAGCAAGAGTAGATATATATATTTTTTTTTTTTTCACTGTGCAGGAGTCTGATTTATGAACTTTTTTTCACTGGTGGTGTTGGTAGTGATAAAGTGATTGTGCGTACTTCAGCTTTTACAGCTACTTTAAAAAATACTGTGCCTTTTTCCATTGTTGGGGACTTCAGGTGCAGTTAGGAAAAAAAACGAAAATCACTGTTTAAAATATCACTCTTTTTCAGAAATATTGTACTGTTTAAGCAGAAGTTTTCAGTTTGTTGGTTTGTGTTGTTTTGGTTTTTTTTGTTATTGCTATCCAGCCACACGCTCGTATTATAAAAATCCTTTTCACACACCTTTCCCATATGTTAGTAGTTTGGCTGTTACAGTGTATAAAGCATGTTTCGATTTATTGAATGTTGAATGTTTTTAATTCTGGAAAACTGCTTTAAATGGATTTGAATGGAGGGTTATGCAGCATCTGTTCTACAATTATCAAGTCATTTAGATAACAACTTTCATAAAGCTGAATTTTCGACTTGTGAACAACACATCCTTTTAAGTATGGCATCATACTACTTTCTGTACTCGCTTTCACATGGTTTGGTAATGCACATTATTAGAAGGATCTTATTTATTTCAGCATCACAATGCTGTGCCCGTTTTCAGTTTCTTCACTTGGCTTGCTTATGTCACTTTAAACTGGATTATTTTTTTATACAGCAAAGGGATATTTCTTCTGTCTTTAAGCTGAAATTAAATAAGATATTTATGGTTAATAAATCTGTCAGTATTGTTGGTTTGCTTCCACTTTAACTCCATGTGAAAAGATTTACAATTTTAGTTTGTTCACTAGGCTTCAGGTCTAAGTAGCATGAAAACACAATGATGAAAGAGCTGTACACTAGAAGTACAACATGAGTTTTTAATATAAATTCTGTAGTAGCAGAAGGGATTTACAGGTCTCTCTTTAATTAGGCATGGAATATATACAGTTTTGGGTTGGCTTTTTGTTTTCGGGTTTTCTTTAGAAATTTACTGATTGTTGTGTACTTCAGTGGCAGTAGCTGTGCTAGTAATACCTTCAATCTGTGGCAACTTTCATCCCAAAATATGTTTGCATCAAAGCAACTTAAAAATTAAGAGATTCCTTTAGTAAAGACAATAGATCACCCCGGTATATATGTCTAGCTATTCATTTGAAGGCAGTAGGGCTAGACTTGATCTTTTGTTTTCTGAATTTACTTAAAGCTGCATTTGGATATGGAAGCAGGTGGTGTCTAAATTATGTACTGATATAATAGTCTTTTTGATATGCCTATTACGTTATATAACACAAAAAATTGCTAAAACATTACTGAGCTTTCCAAGTCATAATTTGCCCAAGACCATGATTAATTCAGCATAACTCCACAACTCTACTAGCCTCCCTAGTTTCTGCCGCTTTTCTTGTGCTGACAGTGTTGGCTGTGCAGTAAGCCAGATCAGGGAAAAGGATGGTCTTTGGTAGACCTGATGCTCAAAAAAAGTAAATAGTAATTAAAAAATCAATCTGTTGAATTATGGACATCCTATTATGTTTTTCTTATGAATGCCTTCTCAAGTAGAGTAGAACAGAGAACGTTTAACAGTCAGTATCAGAATGGTCCTGTGCTGAGTGGTCTACACAAGAGAGATTAGACATAGTGGAGCATCTCCAACAGAGCAGGAAATTGGGCGCACGGAGTAAAGTTGGGTGTATCACGAACAGTCTGTAGGATCTCAGGCAGGGATTTGAGGTGATAATAGACCAAAGAACTTACAATGGCAGCGGCTCTTGATTCTTCCATTCAAGGTCTGGTTTTCTATCTCTTGAGAGTGCATAGTCCAGGTGAAATATTTCGGGATTTTTAGCAATCAGCATCCTCAATCTGTTGTTTCTGTGTTGACTGTTCTTTTTCAGTTGGGAGAAATTAGACACATAATTCGTAAAACAGTGGTGCATCATACAAGCCTGAGATTGTGTTCCTGCTTTTAAAAAGTAAATTGGTTAAAATAATGTGCTGTGATAAACAGTAAACAATTTCTGTATTCATTAATTACAATCATCAGAAACTAGCGGAACTAAGACAAGACCTTTATTTTGTCCGGACTTCAATTTGAGAAAAGCTGGATTAAACAGACTACTTTTAATTGTGAATAAAAACGAAGTTTGCCACATCTTGGCCCAAAAGTATAGTAGCATTGTTAAAAAAAAAAAAAGTGTTAGGGAATTTAAGAATAAAAAGACAATAAAATGCATCCTAATAGAATGTCCTATAATAGCAAAATAAGGCTTATTGCCTTAAAACTCTCTTTAAATTCCTATGAACAGAAGATCTGCATTCAGAAGACTTTTTTTTAAATTGGATGGAGAATTCTTGAGCCATTGAGGCTCATTTAGTAAACTCTGGAATGCCAGAAGAATGAGGGGACAGGCACAACTAATGTCGCCTTTTATTTAGAAAACCTGAACAGGATGACTGGAGTAACTGTGGCAGTTAGTCTGATAATTAAAAGAATTATAGGGTGAAAGGCCTGAAAAATGCATTGTCCAAAGAAAGGTGCCATAGTTAACATCAGCCAAGACTTTTAATGACAAGTGAGTCCAAAATATACTTAAGTCAGAATTTGACCATAAGGAGGCCTTTTTCTAAAGAAGAAAACTAATTAGTAAATCTGGGCATTGAGGTTTTAAAGCATCTAATGACTAGTTAGTTGGGTCAGAGCAGACTTTTTCTATTGAATGTGGTCAGTTTTTTTCTAAATAATCAGAAGAATATGTAGTCAAGATTTGCAGGTGGCTTGCTCAGAGGAATAGATGTGGAAGGCGATCACGCATATTTAGTAAATGTGATTTATTTGAACTTAATGTGAATTTTTAAATGGCCAAATGTTTGCCCTTTGTCCTAAAAGGGAATGCCTGTGATGTGGAAAGTGGAGTCTAAAAGGAACCTAAGGTGTCTTGTTGGTAATTCTTCTAGCTTCTTAATGTAACAAACAGATCTGACAGTGTAAGCAGTCAGGTTGGAATTGATATATATTTTAACACTACAAGTAATTTTCCGAAAAATTTATGGGACAGTATGGTATGCACATTGATCCTTCCAGTCTTTACATAAAGTTTATAGATACCAAATAGCTGTCTAGTTCAGTCAGAAGTCCAGATGTCACTTAGGACTCTCAAGATGAGATTCTGTGATCTGTGTTATGCACCAGTTCATGTTATTGATTGAAGATTGTTCCAAGTTGTCCTCAGCCAGACTTGGGTAACTCTGCAACTTGAGACAACTAGTGCTGGTGGACCAGATGAAGCAGGTGTTCATCTCAATTGTGACCCTGAAAGTGACTGAAGCTTTGAAAGTGTCAGTCTTCCTGGCAGTTTCATGTACATATCTGAATGGTAAGGAACTGACAACAGAAAGCTAAAAACCTTGTTTGGGATCATTAACCTGGGACAGTCTTTTCACAAGAATGTTTTGTTCACAGTTTAGCATATGTACCTCACTTTTCTGTCTGTTTTGCGTAATACACTGGCTTTCCTCTGGATGGAGACTCTGTTTAGATGCATTATCTTTGAGCAACCTGCTCTAGTGAGAGGTGTCCCTGCCCATGGCAGGGGGGTTGGAACTAGATGCTCTTTAAGGTCCCTTCCAACTCTAACCATTCTATGATTATTCTGTGTAGAACTGTATTAGCTTAGTTCCATCTTGCAAAGTTTTGTCATCACATGGTAAAGTCATGAAGAGTTCCTAGTAAGAGAAAAGGTAAAAAGTGAGTAAGAGCAACTGATTTTAAGTCACTACATTGTAGCATGTGGGTGTTAATTCCAATGGTGACTTCCTCTGCACCTTTAATTTTGTGCTATTAAAGGTAGATGATATGGACTGAAAACAGTACTAGTTTAGTATTAAGTGATGACACGTAACTTTTACAAATGGTACACATTTGCAAATCTTTTGCAAAAGTAAAGATTTCTCATAAATTGTGTGCTAACTATAAGTATTGAACATCTTGGTAAGCTCATGTTCTTTGATGTGCATTTTTAGAAGGACAAGTATACTGGTAGCTTTGTATTTGGAGGGGACCCTGGTTTTACATAAAAGTGGACAAAGTAACTCTTCTCCAGAAAAGACACGGCCAACTTCCCCGCATACATCAAACAGAAATATAATCTGATTGCATATAAACAGTTTAAGTAAATATTGCAACATCTTTTTCATTATACTTCCCTCTCCCTCACACTAGTGACCTTTAAAAGTTCTTGTTAGAAAGTTTGGTTTCTTAAATGACATTGAATTAGAAAAATAATATTTCACTTCAAGTAATTCTCCTTTCTGCCCCATATACATACACCCTTACCGTGTGAAAGTATGTAGGCAATAGCTCTGGAACAGGTTGTTGCTGTGTGGTGGGAGACTGTTCTCATTTATTAAAGCAGTTCATATGTTCAGGATTGTCCTTGCTTCTTATAGTTTGGCTGTACTAATTTTTCAAAGCAATAACCTAATTGCTTGTACTAATTAAAGCCTGTTAGCAAAGCAGTACAGTATTTAGGTCAGCTTTTCTTCACTGTCCTTTTGTGCTTGTGCCTCCTGTTTCTGGCATTTCCCAGTTGCTGCAGGTTCTCTTTTCAGACTTGCAGAGTGTCAGCCTTCCTGGTGATGCTTGATGTTCTGCTGCTGTCCTGTTCTGCTTTAGACCGCCTGACCCATTTTCTGTATTGTCATCCTGTACCACTAGTAAAGACAAAAGGCTGACAAAATTCAAATAGTGTCTGTCAGAGATGTACATAAGTAGACTGGTTTTAACTGGTCAAGTGTAGAGTGGGCAGTCTTAATTATCCTTTGGTTGGAGTGATCTGTAGTTTGGTGTCTAGTTTGCAAGCCTGGTGAAGGAGCAGAGAGCATTCCCATGGAGCAGAAGAGAAGGTTAGCCCCAAGAAACTTTCTTCAGGTTCTCAAATCCCTTGCTGCTATTTCCAGATGCGTATGAATGTTTGACATGGAACTCGGGATTGGAGTGGATTCTCTGTTGTAGGAGAGGGGAAGGATAAACTATGGGGTATGTAAAATGAACTGTGTGTTGCTGTCCTGCAGTTAATTTTCTTCTTTCTTTTCTTTTTCAGTGTTAGAACAACTAAGTTGATACTTCCAAGATGCAGTGTTCTTGGGCAAATACAGTTTTGTAGACAAAACATTCTTAATAGGATAAATGACATACCTCTTGAGTCATACAACTTGTGCCTTCGATTCAGATACACTTTTAAATTATTTCCCATGTAGCATGGAATTTGCTTGTGTAGCAGAACAACTATTTATTTCTTTATTTTAAAGCTATTCCGCTCTGTTCTTTAGGTGAGTTTTATTCTCAGCTTGGCCATCACCTTTAGAGTTATGCTTTCTCTTCCATCTCCCATGGCACACCGTCCCACTCTTCATATAAAAATTTCTCTTGGGCTTTCATTCTAATTTGTGAAATGAAATGTGTTTTTTGCCAACTGACTTGATAGTTGTTTATGAGGATATTTTTCATCTTCCTGGAGAGGAAGATATTGAAACTTTGGAAAGAAATAGAAGCTCCTTTTGCAAGGAGGAGGACAATGTTTTTAAAGAAAACAAACTAGAAGTACAGATGTCTCTTCCTGACGTTGCTTTCAGCATTTGTCTTTTTTGACAAGGTTAGACTGTTCTCTGGGAACAGTTGTCGTGAGTTTGAAAATCAGTTAGCACACTAACAGCTATGGAAGACATTTATTTAAACAAATGTTTTCATCTTGTCTTTTCTCCTATTAGGAAATTCTTTCTGGAGTCGTGGTCATAACAAGTAAGGACACAGTCCAGCACCAAGGTATCTCGTTAACAATGGAAGGATCAGTAAATCTGCAGCTTAGTGCTAAAAGTGTGGGTGTGTTCGAAGCTTTCTATAACTCTGTCAAGGTAAGACCTGTGCAGGTTAATATTTTTAGCACAAAATCTTTGTCTCTTTTCTCAAATTAAGTCTTTCTTTAATGGCTTTCAGGTAGTTATAGCACTTCATGCTATGTAAATGATAGAAAGCAGAGAAATGCTCAGCATTGCCTAGTGATATATGATGACATTTTGGGGGAAGAACTTGCACTTGTTGGAGAGTTTTCTTTAGGGCTGAAATACAGTAACATAAATAGTATAGTTACTGGGTAATGCATTGAAAGACCATGATTTAAAGAGAAATAACAAATTGTGTGATTTTTTTTGTTTTGTTTTAAAGTGACTCATTTTAATTGGACTTCTGTGCCACATCAGTCACAATAACAATAGTTTCTGCAGAGGCCATTGAGGTTGTGTGCTACTTACTAGGCATGATACAGGACCTGCACAGATTCTTCTGTGGAGTATTAGGCTGTGTGCAGACTGATTGTGGAACCCCTGGAAGGCCTATGTACCGCTCTCCAATTTTGGAAGGATGGGGTTTGGAAGCTAACAGGGCAGGTTATCTCAGGCTCTGCATGAATCTGGCTGTACCGATGAAAGCAAAGCTGGCTCTGTCTAGAGGCAGTCTAGCTACACATGCAAAACAGTTTGATTGAGTTAGGATAGCCTTGGTGCAGGACCTTTAAATGTCTTCATTTGTAGTGAATTTGTTTACAGTATGAATAATCTGCCCATGAATGATTTCAAAACAGAAAAAAAAAACAGTAGAAGCAAGGTTTTTGTGGTTTTTCTTATTCCTTCCTATTGGGAAAATAATAGTAAAATTTAAGAGAGAAGTGTAATCTTCAAGCAGGCTTCCCCAGTCAAATCATAGTTAACCATTGTTCCAGTGGGAAACTAGCCCTAAACGTATATCTTTAGGGTGGGAGAAGGTAGGAGGGAACAGTTAACTGATCAACTGGCACACATAGCTGTTGATTCCCATAAACTGTTCCAATTCCTACTATTAACAGTCACAATTTAGAAAATGGAACTCCGCTTTCCAAAGCGCTTGAGACTTTGCTGTTTAGCTCTCCAAATACGTTTGATCATTAGTATGATAGTAAATGATAGATCACAAATTGGTTTTTTTGGGTTTTTTTTGAGGAAAGCCTTCTTAATGTTTCTTTTCTTTGTAAGACTAGAGAGCTGTGTGTCATGAAGAAATACTTGAGTTTCTGGAAATTTGGGAATTCTTATTAGAGTTTGGTGGATGGTTGTTAGTTTTTGAAATGGTGGGGCTGCCACTCTGCTTCAACCTAAACCTCTTAATATTTATCTTTGCAGCCTATTCAAATTATTAACAGCACTATTGAAATGGTAAAACCAGGAAAACTTCCCAGTGGCAAGACAGAAATTCCATTTGAATTTCCATTGCATATGAAGGGGAACAAAGTTCTATATGAGACATATCACGGTGTCTTTGTTAATATTCAGGTAAGTAAAGAAAATCTGAACTTTTGTTTTCTACAGAATGTATTCTAAAGCATCTCTTATTCCATGGAAACAGAGGATAAAGTTTTGTGATAAAGTTTTCTTTTCATAGTGCAATATGTTTTCTTTTCTCAATTTGAAGAATGAGCTGAAAGTTTAGAGATCCTTTGAAGTAAGTAGCTTTTAAGCTTCCCTTTATTAATATAACATTCTTTTGGTGTGTGCTGCATTTTCTAGATATAACTTAAAATCAAAACTGATACATGTTAACCTTTTAAGTACTAGTTTGTAGGTAGTTTCTAGTTGACTTTTTCAGTTCCAGTTCCCAGGAGTCAACACTTTCCACAGGTGGTGATGCTTCTTAAATGTGGCAAAGGAGCCTTTCTGATACCTCAGAATCCCATCAATATCATGTTGCTTTAAAAAAATTGTTGTGATTTCTGGAAAAGAAAAGGGAACAGACAGTTTAAGCTTTTCATTGGAAATAGCTCATGGTAATGAAACTGATCAGATGTAACATGGGATGTACAAGAGAAAATTGGAAGCATAATGGAAAGAGGGGTTTGGGTTGAGAAAGGGTAAAATGTATTTGCCACGCTTGTTAAATCTTGTACAGTTCTCTTACAGGGTGATGTTTTCATCGAGTTCTGATTTTACTGTGAAAGAAGTTGCGTTTACCACTTCGTAGATAATCTGTATCGTAGTACTTACCCAGATACAAGTGTGTGTATTGTTAACCAAGTACCAGTGAGAGTTTGTTAGCATAGTAGACAACTAATTAATGCTAATAATACTTAAATATGAAAAGTGAAGTGTACTGACTTAGCAAATCCAGTTTAACACACAGGGATAAATCGTACAGGAACAAAGCTACCCAGTGATCAGAGTCTGTTTTCCTCCATTCATTTGTGAGAAGGAATAACTAGAGGATATCTTTCCATCACTTATTTTTTCAGGCCTTCCATATGGAGTAAATCTTAAAAAGAATGATGGCATAAACAGAACAGTAACAAGATGTCTTGCCTGAAATACCTTGTCAGAACTGCTGTAACATATGTCTGATCCCTACTTGTGTTCTAGACAACTACAGCCATTCTTTTCATGAAAAAAGACTGCACCACAGTGTCCTTTTGTTCAAAACAAATGTGGCTGTGTAATTTCATAATGAAGACCCAAACCAAAGCATTGAGAGCTTGTAGCATCTTCAAAAACATTGTTTGCTTTCCTGTGGAGATGAGTAGTAACATTTCCTGCCCAAATCTGGATGTATTACATGCTTGTAACAGAATCTTGTGGAAACACGATTTTGAAATTTGACCTTTTTTTGGTTAAAAATTACCATAGATGGATTTGTTTGTTTGGGGTTCTGGGGTGGTTTTGTTTTTCTTTTTTAAGGAAAGTCTTTCTTCAGCTATCTCTTAAATGGAAATACTGTGTTAGATAATGCTTTTTCTTACTGAGGGGAGTTTTTTTTTGGTTTTTTCTTCAAAGGAAAAGTTGTAGGAGCCACTAAATGAAAAAAATTTCACACTAGTGCTCATGAAGAATCACTGAGTTGTAAGAATTTCACCCCACATCCCTTTGTAGCTCACTGATGAGGGTACTGGATTTGATGACAAAGTATAAAACTGCTAGTTATGTAGCTAAACTGGAAGTCTTATATTACAGTCTGGCATTTAAAAAAACCAACCTAACAAACAAAAAACCCACAAAACCCCTCCCACCTACTAGCCTATCAGAAGTAACTAAAAGAAAAATTCCCTTGATTTTGTCTACCTTCAGATGACTTTAAGTACTTCCCATATCTTTTTTCAGTCCTGGCTTTCTTCCTAATCTGTTGTTTGTGGTAGGTATGTCAAAAATGGTGCAAAACTCATTGAGTTGCTTTCCATAATCCAGATAACTTGCCTATGATTGGTACCAGTTGTTTTAAGGTATAATTTAACAGTGAATATTTGTTTTGTTTTATCATTCCCTCTCTCATCTACCTAGCTTCTCTTTACAAGCTGGGGATAAAATGTAATTAAAAGGTTAATCATTAGATTTCAGCCAACCTTTAAGAGTCCTGCTCTCCTGAAGAGGAAAATATAGTCTGTCTCATGGTTATGTAAGGTGCTCTGATATCTGATAAAACAAATACACAGATATAAATTGGGGAATCATAGAATGGTCCAAGCTGGAAGGGACCTCCAAAGGTCATCTAGTCCAACCTCCCTGCAGTCAGCAGGGACACCCCCAACTAGACCAGGTTGCCCAGGACCTTGTGGAGCCTCACATTAAATATCTCCAGGAAGGGGTCCTCAACCATCTCCCTGGACAACCTGTTCCAGTGTCCCACCACCCTCATAGTAAAGAACTTTAAGTTCTTTAAATCTGTTTTTAAGAACTTTAAGTCTGTTTTCTGGAATATCAGGCTTGAGTTGAAAAATACTTTGCTAGTTTTAAATAAATCAAAGGAAGCGTTCCATTTGCTTCTAACCTGTTTATATGTGTCCAAATCAATAAATGGAAAAATAGAGTACAAACAGTATGCCACCTTTTTTTTTTAATTGAGTAACTAAAGGTGCTGTTTAAGAAACACTTCTTAGACCTCTGTCTAAGTTCTGTGCAGTTTAAAAGCAAGCCTCTATTTAGAATCATAGAATCACAGAATGGTTTAGGTTGGAAGGGACCTTACTTCCAACCCCCTGTCATGGGCGGGGACACCTCCCACTAGACCAGGTTGTGCAAAGCCTCATCCAGCCTCATCTTGAACGCTTCCAGGGATGGGGCATCCACAACTTCTCTGGGCAACCTGTTCCAGTGCCTCAACACCCTCACAGTAAAGAATTTCTTCCTAATATATAATATAAATTGACCCTCCTTTAGTTTAAAACTATTACCCCTTGTCCTATCACCACACTCCCTGATAAAGAGTTCCTCTGCATCTCTCCTGTAGGCCCCCTTTAGGTCCTGGAAGGCTGCTTTAAGATCTTCCCGGAGCCTTCTCTTCTCCAGGCTGAACAATCTCAACTCTCTCAGCCTGTCTTCAGAGGAGAGGCCCTCCAGCCTTCTGATTATCTTCCTAGCCCTTGTCTGGACTCACTCCAACAGGTCCATGTCCTTCTTATGTTGAGGTCTCTGGAGCTGGATGCAGTGCTCCAGGTGGGGTCTCACCAGCGTGGAGTAGTGGGGGAGAATCACCTCCCTCAACCTGCTGAGCATGCTGCTTTTGATGCAGCCCAGGATGCATCAAAAGATTTCTTGATCTCAGTATTAGTATGTTACGTGGGTGTTCAGTATCAAGATTTAAGTCTCTGTTGTCATGCAAAGAACTTCTAATTGGATACTGATGGGGAGGCTGTGGGCCAAATTGCAAGGCATGTATGGTCCTGCTGCCTCATTGCACTGTGTTCCCTGGTCTGAGTGAAGTGTAGTGCAGTAATAGGTGTGCTTAACACTTGTCAACTTCAGTGGAAACCACACTCTGTGATGGGGAAAGAGATATGCTCCCCAGTCTTGTTCTTACACGCATATTCAGGTTATGTGCTTAGAGACACCATGAGCTAGAAGTTATGAAGCTGGGTCCCTAGACTGAGTGCACCTGGTTTTGTTAATTCCTTACCTGTAAGGGAATTAAAAATGAAATAGCAAAAAAACCCCACCCCAACAAATTCCCTCTCTTGTGAAGACATTGAAAGGCTATGTTACAGATTCTTAAGTGTATGATTACTGTGATAACCAAGGTCATGCTATTTTTCAGTCTCTGGTTTATGGCTCTCTTTTTAGGGAAGAAAGGGGAGGAAATTCCATAAATTCAGTGAAATTGACAGCAAGTTTTGGAACAGCAAACAGCAAAATTAACCCTATTGCCCAACTTTGCTGCACACTGCTGCATTTAAGTTCAGCTCTACAGCTAAAGACAGTTCCCCGCTAAATATGCACGTAACTGTTACCATTGTTAAATTCAATCATATAATAAATTTAAACTTAGAGGGGCTGTGAATATATCTTATTGATAATATGGATAAAAGCAATACCGTAATCACTCTTAACTGAATGTAATTTGGGTGCTGAAGCCATATAGGCATACTGCTCTCTGTCAGTGAATTAGTCCCTCAATCTTATAGGTTGTTATATATCACAGAAGATATGGAAAGCATTTCCAAATGACTATGGGACTGTAAATACAGAGAAAAGTCAGCTTTCATTTGGGAGCGTCTACAATTATTGTATATCTCTTATCTCCTTCCCCTCTCCCCTTCACTGGTATGTACGTTGCCTACTAAACTGTTTTAAATAATGCCTTAAATATTAATAACAGTCACATTCTGTACATATGCAATAAAAAGATGAAAAGTTAAGAGAGAGAGAGGAAATCTTAACTAAGGCTCTCTTCTTTTTCTCTGCCATCCTGTTCTTGCCAGTATACCCTACGGTGTGATATGCGACGTTCTCTGCTGGCAAAAGACCTAACTAAGACTTGTGAATTCATTGTCCACTCACTGGTAAGTGTGGTTTCTATTAACTATACAAAGTGAGATTTTATTTTTTTTTATTTCCACTTTATGTGAAGTTTGACAGTAAGGTTAGAAGACTGGGTAAAACCATGTAATTTGTAATAGCAACACATGGGATAAGTGTGAGTAAAGAAAACTAGCCTCAAAAAACCCCCTAAAACCATCCAGAAGAGCTAGGGTGTCAGTTGCTTCTGATTAGCATAACACATCTCTCTCTCTTCATTTAAAGAAAATAGCACAAAGAGGATTTGGATTACTAGATGTCTTTATACTGCACTGAGTTTATTTTCTTAGCCTTTCAGTTCTAAAACAATGGTGTTACATAAATATTAGGGTGTTTTTCTAAACGCTGTTTCAGGCTATCTGCAGCGTTTCTTAGCCAAAGGCCCCAGACACCCACAATGCCTGTCCTAGAAATGGGAGTTCGTTGGTGAAGAGAAAATTCTGTTCTTCAGATGACTAATTACAATTTAGAGCCCTGACTCAAAGTATCAAAGCTGGGACTGCATCAAGTTGGAAATAAGAAGATTGTCAGCTTAATCACCTTTACTATTAAGTAAGCCCGTGGTTGGCAATATGCTAAGATAACTAGGTTAAAAAATACCCACGTCCTGCCGTTAGCAACATGGAGACAGCATTCCTCCTGTGGAGGTATCATGGTGGGATGAGACCGTCTCACAAGAAATGCTTTGCTGCTTGTTATTTGAAGTTCCTGTATCAGACTGGTTTTTAGTTTATGTTGACTTGTACGCATGTCCAGAACAACTGATGTCAGTACAGACTGTGCTGGCCTAATTAAGTATCTCTTTTTTTCCACCCACAACTTGCTAGAACATACTGTTTCTATCATTCCTTTGAACTCTTAACAGGACAGGAAAGTATTAGACTCTTGTCTTACTTATGAATAATGGTGGAAATATGTTATTTTAGTTCTGTAGTACCTTTTTTAAAGATTTAGTACCTTTTTTAAAGATTTAGCTAGGTGCTATAAAGAAGTTTCCTGTTGGTAAGATTTCATTATTTTCTACAATATATTATGGTACATTTTATTGGGCCATTATTACATTATAAGTAAGCCACACTTGTCAAAATAGTGAACAAATTACATATTATGCAGTTTCCTGGTTTTATTTCTTGTTCCCACTACAGCACTTCTTAGATCACAAGTCAGTAAATCATGAATCTCTCAGTCAGGGTGAATTAATGAGGTTTTACTGAACATATAATTCTCACTGTCAGTGCTCAATGTACCATTTCCCTTAACCTTATTTTTTGCCAGAATTTGTCATTTATGGGAAAATACAGTCAGCCTTCCATCTTGCAGCTGGGCAGCAGAAGCTGTTTTGAATTCTTAAGTGGTGAGGGTAGATCCTAACTACGAGTTCAAGTGAAGCCCATTGGTGGTGGTGTGCTCTGCCAACTCACAGTTAGATACAATGGAGTCTCTCATAATTGATGCTGCGCAGGCCACTTATTCTAAATATGCAGGGAAAAGACAGTGCATCTCACTGAGAGAGGGATGGAGAGGTCGCTTGGTGAATGGTAAGCAAAGCTTGCCATCCTGATGCTGCCATCTCAGCCAAGCTCAAGGCCCATTCAGCCACTGATGGAAAGATTTAACTTCTTGGGTTTGTGATAAATGGTGATAAATAGATACTGAAAAGCTGTAATAATGTGCCCCCCGAAATTGCTTCTCCAGCGTGGAAAGCTAACATGGACCAAGTTTCGGCTTTTTACAGTTAAAGAATCTGGACCCGCTAAACACCCGCGCCGGGGATGCCGGGAGACCAAGCCTGCCTCGGCAAACGA
>JAOXJM010000001.1:114301427-114314903 GCA_026413425.1 Tringa solitaria | reverse complement strand
AAAGCCCATTAAATCAACACTACACTAGATTCCGTCAGCTGAGGATCTCCTAGTAATAGGAGGATGGCATAGGAGACCCGAGCTGTTATTTGAAAGGGCAGCGGAAAAAATTCAAGGTGCTCAGAGATAACAAGAGGGACGAAGAGTTTATAAAACATATTTGAAGCAATGGAGCAAGTTAATTTATAATCTCCCCTTCTCTCCCCTGCTGAAATTTACTAAGCATTGATAATGAAAGGAAACATTGCAAGTAACACGTAAAATGTAATTATTTATAAATACAGAAATGTGAAATTTAATTTTTTTCTATAGCATACCATATGCTTCAGATAGGTAGTGTATTTCTTTTTTTCCAGGTGGTTTAGAGTAGTCAACCACATGTTTTGTTTTAATTTTTCTTTGGGTTTTTTTTTTTTCAGTGTAGGTAGAGCTTATGCCAAAAATTTAGAAATTGAGAGCTTGTTGTGGTTTATTGCAATGGCAAACACAAAGTAACCAAAAATTGACACAGTTCTGTTTCCACAGTGCAAATTTGTAGTTCATTGTGACTTGTATTTAGACAATATCATAATGTTATTTAATAACTAAGGCAGGAAGTCTTAGGTTTTTAGTGACATAGATGCATACTTTCAGTATGAAGCCAATCCTGAAAACTGACACATCCAACAGTTGCTTGACTTTGTTGTCTTTTTTGAATGTTTTCTCTGTGTGTTTTGTAAATCATCTTTTACAGCTTAACTCTTTCATTACTTGTAGTCACAGAAAGGGAAACTGACGCCAAGCCCTGTAGACTTCACAATTACTCCTGAAACTTTGCAAAATGTTAAAGAGGTAAGGGTTTTCTTCTTGTCTTATTTTAAATGTGGTGCTTGTGTGATTCTGAGTGAGGAGAGGAGGAGAAGAACAGGAGAAGAATGATTAAATGCTGCCCCGCAGATAATCAGCTCTTCCCCCCCTTTTTTTTCTTTTCTCCTTTTTTTGCTTTTGTAAGCAATAGTGTTTCTGCCTGATCTCTTGTGATAGTAGTCACTGAGGTAAGGTGGAACTTTGTACAGTAATGCTTAAATATTTTTATCATTTTTTCTGAGTGAAAGATGGCAGTGAAGCAAGGGAAAACATTCTGTACCACTTGTAGCCAAGATCTTTTAAAATATATATTTTGATCCTTCGTTATGCCTTTTTTTACAGCCCCATGCGGCTTTGGGAAGCCTGTATGAACAGCAGTAGCTGTCTTGGTCATTTAGCTTCCTGAACACTGGATTCTGATTGTCCACTGAAACCAGTGTTCTGTTTTTTCCCATTTTTGCCATTGTGCTCTTTTTGTTATGGCTACTTTCTTGCTTTAGATCTCTCTTCTGCATCCCAAATTTACCTTCCCTTGCTCTTAGTCCCAGACATCTGAATTTAAACCTGCTCTTCCACTTTTTTCTGAGAACAGACCTCTTAATCAGCTGTTTGGTTGTTTCATGTCGTGGTTGGAAGGAACCTCTGGAGATTCGTTAGTCCAGCTCCTGTGCTCAGCAGAGTTATCTAGAGCAGGTTGCTCAGGGCCACATATAGTGAAGCTTTCAATATCTCAAGGGATGGAGACTTGCAACCATTCAGCAATATTGCACTGTTTGACCACACTCATGGGATTACTAAATAAATAAACATATATATATTTTCTGTTTGTTTTTGTAGCCTCTTGTCTTTTCACTAGATACCACTGAGGAGTCTGACTCCATCTTCTTTACTCCTTCCCATCAGGTAGTTAAGCATACTGATAAGAGCCCCTGGGCCTTCTGTTCTTCAGGGTGAACCGTCCCAGCTCCCAGCCTCTTTTTGTATGTCACATACTCTTAACCATCTTCATGGCCAAATCCAGCAAAGGTTGGACTTGCTGTAGTAAGTCTGTGTTTCTTGTACCAGGAAGTCCTGAATTGGACACATCATCCCCAGATTTGTCTCACCTGTGCCAAAGAGATGGGGAGAATCACCTCCCTCAATCTGTCGACAACACTTTCTAATGCAACTCAGGATGCTGTAGGCCCATTTGTCCAGCTTGTTGAAGTCCCTGTGGAGGAACTACCTGGTTCACCAACCACTCCTTTGAGTTTTATATTACCTGCAGACTTGCTGAGGAAGCATTCTGTCCCATCATCCAAGCCATCACTGAAGATGTGAAGTAATGACTCCAATATTGACACCAGTCACTGGTGTACACTACTAGTGACTGACCTTCAGCTGGACTTTGTGCTACTAATCACAGACCTTTGGCTGTTCTTAGTCTACCTCAGTGTCTAAGATGTACATGTAGTCTGTACTCCCATCAGTTTGTCAGTGAGGCTGCTAGGAGAAACAGTATAAAAAACAGCACTGAAGCCAACATAAACAGTATCCACAGCTCTCTGTTCATCCACCAAGCTAGTAATTTCATCATAGAAGGCTATCAGGTTGGTTAAGCGTGACTTCATTTTCATAAATCCATGCTGACTGTGCCCAGTCACCTTCTTGTCCTTTATATGTTTGGAAATGGCTTGCAGGGTTGTTTGCTCCATTGCTTTCATAGGGATTGCAGCAAGGCTGACAAGCCTGTAGTTCCTTGGATCTTCCTCACTGAAGATAAGAGTGACATTTACTGTCTTCCATTCATCAGGAACCTTCGTTGTTCATGACAGCTTTTCAAAGATAATCAAGATTGGCCTCACAAGTGACATGAATCAGCTTCCTCAGCACTTGTGGGGGCACCCCATCAGGTCCCATGGACTTGTGTACATCCCGTCTGTTTAAATGTTCTCTAACCTGCTCCTCCTCTACCAAGGGTAACTCTTCCTTGTTCCAGACTTTCCTTGTGGTTGCAGGGACCTGGGGTTCCTGAAGGCAAATCTTATCAGTAAAGTTCGAGACAGAGAAGACGTTAGGTACCTCTGTCTCTTTCATGTCTTTTTGTTGCTAGGTCCCCTGCCGTATTCAGTAGCAGGCTGACATTTACCTTCATCTTCCTTTTGCAGCTGGTAGACTTGTAGATGCCTCTTTTTGTTGCCCTTCATGTCTTTTGATTTAACTCCAGGTGGGCTTTGGCTTTCCCAAAATCATTCCTGCACACTCAGTGATTTTAAGTTCTTCCTGGGTCACCTGACCCTACTTCCATCTTTTGTATTCTTCCTTTTTATTATTTTTTTATCAACAGCATCTTTTTCATCCATGCAAGTCTCTTCCTACCTTTGCTTGACTTTCTGCTTGTTGGAATAGACCATTCTTGAGCGTGGAGGAGGTGATTCTAGAAAACCAACCAGCTGTCATGGCTGAACTCTAAATCCAGCTGAATTAGAGCATAAGCAGGTTGTGCCCAGCAGCCTCGCATGACTCTGGAGACTGCTGTACACTGAAAGCATGTGGTTTTCCAAATATAAGGATATAATAAACTAATCTTGGTGGTAAAATTCCTTTGAGGCCACTGCTAAATACTAAGCTCTCAGCACTCCATATAAATTATTTTCTGTTTCTTCTTCCTCTTTACTCTACTCATTGGCGTAGCAGAGACCCAGTGGTGTACATCTTGAGAAAGTCCTGCCCGTTAAAGGCTCTTTCTTAAGTTTAATGGCAGACCCTGTGCCTTTCTCTAGTTCAGGAACATAACCACAAAAGTAAGTTCTAAAACTTAGGACATCTCTGATCCAAGAGATTTTGGTATTTAATTGTAGAGCTCTCTAAAGAAGGGTATTGGATGTGTATGGTAGCACAAGCAGTGGCCATTTTTTAAATAGTATTTTTATTTATTCCTCTCCCTGTGTCAGAATAATGTGTGGGTCTGAAGTGATTACCTGGTGGACGGGTAGAAAAGTCACTTTTTTTTTTTACCACTCTTTTGGTATATTTAAAGTATTAACATTTCAATTCTCTGCTTGTCTGGGGATTGTGACAGCACTATAATTTCTGGTAGACTACTAGAAAAGTGGTTAGGAGGTTTGCAGTAGCTAAGCAAAGCACAGAGAGGTTAGATTAAGAACCAGGATAGATTTGCTCTTATGTTCTTGATTGTCATTTTGGGGGGATTATGAAACAGAGTGTAAATTATAGGCTAAAGAAGACCTAGCTAGGATTAAAATGTGAAGAGTAATGACAGAGTAGTAAGGCTTTAGGGGCAATATGCCTTTAAAAAAAGTCTCATAGACTAGGATTGAGGAAAACGGCCTTGAGTTCTTGTTCTGCAAGTTCCTTTTATCTCTGTCTCTTAGGTTCTGACCGCTATACTTCAGGGGGTAGCTATATGTTGTCCCTGTGAAGCAGGGAAGCAACTCTGTGTTTACTAATAGTGGTCATAAGAAGAACCTGCTAGGGATCATACAATAAAAAAAGCATTTTATTAATACATTATTAGGACTCAATATTTCATAGCGTGGTTTTGTCAGGGATGGAACTTCTGTTATTTAAGTGAGGAGAAAATACCCCAGTGAGGTCCCATTTACTAAACACGTGAAAATTCCTCTCTTTTTATTTCCCCCAAAGATTTCTTTTGAGTGGGACAGCTAAATTCTGCAGAGGTGTTGGGTATCTGAGCGAAACAGTCTAAACAATAGCTGAGGATAACTTTTTTGCCATTGCTACTGGCAGCCAGGACTGAGAAGCAAAACAAACAGATTGGGAGAAAAAAAAAGTTTGCAACAAGAGAGTTGGTTTGGAAGAAGAGAAAATTGGTTACACGGGCAAGGAAATCCAACATCGCAAGCAAGTGTGAACAGATGGTTGGAAGGTAGGGGCTAACATCAAAGATGTCAATAAAAAATTAAGGTGGGAGAGAGGAAAGACTCGCAAAAGAAGGTGAAGGCTAGAGCAGCGTTCTCAGAGAGTTTGAAGAAAGTCGGATGGTGAAGATGTGAGCTGAAGATGTGGGTCGGAGTCTCGACTGTTTCAGTATGTCTCCTGCCAGAATTTGACATGTAACTGGAGCTCCTGGCGTATGAGTTTCTCTGCTGGCCCGGGCAAGCGGAGCAAAACCCCTACCTTGGTCTCTTACAGAATCTGATTTAGAGACTGTCACCCTCAATCAGCTATTTGTACTGCTCCTTCCTTAAAACATAGGAAACATGCTTGCTGTTAGGAAAATTAAAAAAGTTAAGTATGATGCTGTATTCAAATTAAGCTCTTTAGTAATTGTCCTTAATTGATATCATAGTACATAAGCAGTATGCTACATCTTGTATTAAAGGAAGATTTTTTTAAATGCTGACTTCCCTCCCAATAGCAGCGATGAGAGAGAAATTTAAAAAGGTGGGAAAATCACTGAAACAATAGACTGTCTTGTAACCCATAATAAAATGGGACCATAATACCATTCTCCAGAGTGCTGCTAGCTGCCTTAACTTGACCATCCTCTTAGTTCCTGCCAGCCACCTCCATCACCATGTGGTTCCCAACTTCCTCATTAATTGCAAAAGCCAGGTTTTGTCAGTTCATGCCAAGAAAAATGCGCCTCTGGATGGAATGAGTAGGGGGGATGCATGTCAGGGGGGAGGGTAGCAAGAGATATCTTAATGTGTCTGCATAGGGATGCATATTTAAAGAGTTAAGTTACGTGAGGTATTTCTGAACTTTTTGAGTTCTTACCTTCACAACTTTTTGGGATTTCCTACATAGTTTGATAACTGTCTTTCGAGAAGGTATTTTTTTCTTAGTCTGCTCTTACAGTTGTGGTTTTTTTCTCTCCCCCTCCCCATCTTTTCAGAGAGCTTCACTTCCAAAATTTCTCATCAGAGGTCATCTCAGTTCTACAAACTGTGTCATTACACAGCCACTAACGGGGGAGCTGGTGGTGGAGAATGCAGAGGCTGCAGTGAAAAGCATTGAGCTGCAGTTAGTGCGTGTGGAAACCTGTGGTAAGTTACTCTCTTGACAGAATGTGTGCAGACCACAGCAATTACCACTGGCACTCTTTCCCTTTAAATATGAAAGATTGTCAAAAGCCATACAATTAAAAAGACTTGCAAAAAATTGTTTCGCGCTTCGGGTAGAACAGCGCAGACATTAATTTAAGTAAATTCTATGACCCTTAACTCAGAGTGCTAATGTGAAAACTTGCAGGTCCAAAGGCAAAATGTTTTGCCCACACATACTTCCCTCCCAACCCTCAGTGTATCTTTATTTTAAACTTCGGCCACTGCCTTCTCTTCTCTCTTTCCCTTCCCCTCCTCTCCCTCCGAATTTCCCGCTTCCACCAGGGTGCGCGGAAGGTTACGCCCGGGATGCCACGGAGATACAGAATATTCAGATTGCCGATGGGGATGTCTGCAGGGGCCTGCCAATTCCTATATACATGGTGTTTCCCAGGTTGTTCACCTGCCCTACCCTGGAAACAACGAACTTCAAAGTTGGTAAGCGCCTAGGACTTCACACTGTGTTGGCATCTTTCATCTGAGCGAAGTTTCTAATTTCACTTCAGCTTCTGGCGGGTAATGGGGTAAATCGCTGTCAGCCCTGCAAGAAGCAGCATGGACATCCATCTGTTTCCCTGCAGAGGTTTCCTGTCTGCCGTGTTTCATACGGACTGAGAAAATACAGCCCAAATACTTCTAACTAAAAACAGTTGTGCCGCTATTAAGCTGCTTCTGACTAATAGAATTCTGTGGCTAAAGGACAGGAGAAGCAGTGTAATGGCAGGTAACTGTTTTTTCTGCCGAAAATTTATGTGTAATTAAACATTGAATAACAGCCCAAGAATAATATGCCAAGATAACCCCTTCCTTCTCTTCCATTACCAGCAAGAACCCCTCTTTCCATTCCCTCTCCTTTTTGTTTCCCATTCTCCTGCCACATAGACTCAGAAGTAGAAAAAGCAAGGTTAGGCTGTATTCAAAAAAGAAAAGCTGCTTCTTCCTCCTCATTGCTGCCAAAATCCAACATTTTTTCTTAAAAAACACCGGAAATTTAGGATCTTCCTCACTTGTTCAAATAATTACTGAAAAAATTCTCTTTTTTTCTCCCCTGCTGCTTTTTTTTGTCCTGCTGGAATCTGTTGGTTCTACTTTTTATTTATTTTACTGTATCAGATCGAAGCTACAAGTCTCTGCTTTTAGGACCCTTCCGAACTGAAGCCCCTCCTGCTTTTCTGCTGCCTTGGGTAAATGTGCATAACTCATTTTCCACTTTTGCCTACCTCTTCATCTGCTCCCCTAGGAGCATTTTTGCACCCGATATGTGCAGTGATTTTTTTTCCCCAAAATAATATGCTTCTCTACCTTTTGCCATTTCAAGCTATTGAATAGTAATTTACAGCAGCAAACAGCGACTGCTAATGTGGTATCTACTTCTATTTATAAGAACAGTCTTCTAAAATAGTTATGAAGATTCTGAAAAAGGACAATTATTTTCAGTTTTTTTGGATCTCTGGTTCCCTTATTAACTCTACTTGACTGTATTCTGTCTCTGCTTAGGATTGGTTACAGATCTGATAACGATTTAGGTTTTGAACACCATAAGTAGATTTTTTTTTTTTTCTTTTGACAATTTTTTTCCTGGTTTGCAGGTATATTGTATTTTAGTGTGTGATTTCCTAAGGCCCCACATAATGCAGGATTCTAAGGCTCTGTTCCATGCTGACAGCAGGGAAGGAGTCTGTTCCCTGACTCTTCCAGTTGTGCTTCTAAACGGTGCTTACTGGTGCGAGGGGTCTTTCCCCAAACATTTACATCTTAGATGGCTGAACTCTGCCTGTTGTCCAGAAGACTGTATGTCATGGGTTTTTCAGTGATATGCAAATTAATCCAGCGTAATCCCAATGATTAGAATGAGCCAAGGTTCTCTAGGAGTGGCCCAAGGTCTGGGGTGCCAGTGGTTGAGGATCTGCCTGGAGCCCTGTGTTCATCCCTGCCACAGGAAAATCCAGGGTATTGAATTGGCACGGAAGAGCCCTGTGAAGCGTTTACTGCCTCTGAGAGCAGGAACCACCTGCCTCCCATCCTGCTGGTAGAGTTCAGGGTCATATGGACTCCTTATTTTATTCTTTTTTTTTCCCCTTCTTCCAGAGTTTGAAGTTAACATTGTTGTCCTTCTGCACGATGATCATCTCATCACAGAGAACTTCCCGCTGAAGCTCTGCAGGATGTAAACAGCCAGAAGAGAATCACTGAAAAAGGACAAAATTCTTCACAGGCGAAGTGAAATCTTACCCATGTCTTATTTTAACTGAAAACACATCACTTCTTTCTTCCTGCTGGTAGTTGTGATTCCAGTTCTCTCTACAAATCTTGGTAAGGCTTTGCCTGCCTTGCGATAGCCGACGTGGATGTATCTGTCCAGGGAGCCTTGTCAGGTATCTTTCTGACTGCAACAACCATCTCTTCTCCAACTTTTCTCAGACAAATCCTGAAGAAATGATTCCATATTTTTCTACAAGTTGTAGAAATATGTAGTAAATTTTTCTTCTTATTCCATTTTGTAATATTTGTTCCAAAGTCCTTTAAAGACCTCTTAAACCTAATAATTCCTGTTATATGTGGTGTATATATACTGGGGGGGGAGGGTATGGGACCTGTAATATACTGCATACTGTCTTTGAAGGTGTAATAAATGGTGCTATACCAATGCAAGGCGGTGGTGTGGGATGAATATTGTAAGATGAATATGAACTAAGCACTGTGAAATGAGTAATGATATGAAATAACACCAAGTGTATTTTGGTCAAATCAGGAATATGAATCTGTATTGGAGGAACGCCTTAGACTGAAGTTGTTGTGCCTGTGGTTTTTCTCTAGGCTCTCCCCCGGATTGGAAAAACAATGCCCTTACTTGGTCTTTGCTATTGGTGTAAAGTAGCACTGAAAAAGACCAGGCAAAAGCTTTTAACTTGAGAATATACTTATTCTATGCATTATACTATCTTCCTGTTCCTCAGGCTTCCACAGCTCAATCTTAATGTGGAAAAAAGGTCTGTTGTGCCAACCCAGCACCACTGCCGTGTTGGAGGGTGGGCTACACCGAGGCCAGGCTGGATGGGGCTTTGAGCAACCTGAATCAGTGGGAGGTGTCCCTGCCCATGGCAGGGGGGTTGGAACTAGATGATCTTCAAGGCCCCTTCCAACCCAAACCATTCTATGATTCTATGAAAAACTGCCTTGAAAAACTTCTATACTGTGGCATCTTGTGCCTTTAGGACATGACTTGTCATTATATGAGTAACCATTCCAAGGGAGGCGGTCAATCTTTTCAATTAGATGTACTAATACTGTCACTTGTTCAAGTAAAAATGTAAATGCCAATGAATGGCAAGGAATGAGTTAAGGTAAATACATTAAAGTGTTTGTAACTATACATCTTAAAGGAACGATATAGGAAAACTATTTCAGCAAGAAATAACCTTCACAATACAGAACAACATCAAAATTTACCTGTTAAGAACCCTACTTTCATTCTAATTATGAATTTTCTATACACTATTACATGGGGTGGAGGCAGGCTAAGCATATAAAGTGTTATATAAACTATAAGTGTAGAGATGACAACCTGAAAAGACAATTAAGAAAACTGCCAAAAAATAATTTTTCAGCTCTATCCAACAGCATTGCCAAGCAGGAAAATGTAATTCTAGGTTTGGCCCTAGTTCTACACCGTCTGTATTTTAGGAATAAACATAGGAAATTCATATTTAAATGTCTTGTGGGGGAAAAAAAAAAGCTCTTTACTAGAACTTAAAACTTCTGTAATATCAGGAAATCACACAGGATGATTTTTGGGAAGCGGAAGCTGCTCTTTCTGGTCTACATGATGTGACAAGAGTGCCACCTGCTGCTCGAAGTAGCGCTGTCACCTCCACCTTCAAATTAACTCGGAAAGATGGACTGTGCCTTTTGTCCTGCCCCAGGCCCAGCATCCGGAGAAGGTCTGGTCCCTTGGTGCAGACTCCAACCTGCTCTACTGCCCCTCTCCTGCTGCAGTAATGGTCTGGGGGATGTCTGCTCTTGAGGCCTCCTTCTTAAAGGTGTGAATGATCGATCTCTGGAATCACTAAAATCCTTCCAGCTTACGGAAGTCAGAGAAAAGGAACATAGATCCAAATCCATCCTGCTTATCTGGGAACCTGGGGTCCTGTCTGTGCTGTGCCTAGAATAAAAATAAGACTGACAGCAAACAAGCGTATGGAAATACCAGTGCGTTACCAGTAAGTGCTTCCTCAGGCCTTTCCCCAGCCAGCCCGCCCTTCTTACCTCAAGGCACGTTATGTTCTAGTTGGAGAACACGATCACCTGTGGCACATGTGGGACTGCTGTGGCACTGCTTAGCAGGTCAAGGATACCTCTGCTCTGGAACAGTATCTTAGGCTGCTTTTGGGGAAAGCTGAGGAGATGAGGTATGTGTATGTATATGTATATGTATGTGTCTCCCACCCCAAGAACATCAGGGCAGTGCAAAAACAGGCAAGTGCTGTAGTGCTGAGCAGCACAGCACCTCTTTCTTCAGGCACAGGGTGCCTTAGCTCTCCAGCATACAGTAAATTGCTCACCAGTAACTCAGACTTAGCAAAAATATTACACAAAAAAAACCCCAAATCAGCTGCAGGAGTAATTTTAATTTTGATTCAAGTACCAATTAATATACTGATTAATCACAAAATAGTTTAAAACTTCATTTGGAGGATACATACTCATTTGGGGGAACAAATGATCCCTGGAATTATCTAACTTAATCTTGTATAATCAATTTAATACTGCTTGTATCCAAACAGTCACCCTCAAGTTTCAGAGTGGTTAAGCTGTACACGCTCTAGTCCTGGCCTGCTGCCTACTTGAGATGAATTTTACAGCAATGGAGGTACTCCGGCAAGCCCAGACTTTTAAAGCAGTAAGATAACTAACTTTTCTTCCAGCTGTTTTTATTCTGTACCTCATGCTGTTGGTGAGCATCCAAGCACTGAATACAGATGCAGTGTTGCTTCGTTAAAAATGAAAAGTCCTGTAATTCTGATCGAAACAAACCAGCTCTTCAACGAGGGAAATTCAAACCGTATTTCAAGATGAAAGAATTGAGCCACAGTATTCCAACTCGAGACACAAAGAGAAAGAATCGCATAAATACTTCAAAATTCTTACTTCAAAATATTACCAAAAGTGATTCTTTAAACAATTTGAATTATTAGCTATGGATTTGTGCAGAGAAAGGAGCTACAATTATATGAACTGCCTTCAGAATGATCACAACAAGCCCGATTTAAATCCTGCAGTTAAATTGTAATTGTTTATGCCAGAGGAAGGCAATGTCTTGGCTGTTCCAAATTCTGCGCCTGTCATTCAGGTCACCTACTTGTTTGACACGAGAATTTATTTTCAGTGTGGTGTAAGCGCTGAAGGAAAACCCCTGCTTTACAGGAATTATGCACCATCCTTTGAGAAAATTCAATAAAGTAGATTAAATATCCCTTGGCCAAAACAACCCTACTGGTTTTGGGTGCTGCTGGCCTCTGAGCTACATGGGCTTTGCACATTTAGGCAGGACAGGACAAGTGCTGTATCTGGGAGAACGCTAACTTGGTTCTGCAGGTGCCCTGGCAGCACCAGCCTCTTGCAGCTTAACAGAAGTGTTAAATACTGAATCTGTCTGAGTCCTACTACCATTTTCTATAAAAACAGGGTTCTGTCTCTTTCTAAGCATCATGTTTACTGTTCCTTATTACGGTGGTTATTCTGCAGCCACTTTGCATCTTGCTATAACGTGTTCAAATAAAACAAGGTTTAGGTATATTTGTTCCGTGCAGGAAGTTCAGGAAAGTCTTCAGGGAGCAGAGCATGGACGCGGCAGATTGGGCAGGTACTGGAATGTTGTTTAAGCCACGTTCTAATGCACTGCAAGAATAGAAAGAAGGTGTTGAGGAAACAAAGTCTAGTGTAAAGAATTCAGCTTACGTCTGTTACTAATTGTCACTAACAGCAATTTTTCCAAAACGTTCTATGATGCTAAGATTTGCAGTTCGAAAACTTTCTCCAATTCTGATGCTGTGCTGATGAATTTACATTTGCACCTATTCTGCAGTAACAAATCCACAGTAAACAGGTAAGGTAACGGGAAAAGGTCACAGACAGAAGTATCAAGTTATTCTAACACAATTCTGACTTTCTTACTACATGGAATACATGCTACCAGGTGGCAAATGTAGGGTTTATAGTGAATTATCATTTTAGTTAAAAATCTAAAACTAGGAACTTTCTGACACGGTAAGAGTGCAGATATAGCAAGTCTTTGTGTATAAAGGATGTAAAAGCGCTCTCTTCTTTAAACACTGAAGGGTAAGGGGGAGGAAGGTGACTTTTAGGAAGTGGAACAGTGGAGTAACTGAATAGAGTTTGTAAACACTTGCATCCAAGTGCCAAGAACAAAAATCCTTACTTCTCTGTGAAAACGATGCCCACACTCTAGTTCACAGGAGTCTCTGCTTAGCTCATCATGACATATCGTGCAAGGATCATCACTGGAGGCCTACACATAAAATGTTAAATTATTTGAAAGCGAGCAATAATTAATAGGTGAAAGTACATATTACATATTTTTATCATATATATATAATATATACATTTTAACCAAGCTTTTGTACAAAAAATGAACAAGTCAATTATTTTTTTCAGCACTACTTTGATTATTTCATTTCTTGGAAGACGTATATGACAATCACTTCACATTAATTGAAAGAGTGGAGAACTTACTGTATAGTCCACTTTTTTCCATTTAGATTTAGGTGTTGCTCCAACATTTCCCCAGGGCTGGAGATTTGGTTGAGATGGATTTTTACTCGAGGGGTTTTTCTGTGCAGATCTCGCCGTGGGTGGGCTGGACACATTGTCTCCTGCAGGTACTTCCCGACTCCGAGCTCCGGTCTGCGCTGGTGAAGCGGAGGATACCGATGTCACAGGTCTCCCTGTTGAGGTTGGTGCCTAGAGAGGTATTGGGAAAGAATTTTGAGCAAGTTCGTATTTCAGAGCTTGACAGCAGAGGAAAGTTTTTATTCTTTTCTGGACTGTGCTGCACTGTTGAAAAGGCAGCAGCTACGTACAGCACGGTACCTGATTTTGCCGGTCCAGAATGAGTTCTGTCACTCTGCTTAGGATTTCATCTAAGCTCAAACCTGACAACGTATTCCCGTTTCTTCTTTGTACATCTTTTATGAAGCTAATAAAGTCTGAACTGAAGGAAAAAAAAAGACACGATTACTGACTGGCAATACTATGGCTGTTACCAGCATGAGAAAACTTTTGTCTGATTCACAGCAGCAGAGCCTTTAAAAGATACAAACATGTCAAATGAACTGTAGCAAGTACCTGCTTCCAACACATCTGAATAAACTAGGATCACAGAATCACAGAATCATCATGGTTGGAAGAGACCTCTGAGATCGAGTCCAACCAAAAAAAAAAAACAACCCCCAAAAAAACCAAACAAAAAAACCAACACCACCCCATCACATCACACCCACCCACAAACCAATAATCTTGGGCACTAGAGCATGCCCTGAAG
>JAOXJM010000001.1:114289159-114301327 GCA_026413425.1 Tringa solitaria | reverse complement strand
TGGACTAGATGATCTTAAAGGTCCCTTCCAACCTAGACAATTCTATGATTCTACTGTTTTGATTTGCTGGTGGTTCTAATTGGAAAAAAATCAAAACATATAAGCCAACACCATCTGTCTATGCTTTTAAGGAATGGCTCTGAACGGGAGAGGAACAACTACTATTACTGTTCTCATGAAATAGAAGCCATCTACTAGGAAATCAATTCTTTTTGTATTTTGTCATTGAACGTTCAGAACTTGTATTATCCAGCATAACATTACACACATTAAAAAAAACATACCTGCTATAGTTCGGAAATATACTCTGTAGCTGCACAATAATATTTTCAAATGGTTTTGGGAGCGTTCTGTTGTTTGGAAGTCCAGAAGGCCTTTGTTGTATAGATGAGTCATCTCGGAGGTTCTGGTTCGGTTGGACATTCTGAGTATTACTTCCAGAAATCCCTGATGGGCAAGTTCCTGAAACTTTATCAGAATAGGATTCTTCCAGAGGTTTGGAACACGTTTTCACTGACCCACCTCTTGCAGAACAAGACTTAGAACTGGCATGGGCTGGCTTCACTCCCGCCTGTGTATTAGGCGAAGTGTTTGTTGGAACTGGCTCTTCAGAACTTGAAAATGCAGGCAGTAAATTAGGATGTGCAGGTGCAGAGGAATACATCACAATGGCTGGGTCACTGACAGGAGGCCTGCCTTGTTTTGCCTAGGAAATAGAGATTTCACAGAATAAAAGGTGATTGAAAATACTATGAGCAGAACTCGCAAATGTTTGCAGCATGAACTCTGACACATCTGGTCATGCTAAGGAGCTGGAAGGTCTTATCTATTTATCTTAATTTGCTTTACGTAGGTAAAAATATTGCATAAAAGGCACTCTTTAATACGTACTACATATAGACAACCTGTTTGAAAGAGGACTAAGTAGGAAAGCACATACACAAACTGTTCCTTTAAATTATTCTTGCTTTGGTGAGACTGCATGGCTGTTGGACAGCTGTAAATTGTACAAAAGTACAGCTTGAAGTTGGTGGTAGAAAGACAACTGCTTTAAATAAGTGCTATCGGTTTGAAAATACAGAATTCACTGCATGTAATGGATTATATAATCTATATATAATCCAGTGTAATTTTTTTTTTTTAAACAGAAACACATGTCAGCAGCTACAGTCATCAGACTTCTTTTTGCACTAATGACTCTTTTCCATAAATGGAAAGAACTTCTTAAAATCAGTTTAGCTGTTTGACCCCATGACTGCTACTTGTTTCAGTATTTGTCTGCTCCAGGAAGGTTGCTTTCTAACACACAGACCTAAAATTCTGCATTTCTTCATAGTCAAACCTGCTGGTTCTTGTCCTGTGTGTTCTTTAGTATAACACCATTTTGCAATGATATTTTACCTTCTCTGTAAATGTGTTCAATTAATTAATGGAACTAAACAGGGAGGAAAAGGGCTTTCATCAGGTCTTTTTGTGGGGAAGAAAAGGTATGCAGGAGAGCCTAAGTATAACTATTACTTGTACAAATCCAGAAAAACTCTAGTAACAGTCATAAATGTATAGCATTAGAACAGAGCCTTGAATCTAAATTATACCAAAAAAAAGTAAAACATTTATTTTCTGCAGAGAATATATATTAAAAAAATTATGTGGCATCTTCATTGAATTCAGTGATTTTGTTTGTACGTGCACTATGAATGCGTTTCACTTACTGGGTCAATTACCTCCCCTATTTTGAGAGATGACTGCAGCAGGAACAGTCACAGGGTTGGGAAGTAAATTGAGATTTGAGCAAAGCAGCTATGGAACTATTAGCCCCTGAGAAAATGGTTTTAAATAGTATTTATCTGGGATGTAGTCATTAAAGATTGATTTCCATAAATGGCTATGCTCCATCTAGTTCGTAACAGATATGACTAGAAGTTGATTTTGGTATTTGTAATCAGTTACACATGTTTGGTGTAATGGGGCCTTGTCCCTATGGATTTTGGTGCTATAGGAAAAGTCACAAATACAAAAATGTTAGTCCCAAATCAGATAGAATACGAAGCGTTTTAAAGTTAAACAGCTTAAGCCTCTCAAAGGACTTGAGAATGTGCTTTTGCTGGACTTCATCATGCTAATCTGCAGTCACCTTTTCCTTTTGAACATCACCTGGGTTTATGGAGAGCCAGATTATTTTATCTTTAAGGCTATATATTCAAGTTCTTTATGTATGTGTCCTATAATGGATAGCCATACCAATGCAAACCTAAAGAGCTTCTTAACAAACTGCAATCAGATGTAAGATACATACTATAACGCTGGGAGGAGAAGGAAGATCCACAGCTTCCGTTTTAGTGAGGCAGTTCCGCACACCATTTTTCACCCTTTGAATTTTTTCTTCATACTCAGTCTGCAGAAGGAAAACAAGTTATCCTCCACATCGGCATCAACTAAAGCTCGCTCCTTATTTAAAAAGTGGCATTAACACAACTGCTTTTTTTTTTTTGCAGAACAGCAAAGATACCAGGCCTTTCAGATGGCGATGTAAGGCTGCCATTTGCTGTAGTAACCTAAGTCTTGCATTGATGCTTAAAGGGGGGTGGAAAACCCTTTCTAGTTCTTAAAATTCAGCCTTAACATATTACATCTTAACTTTTCAGAGAGTTTTCTGTTGTTTTTAAAGAAGCTGCATGGATTTCTAAAGTTCAAAGAATACAAAAGAACCAAGACACTAGACTTGTCAATGTGGGATCCGATTTTGAAGCAAGTGTATAAAAGACAGATCTTTGCCTTTATAAAACTGAAGATTTTAATAGTAGCTTAACTATACTTAAGTAATCTGGACTTAAACCTGTATCTTTCTTTTGTTATTAAAAAAATGCAGTTCAGTATTTGGAGGATGAGCTACTGGTGTTTTAAAAGGGAATGTAAAATTATTTAAGGTATTTATTCTGGTTTAATTCCCAAAGTTCAACTTAAAGCTTGTAAAGAGAAATTAAGGCTTACCTCTACTTTTTCCAGTTGTTTCTTTACATTTGAAATAAATATTTCCCAAGAATCAATATGTGACTTCAACTTAGGTGCTGCTGAAGCTGAGCTGCTGAAGTATTCAAGATTTTCAGTTAAAGTCCAACATTCACATTATTTTTGTTTAATACCAATGGTTTTAGTACAGCAGTTCCTTCCCCTCCCAACTAAACTACAGTTAAAGACTTCGAGCAGTTTAAAGTTAAAATCAGTTAAATCACTGGTACTTAGAACCTATCCAACCTTAGAAGCAGACTCCTCAAAGGTATGTTGGCATTTTACAGCAACATAAAGACAGGGAAAGGGAACACGGCATAAGTTTTTAAAAAGGTAAAACACTAAAGGTTAAACTAGTTCCTTCTAAGGAACAATGCTGTTGCATGCCCAGCAGTTTTATTTGCACTCTTTTCAATTTACACTGCAGCCCTTTCCCAGTGATAGAGTGAGTGTGCAGGAATAACCAAAATTTTCCCAGTAGCCTCATCTTCCCTGGCTAAGGAAGAGTAAGCTCCTGCTTAAATATCACACGACTAGGTAATTTAAGAAGAAATTCAATTTCTATTTAACTATTAGGTTTCTATGCACCTTTCAGGCCAGCATCCATTTGTGAGCAAAACTGACTTGTCTAGTTAAACGATCATTAGTTAATTGCATTTAGCAATGAGTAGTAGTGAAATTTCTGGTGTAAACTCTCCATACCTGCTCAATGACTTCAGTGTCTTGAGATTTGCTTCTGCATTGGCAGCTATGCCATTTAGCTTGCAGACTTCAGTCTCCTTCCAGTTTTTGAGTACTGATATCTGTAACAAAACAATGGTGTAACAAACCAGAAAGTGCAGTAAAAGTATTGCAGTAGCACAAAAAATAAAACCTCAAAACAGATTTTAGTAAGTATCTGAAACAATAGTTTGATGATACAGAGTACAACACACACACGATTTCTACAGTGAAGAATTTCAAGTGAAATTAACAGCCCTGGCAGGTCTTTGGGAGGATAAAAAGGCTACAATTCACTTCAACTGACAGTAGAAAGCTTCCATTAGTGTTCCATTTGCAACTTATTTTACATATATATATATATATTAAAAAAATATATATCTATACACACTTACTTCAAGTGATTAAGGCAGTTCTTTAAATACTGCACAGTTGAAGACTAACGTGGACCAACAGTCTAAACTTTTTATAAAATCTTATTGCAGGTAAGACAGCTTTCAAGCCCTTCTGAAGGAAGGTGAATTGTTCATGATTTTCAAAGCATTTCCAGTATAAAACACACTCTTTTAGAAAGAAAACATCTTGGTATTTATCAGTAGTCTCTTCCTTTCGGTGAAACGCTTAAGTTGGTTGTTGCATTCTGATTCTACCTGATAAGAAAGTAGCTATATATTCACTAACCATGACTTTTAACAAGGATTTTTTTTTTTATGTTCCTATGGTTAATTCTTACTGATGGATAACAAGGACAGGTATGAAACTGAATTACTAGTTGAATTTTGTTTGTGATAATACCATGTGCCCCTAATTCAGTGCACTTTTAATACTGGTCAATAACAGTAACACGCCTTGATGATCTGCGAAGTTCTGTAGGGTAACACCATGAACAGCACTTGTCAGTATTTGATTAACACTTTTGATATACACTTATGAAATATTTTAGATGCTATTGAAACAGTACATTGTTAGATAAGACTTCCTCAGTTATCTTCCCCACCTACTATCAGCACAAATGATCCAAGCTCTAGCAAAAGTGTTTTAAGGTTTTTTTTGTCCGTACCTCTGCTTTAACAGCTCTTCTCACACACTCTTGGTAGTCATCTTCACTCTTTTTTATAAGCTCTTCCCATTTGACTTTCTCATTGGCAAGTTTATTACTGTGAAATAAAAAGAAGGTAAATACTTGAGTAAGTAGGTTTTAAAATTTATGGCATTTTAGATGATTTCCACAGCTATTACTTCTCTCTTCTTTGGAACCACTCATCTCCATTTGCTTTGTACAGCTTGTGAGTTCAGGTATAGTATCGCACCGGTGTAGCCACACTGCTGGCTCTGCGGGCACAACCCTGAGATTTCTTAACTACAATTCTCCAGGCAACCTAAAAAGCTTACAGGAGTTTGACTACAGCAGTCAGGCTGGTGTTACTGTTGTGAGCCTGATCACACGTGTAAAGAACGTACGTGGAAATGAAACCTTGACTTTATACTACGTGCAAATGAGTAACTTTTAGAAAATGTTTAGATAATCTTGTATACATTTAGGGCTATAAGTGTGTGAAGATCCAAAGCTACACCCTACAGTTCAGTGTGTCTGTACCACACCCAACTTCTAACGTGTCCTAGAACACAGTATCATATAATCAAGGGAAACGCAGGAGGGTATTTTGAAAACCCAGACTTTTATTACTCTAAATATCTAAAACAAAGGAGTATTTACTTATGATAGGTAAAAGTAAGCTAACTGAGAATAAGAGATAAAGGTTAAAGTGCTTATTTTTTCTAAACCTTCACCCAGAGAGAAGCTGACAACTCCAGTAATGACAAGTCAGTAGAAAAATGGAAATGTTGCTGGAAGCTATAAAGTTTTACCTGGTCTCGAGGCACGTATTTAAATATTCATTATACTGCTTTTCCTTCTCCTCAATGGTCTTCAAATACCTACAGTAATCAAACATTTATTAAGCTTGTTCTGATATATGTTCACAAGCAAAGAGGTGACATGTTCCTCTATAATCATAGACCCAATTATGCAGCAGTGACAATCTGTATGTTTTATATGCTGTTTAACACTATAAGTGCATATAATGTATTCCTAATGAAGCATTAATTACTATAAAAGCAGGCCAATGATTTTCCAAGAAACATTTGGCTCAAACTCCTTGGACTAAAGCTAATACAACAGCATTCAAGGACAGAAGTCTTCTCAGGTCTGTAAACTGAGAAGGAACATTAAAAATACAGTAGGAATCGTCAAATCTGATTAGAAAAGTTATTGCTAAGTCAGTCAGTTTCATCAGCCTGTTTTAAATGTTCACCTGTAAGTTGCAAAAAAATCAAAATACAAAAGCAGACCAATATGTATTTCAGCCTATTAGTGTGATACAACATCTAGTTTGTTACACAGGCAATGATTAAGGTTACTTTGAGATATCTAAAGTGCTTACAACACTTCGAGAAAAGCTACCGATAATACTTCATCAAATAACACACGGTTTATTTTTTGGTATGTCAGTGACATGATGTCATGGATGCCTGTTGAGGAAGAAGTTGACTGAAGTTGATTCTTGCTTCTCCGTAGCCAGGGGAGCAACTGTGGGGATGCGCGGTGGAGATGATGGGATTCATACATTGATATTATTAAGTTCCAAGGAAGGCCCTGCAGAATTCCGTTTTAGGGTGAAAGATGAGTAAAAAAAAAACCCCACCATTGATACATGCAGTTATGTGGCTCTTACAGTTTTACTTGAATCTGAGAAATGAGGGACAGGACTGGAAAAGAAGGAAACATGTATCCTTGGATGACCCTCAGACAGGCTATGTGGCAGAACAGGCAAAAAACGTGTAAGAAAAATAGATGCAGACCAGAGTTCGGTTGGGTTGATTGTACAATAGAAGGAAGAAGGAAAACAGAAACGAAAATGTAAAGCTAATCATAATGCAGGGGAGGGAGCATGCCGTGGGAGCAATGGTAAGTCATGAAGGAGAAAAGTGAAAAAGCACGGTGGATCTAAAGGATTCTGGAAAACATGGGAACACCTGAAATAGTGAAGGAGTAGTATTTGTTAATAAGGCTAAATAACGTTTTATGTAGGTTCTATTAACAGCAGCTCTAATCCAAGAATTGCATTTGACTCATTTCAGAATGACATAATCAAGGCAACAAGTTGTCTTTTTCATTCTGCATGGATCTTGGAATCAACAGGTACTGAAGCTTATCATAATCTATCAGAAACAATTGTATTTACTGTTGCTTTAAAAAAAAAAAATCAAGCAAAGGAAAAGTAATGTAAATCTGTATATAAAATTAGTACCTATCATTGGCATCTGTATGCTTTTTAGCTGTGTTCCTTAGTGCTTTTAAGTTCTCTTGATTTTCTTTTTTCTCCTGTTGCCATTTTTTCACTTTTATTTCTAAGTCTTGATGAAGCCAGTCCAGTTCATTCTTTGATACCTAAATGCAGAAAATAAGAACAGGTTATTGCTGAAAATACTATTTTATTCAAATGCAAGTTAGATTAGATTGCTGACACATGATCAAAAGCTAAGACAGTGAAAATTACATTAACAGAGTTTTACTAGTTCTTATTTTACAGTTAGTTCAGGTGTTTAGCGCCAGCGACATACTCATAAATGCTTTCCCACAATGATCTGCTCACCTCATTTACACGGCTTCAGAATACCTGCAACCCTGTTTCACAGTCAACTAAAAGCAGCAGCCCACTTCCACAGTGTCACATACAACTACCTACTGAAAACCAGCTGAAAATCAGCTCTGATAATGCTGTATCACTACTAACAACTGGGAAGTTACAATTCGTAGCAGAGCAGGACAGCAGTGAGTGTTATGGCTGCCATAACGACTTAAAAAAAAAAAAAACAGGCAGCATCAATGCATCACTGGGAAACATAAAAAAAGTTTTTTTAAAAAAGTACCTACTATGCTCCTGGAAAAGTTCATCCACCCTGCATACAACCATGCTTACAGCTCAAAACTTTTTGAGCTCACATTTTTACGGAATATTCATACAGAAAAAACAAATGTGAGACCCCATCATCCCTTATATGTGAGTTTGCCAGGCTACTCACAGCCAATGGTAAAGCTACAACTCAGGAACTCCCAAACTGCAGTACATGAGCTTACTCCAACACATCATTGAAAGGAAAAAAAAAAACCAACATTAAACTGAGATTGAATGACAGGCCCCATCTTAATAAAGATTAAAGAGAGGGCATGGGGAGAGATGGCTTTGGTTTCACCCAAATTTTTTTTTTATCTTTACTTTTTAAATGGAAAATTTCTTTTTCATGTAGACAAATGAGTAGCTTGCAGCATCTACAGCTTTAACTATAAAATTAATGCAGTCAAAGTGATAATAGGCTGATAGCGTTCTTTGGGGACTAATCCTCTTGCTCCCAGACATTTTCAAGGGAATAAAGCCTAGTAGCAAACCCAACAAATCAAGAAGGGAAGAGTCAGCTGTAGTGCTTTTTTTGTTCTCGGATTGAAACAAAAGCACTGCCTATCCACTAGATGGAAGCAACCAATATCCTATGTGTTTAAATGTGTTCGAAGGGAGATGACACACAGATTGTGAGGTTTGCCGAGTCAGATTTCACAATGAGGACTATCAGTCAAGTTTCAAAAAATACTGTTGACCAATTACAACCAATCTCGTGAGTCTGTCCCACTGTTTCATGGATAAAAATATTACCTCTGTCTCTTCGACACTTTTTTTTAGAAGCTCTTTTAAAGCACCAATTTCCTCCGAGTTCCGGCTTTGTAACTGTTCATATTTTTCCTGTGCTTCTTTAAGTTGTTCTTTTAACACCTGATGCTCTTTTTCCATACGTAGAATATCTCCCTGAAATTAAATGTTATAAAAAAAAAAAATCTAATATCTGTTACCACAGGGCAGTAAACATTCATGGCATCTAGAAGGAACAGTTGCTCTCAGTTGAGATTCAAAGTCTTCAATGTGTTTGAGGTGGAGGTTTTTTAGTTTGGGGAAGGTTGTTCAAGAGAAAGTTTTATAACAGTTTCAATCCAGCTCAGGAAATGAACATTCATGCCTGACCATGAATGGAATATGGTGAGTTCAAAGGCCACGTTTTCTCGCTTTTATCTCCTTGTACAGACACAAGACTATCATTAACCTCAGTCTGAGCTATCCATATGCCCAAATGGAGCATTTAAATCAAACTTCACGATTTTTGGAGAGGAAATACTAAACTTCCCTAAAACACTCTAACATATGAATAGCTACAGAGCAAAGCTCCAAAATATCCTTTTGTGGGCGTAAGTGAAGTTTCCAAGAACATTAGAGGATACAGCCCAACATAAAGGAAGAGAGGAGAAGAGAATCCCTAAAAACACCACCACCACAACAGAAACCCAAACCACAAGCCACACACACCCCCCAAACCAAAATAAAAAATATCTGTTAAGACATGTCATTTTCAGAGCACCTTTATCTTTTCATTACTAAATTCTGGGGCATTCCTTTAACTGTCTTCATGAAAAATATAAGCAAATATACAGATAACTTACTTGTTGTGCTTCAAATGGATGAAAAGGCAAGGTATTAGCTTCCCTATCAGCTACTTCATGATTTACCTGGAATACAAAGAATCGTTAGTGGAGTAAAAAGCTTTCCAGTTTATATATGCAAACACTAGGTCAGCTCTGTTTGGAGCTTTTGCACCTAGCCTACAATTTTACAAATCCAACTACTTTATAAAGTACTACCTACAATGTAAAAAGATATGCAAGCATTTCTGAAATGGACTTCAGTCTATAATGAAAGCACTTTTTTTGTCGTGATCTTTCCCTAGTTTAATTGAGCATGAAGCATTTATATTCAGAAGAGTTCTCATTGCCTTTAAACACAGCTGTGTTCTAAATGTCTGAAAACTTACGACATGCAAAACCAGTGTCTGACAGCTCGCTGACAGGCTGTTTTGTGGCTCCTCCTAAACTCAAGATCTACTGCGTAAGTGCCTCTACTTAGACAGGACTAGACTCAAGGACCTTCAGAGTCTCTGCTTGTTTTCCTCTAATACCACCCGTCAAGGAATTACTGAAAGCACTAAGGTTTAAAATCTAATCATGCAACATATTAAAGATGCAGTTTATGATGCTGCTTTTCTAATAGGCTATTAAAAATCATAGTCAGGTAACATTAAATGCCTTGTTCTACCACGGTTCTGCAAAGAGAAATGCATCTGTTTCCTAGTGCTCTTTTGATCTCTGCTAACCAGAATTCACTCTATTGGAAACTGTTGCCTCTTCTGTTATCTTTTTGATGCACATGTTCAAGAACCGAACAGAAATCCCATTTTAAAAGCCCAGTCAGCTGCGTGGTGAAATTAATCTGCCAAAACTGATTGGACACTAACTTTCAGCAACTGCTCGGGAAAGATTTAAAGTGAATGAAAGTTTTATACACAAAACAAGTTTGAAGAAAAAAACCCCAAAAACCCACATTAACATTTCCCTAATTTCGAAAGCAATAATAAAAAGATGACTATATCTCACAGCTATAAAGACCTATTCCTCCCTTAATGGCAAGAACCAAATGAAGACGAGGAACTCTCCCCCAGCAGTCCCTCTAGCATGTTACCATTAAAGAGTGAATGCTCCAGCCCCTCTTCTGTTCAACTGTATGCTGATTGTTAGAATGTACAAACTATCTAAATCCTCAAACATTGTGTGACAATTAAAACAAATCACTGAACTAATTACAAAACCGAAAGTGATGACATGGAAGGACTTCCCTTACATCTAAAGCAAAGCTTAAACTGATGCGCACCAGTTCCCTCCTTTGATCCTGGGTCAAAAGATCCGTGAAAATTGCAGAACGGAATTCAGTGACCATCTCTTTAAAGAATTACAAATGAAAACCAGGAGTAGTTGTAGAAAGTGTCAGCAACTTAAACTGCAAGTTCTAAGGAAGTTCCCAGAATGATAAACATCTCAGGATCTTCCAACTCCTGGCCTTTTTTTGGGAGATATGTATAGAAAATGCTAAATATTACTTTTAAGACCACTTACATTTGGGTGGCTGGAACTATTACTTGAGTATTTGCTCTTGAACCTCTATACAACACTTGACCCTCTGGGAAGTCATGAAGAAATCATTCGAAAAGAAGTTGCAATTTCCAGTGCTCAACAATTATTTATCACCTAAAAGCTCTCAAATAACTGTTCCATTTTAATTTCTTACCTGAACAGCTATCATCTTTGTATGAGGATTGTTTTTCATTAGAGGTGTACCTCTGCTTTCTTTTTCCGTCTTAATAACCTGCATACCACATTCCACTTCATTTGTACTATTTGCAACAGCAGAATTGTCTTGACAAAATGCATTATCCAAGTTCTCCGGCTGGCACTGAGGGCCTTCATACATTTCTATTTCAGTTGGTATGAAATTGCCAAAGGCGTATTTTCTGTCTGAAATTGCTGATTTGTCATTATTCTGATGAGCTACATGATCAGCATAAATATAACCAGGTTGCTCAGCAACAGTTGACATGAGAGGCATTTGAGAAGGCACTGGCAATATTCTTCCATATTGATAACCCCAGGAAGTCTGAGGCAAAAATATATCAGCATTCTGAGCATCAAAGCACTTTAGTAAAATGTCTGGAAACAACCATGGAAAAAAACGGGGCAAATATTGTGGAGTCTCATAATGTGCTACTGTTAAGTCAGTAGATGTTGATATATGGGGTTGCTTAGGATAAGATAGTGGTTTGAATTCTTCAGCAGCTGGATTTAACTGTAGCTTTCTCAGGGAAGAATTTTCTTGCCCGTCACAAACAATATTATTTTCTTCTTCATTATCTCCAGTCTCATTTCTGTTTGTATTTTCTTTAAAAAGAACTGCATGCTTTCTTAAACCAATAAGATTATCCACCATAATGAAACGAAGGGATTTCAGAAGAAAAGATTTCAGGCCACCTTCATCTTCTACAATCTTTCGAGCTTCTTCAGGAAAATGTTCGTATTCCCCAACTAGTAACCTATTATTAATTTCCATTGGGCCATGTTCTTCCAAGATTTGAGCAAAATATCTAAAAAAGGAGTAAGTTGTCATCATTAATAAAGGGTTTTTTTCCATGTAATTCTTAAATCGTATTCTATGCATTATATTTTCACAATAATACTTAAAAGCAAAGAACCTCTATAACTACTAAAGAACAATCATTTGGAAGACAGTGTTCTAGCTAAGCATAAAATTTTTCTGTAATGCTCTTGCTTGTCCACATCTTATTAAAAACATGCAACTATTTCAAAGCCTTAGTACATACCTTTATGTACCATACATATGCCAGACCACCAGGACTCAAATACTGGACTTAATATAGTATGTCATAAAAATTATGAAGTAATATTAAACCCTTTAAACTGCTAAGCACAGAAATGTATACATACTCATA
>JAOXJM010000001.1:114271638-114288583 GCA_026413425.1 Tringa solitaria | reverse complement strand
ATTAAAAAAAAACAAACACAGGGGGGGGTGGAGAAAGAAGAAATAAATAAATAGTGCATATGAACAGTAATTCCTATCTCTGACAAATTGTATTTTTTCTATATACTGAACACAGTGTACTGTATAGTAACTACATAGTGCTAAAAATATACCAAAATAGCAACCTTTTTTCTAACAAGCTATACAAACTTTTATCAAAACCACTTTGATATTAACTCAGACTTGGTGTTTCTATCTTCTTCAGTACCTGCAAAGCACTTTGGAGTTTGGCCAATAAAAGCAAAGATGCATGATGGTACTTACAAAGTATTTTCTTCTATAAATATCTTTTCTTCTTCTCGTGGTGCTGTACTAACTCCACTGGATAATACTAAAATAGACTAATTAAAAGCAGATCATTATTTTTTTTTATCTCACAAAAGTATATGCAAAATTATCCACTGAAAAGACTACATGTAACTTGTTTACACTGAACGTTTATCACATTCAGATGCCACATTATTAACTGCAAAAATTTTAAGTACAATTCCCAGTACCAAGCCATAGCAAGAAAGTTCTTAATTTAAAATTATTATTTTCTTCTTGATAATTTATTTTGGAAAAAGAAATTGGGATATTCAGCCCAAATTCCTTCTTTTTTTACCAGTTCTATCAAAATCCTAGATGTGCCTGATTTTTCTCTGAGTTTGGACTAAAAAAAACCAAACAACAGTACAGCTTCACTTCATTAAGACTTTTGTATAACTTCTTCCACTGGGCTGCGTATCAAATGACTTTCTTGAAATCCTTTCCTTCAACTTTGAGGGTCTTCAAGCTTTAATAATTTTACTCCAAGCCAGTCTGTGTTTACCCTAGTTCCACATGATTTTAATATGACACTTGTTATTCTAATGTTCACCATTACAAAAGTTTTAGTTGCCTTTTAATTTTTATTATCTAAGAACTTTAGAAACACAAGGAGTTGTACAAATGCATCCAACTCATAAAAACACGGCTGATGAGAACAGGAAAAAAATCTTAGGTTTACTCCTGAAATTCTAAGACAATTATGAAAAGGTAAGGGGATGGAGGAAAAAAAGAGGATTTTATATGAACATTTCAATGAAGTAAAATCCTAGAAAAGCAGGACAAAAGACAGTATAAGTTTCAGGCAGGATATTATTCTAGCAAGATCTATAAAATACTGAACAACTAATAACATTTTTCTGAGCAATAAATGGAACCCTTGCATCTTCAGTCACTGATATGCCCATAAGAACTATCAGAAGAGACAGTTAAAGACACAATTTCAGATTTATTTCATGAAGTGTAAGGGCACATTTATCTCCCAAAATGACTGGCAAGGTGTCCTTCTCAAAATCTGCTATTTGTCAGTGCGAAACGAAACAGAGCATGAAGTATTAATTACACAGTGCACTCAGTGTACTGTATTCACATTTTTCCATATGGTAAATTAAGATCAAAAAAGTCATATAGAATTAAAATTGTGTATAGACTGAAAGTATTGGTATTCACTCAGACCCAAAGTTATTAAGAATAATTTTTTTCATATTTAGAAATACCTTTTATACTGACAAATCCATATTTAAAAAAAAAAACAAAACAACAAAACCAACTGTATTAACTGAGTCTTAACAGCATTATTCTACTTCAGCGAAAAACTACTTCAAGAATGAGTTTCAGCAAGGTATTTACGAAAACAGCCTCTATACATCTGAATGGCAGCAATTCTAAAAATAAAACCAAATACCCAAAACAAAAAATACCCAAACAGCAAAAAAACCCCCAGAACCAAAAAACCCCACACCTATCTGCAGTAAACACTATAAAGTCACTGACCTTTGAGTCTTTTGAGTTCTTCTTCCTGTTTTTGTTTTTAACTTTGATACCATTAGTCTGAAACAGAAAAAATAAAGTCACTGGTTTTATTCATTAGAATAAAATTATGATGCATTTCCAAACCCAGAATGTTAATTTTAAGACATTTCATATTAAAATCCTCATTCTGGTTTGACCAGCAAGATTCACAAGGTTATGCATGCAATCTTGCCCCCTCCACTTCATCCCCAGCTAGAAAACACAAAAAGAGCTTTGCAAGACTTTATCCATTTTGTTCCTTTTCAGCATTTGCCTCTTTAAATGCATAGAACATTAATTTTTAAAAACAGAATATTCCATCATTTTAGTATTTCAGATGCTTACTCATTACTTACAGCTGAAATTGCATATTTAACACAGTTTTGTGTGGAGAACAAGAAGCAAACGGGTTTGTCAAATGTTCTACTCAATTTTTTTAAGATATGCAGCAATGAAGTAACTATTGTGCATCTTCACTTTATACTAGGACTGCGATTATAGATTAACATAACTCTACTAACAGTAAATTACTAATAGTTTATTTTAGGATATAAGTAACATTGAAATAGAAGTAGTCTTATTCTAATGGCTTTCATTTCATTCTTGGATTTCCAATTCATGAAAGAAAAAAGGAGAGGATTTCACATCTTACGAAGTTACATATTAATTAATTAACTCTAAAGATTTATTCTGTATCAAAAGTAAATCCTGGTTTTGTATAGATAAATTTATCTGCAGGCTAGAATAATTTAAAATGAGAGTGCCTCAAACACATAATTAACCAAAACACATAATATACTTCTGCCAATCAGAATGGATTTTAATTAAGATACTAATCAAAAAGTGATGGACTTACAGGCTGAATTGGAAAATTATCTATGAGTTGTAATGAACAAATGCAAAACAGGCCTAGCTCACTTCGAATTTACTTTGCTTATTAACAGAACAAACACCAAGTTCCTAGGTCTTACAATTTAATGACATCTGAAGGTAAAAGCTGGGTTATACACCTTCCAATTTGTTGCTTTGGACTGTAAAATGCACAGTACAATTAGTGTCCAAAATTATGCAGGTTCAAGTTAAGCACACTCAGGCTAGAATAATGCTTCAGTTCAGTTGTTACGGTAAATATGCAGATATGACAGTTAGTAAGAGTCTCTCTGTTTGTAAATCATGCACTTTTTTAAATTCCCCCATCATACTTTTAGAGAGACTTTTTTTAAAGTTAATACCAAACTCCTGTTATACGTAAATGCTATTCCCATGCACCTTATTTGCCTTATTTTCTCTGTCGAAAGGAGGTGATATGGCACACCAGTGTATCCTCATCCACTTTCACTACAACTTCCTCACCTGCATCCTTTCGATGCTCATAATGTAAAAGTTATCTTGTTGGTTTGTGGTATAACTAAAGAGAAAACCCTAAACAGGTATTTTACTGACAGAAGTTTAGGAAAAATGGTATGCAGTCTTCAAATGCCTCAAGAGAAGTAGGGGGCCGGAAGACAATAAAACAAGAGTAAATCTCTAATCAGGTCTGCCGGATGATGACGTAAAAGAAACAAAGAGATGCACGTCCCTATTCACTTTTGCAGATCTTCAAAACACCACATTCATACTTGTTTCTGGGCTTATACTAAATAGACATTAAGTTCACTTACTGATACGTTTTCATTTCCTTGCTTCTTTAATATAATGGTAGGGTCATCTATTGAAAGGGTAACAAAGTCATATTCATGAACAGAAACAGTAATATTTTACATAACTTATAATTGTGAGCTATCAAATTATAATAATTTTTATTATAATCTTTTATCAAACACCACCAAAGCATCTCAAAGACTGCAGTTGCAGTCTTTATGCTTACACAGAAAGACAATACTTATTTTGGTTGGGCATCATATAAACTTAAAGGTAAATTCACATGCTGGCTGTGGAACATGGAACAAGCCAGCAGAATGTAACTTAAAAAGGAGGGCCTTTTGAGGCCATATTGTCTCTTAAGCACTGAACAGAGAAGATCCCATACAATGAGCCAGTTAGTAGCTTGCTAAGGTTTCGGCCATTTATAGAGCCCACCAAATGTGGTGTAAAACCAGGCAAAATACAATGCTTCTAAGAATGATGACCTTTGCATACTTACCCATTTTATCAAAGAATTCATCTAAAGCTTGATGAAGAAATGGAAAGTTTTCTCTATTGTCTTCTAACAGCCATATAAAACAACGAGTTTTCTCTAGGGGTGGTTTTAAGAAATAATCATTAATTTCTTTGTCTTCAGAACTAGTTGTCACATAGTCAAATTTACTACCATACTTCTCATTCCAGAGTGTGGTTAAAATAGAAAGGTCAAGCTCTTTTAAAAGTTGTTCATTTTGGAGGAGAAAGTTCTTTGTAGCGGTCAGACCTAAGAAGAGATGAAAACCAACAACATTTCATTCTGGCTTCACAGTTTTAGTGCTTACAGTGTGATATTCCTCTTCAAAGAGGAATAGTTTGTTCTAGAAATTAAATATACAGTAGCTGAAACAGATTATGTAACACCTGTTGTATCTTGAAAATGCAAATAAAAATGATAAACGGGGTTCATATCAGAATTACTCTTAGTCAACAATAAATTATTATTTGTATTATATTTCTATATCCGTTCCTTAAAGGATACTGATGCAACAGAACAGAATTAGGAACACAAATTTCATCCAAGGTTTTGGCACCTGATGCCCATTTTGCCTGCAAAACCAAACTTCTGCCTTCAGCCAATTATAAATTCAATAGGAAATTACAAAGCAAGGCACCACTAACTGAAGAGCACCAAGTTAAATTACTTAAAAGTTATACAGTCAGCTATTTTTTTAATGATTTAAAACCCCACCATGATTTATTTTTCAGAAAGAAATTATTTATACAAATTTTATAATTTAAGCCTACTCTGGAATTTAAAGACATTAGCAAAATATGTGTTCAATTTCCTCTTTCCTACATGGACAAAGCCCTGCCCACATTAGAATGCTTTACTTGCACAAACAAGAGATTGTTCCTGTGTTGCCAATGGTCATACTTTCTTCTCTACAAATCCTAGCTAAAAATCAAGTAAACGAAAAAGGGGAAAGCTTTACTTTACCACATCAAGTTAAGAAAGCAAGGCTGGAAAATAGGGGGGTTATCTTTTATCTGTAAACTGAACAATTATGACAGGTTAAGGTCTTCTGCTATTCCATAAACATATAGCCTACCCAAGTTGTTAAGATGCTTCAGCCACTTGTGTAATTTGGGATCCACTTCTTCCAGCTCACTCAGCACATGGATAAACCCCCTTGTTTTTACTCTGTCTTTTTGGTGAATTAGATAACTGATGAGCTGCTCCATCACTTCATGTGACATGCTACTAGTTTTGGAATATGATGTGTAATCCTCTTCACTGATTACAAACCATGAAAGCAACTCCTTTAATAGTTTGGAAGCATCACGAACAGCTGTTTTGATTCGCTCAGCATTTTGACTGATATGCTGCAGGACTCGATCACCAGCATATAAATCCTGAACATAACCTACAATGGGATTTGAAACAAACAAAAAACCACAAAACAAGATTTCATGTCTGTTTACCACAATTAAAAATATCAATTCCAAAAATACAGATAGTTAAAAACATCACTTAGTCCAAAGTATTTGCTTTATTGCAACACAAAGTTACAGAATATATAACTTCCCATACAAGCTTGCCTTAGCACTACAAATTTAACACAATATTGGTTTAAATTTGGTGTACACAAAATGCAGTAGAAATTCACACCAGTGAATACAGAATGCTGCAGACCAATGTAACTGCAACACAAAAGCTGAAACATTAACTGACTACATACTTATAGGTGGAAGTATTTTATCTTTCCCAATCCTCTGGAATATACTTGTCAAGTCCCTGCAGTTTCTGCAGTTAGAATATTGTTCTTTCTTTATCTGAGATGCAGTTGGGGTTTTTTGCGGTTTGGTTGGGGTTTTTTGTTGTTGTTTGTTTTTTTCTCTTATAGCAGTGTCCTAACTTTTTGGGGATAAAACTTTTTTTCTGAAACCACTGTTAAATAGTTTAACTTGGAATTTGAGCCTTTACTCCCAGGTAACTCTTCAGGCTGCTTGTTCATGAACCAGCAAAGCAAGAATAAAGGTTTTCTATGAGAAGCTTAACCATACGCTAACATCTTATTACCAGGTTACTCTTATCAGTTTATATGTTTATCATTATCTAATTATTGTTTATTTAAAAATTAAGAACAGAACTGAAATAAAAGTAATCTTAAGTAAAAATGCAAGTCTTTAAGAGGAGGATTATGTTCAATGCTACTGTTTTGCTATAATTTGACTTAGGACATTCAGAATGCTAATTAATATACCTCATGATAACCTAGAATAATAGCCTATACTTCCACATACCGTTGTGATCACTGCATTGAGATGGTTCATTTCCTATCTGGTTTTCTTCTGTTTTTTTCTTAGCAGAATTCCGTGCCTCTTCTCGTGCACGTTTTCTTCGTAATTTTTTTTCTTGTTTCATTTTTAACTTCCTAAGACTGGAAAAATCAAGTAAACAGTGAACCTAACGTTAGTTGAGATAGGAGTTCAGCACATTTCAGTTATTTTTCATGTCTTAAAATAGCTATAAGCTTCATTCTACTAAAAAATATTATGCTGAAGAGTACAAATATAATAATAAAGCTAGTTTACATTTACAAGTTGAGACCACAAAATTTCATAAAACTTTCATAAAGATCAAGTATGTCAGTTTAAGAATATCCTCAAGATGCAATAATTTTTTCTCCCATTCAAGATGTCTGAAACTAGGATTAACTTAAATACAATTAGGGTTTTTTTCTTAATTTATAACTCAGCATTTTGAATCAAATATTAACATTTAATTTCGTTAACTTTTAAAAATCAATTACTTTTATCCTATCACCAACGAATTTCAACTGCAATTAAGACACTCAATCCATTATGAAGAATTACAGATAACGTATTCTTTTAGTATTCCGATTATTAAATATCTTAACACAAACAAAAGAGATGTATGGAAAGCAAGAGTAAAGAGACAGTCCTCACATTCTGCACACAGCCTCCAAATCACACTTTTCCCAAACAACATGTTACTTCCCTGCCCACAGATTTCACAAGGCAATTAAGTCTCAGGTATAAAGACTTAAAGATGACTGCAACAGTTTATATTAAAAAACTATTGGTTTAAACTGCTGGCAAGTCAATGGTGCAATGGACAATTTATCTCTCAGTACAGAGGTGTGGGAAATTAGATTTGCATCAACTCATATCATGTATATTTGAAAACAGTTTCCTGTGGCCAACGTGAAAATGTTGCTTTTAAAGAACTGTCTGACCACTAGAGAGCTACCAATAATGTATTCAGCAATGCCAATTAATGCCCCCCTTTGCTTATGTTATAAATCTGCAGCTCTATATCTTCTTTTACCAGTTGATTAAATGCTTTTCTCATTGGATCATAACATATTTTACCAGACTTTTAAGATTATCAAATGCAAAGGGCAAGAAAAGCTTTCCACAGTTTTTGTGGTATTTTAGCAATTCTTAAGAGGGCATGAAAACCAATCCTAGAAAACTGTTTTGTTCTCAAACTGATTCAACTTAAACAGTAGAGAGCTTACCTTGAACATTTCTGTTTAATACTGGGTCTTGGTGGTTCCTTGGGTTTTGTGATTTTTTGTTCAAACTACCAAAATAAGTGACATCATATTAATTAAATTTGGGTTACAATGCAACATTGGAACCCAGGAACATTTGATGCTTTGGAAAGCAGTTAAAGTAATCCTATGAAAGAGATAATGCAGCCCACATAAACCTCAATGTCTACCTAAACTTATCTTCTACTGCTACAACTTGGTATATAGCAATACTTTTTTTATGTGCACAAAAGACAGGTTGAAAGATAACACAAAGTCAGGAAGTACTGGAGAATGTTTTGCTTTATCAGTGGGGCAGGAAGCAAACTTTACAATCAATTTTTGGTTCTCACAGAAAAATATTGCTTTGGGAAAAAGAATCCCTCTTGCTGTGACCCTGTAGAGGGTAAAAGCACTCTTCCAATACAGTTATTTCATTTAGCAAGATTAGCCCTGAGTTAAACAGAGTTCTTTTCACATCACACAAACGAAACATGAAACGAAACTCCAGTTCCCATCCATGACAATTCTAATACCATAAGGTAATGCCTACTCCAGCAGAAGAACAGGTATGAAGAGAACAAGTAATTAATATCCCTAAATAATGCTCGAATAATGTCACTAAGATAGCATATTACTTATCAGTTTGCAGTCACATTCTCATCTTCCCTTTATCTGCTTTATCAGAGTAAGTATTTTAAAGATTATTTTCACATTTTATATGAACATTTACTTACTTCACATTTTACCAGACCCGAAGAATTGAAAATAACTATTTTTGAAATAAAACCTTTACAATCAGGAGTGAAACACAGTTCTTGAAGAAAATCCTGTAAGAGAAAATGATGCACACAACAAAGACATTTAAACTAATGCCAAAATCGATGTTCTTACACAGGTTACAGTTTCTTAATTTGAGGTGACCAAGGTAATTAAAGCTAGCACAGTCCTAAACTCTTCCCGGATGAGGACAGAAATTGCTGAATTGGCAAGGACTTCAAATCAAACAGATCCTAGATCTGTGGCATGTACCTGTTATTTCCAAAGCTACAGCAAAGCCCCTCTTCCTCCAACTTCACATTCAAGAGTCAATTTTAAGAACAGTCTTTTACAAGTCTGGATTTCCCTTCATTTAATCCTGGCTGCTGATACTATGTTTTGTAAAATTCCTTTAGACACAGCCAGTGTCGAACTGTTGCTTCAACAGCAAGACTGGAGAAGGAATAAAACCTCTGTATAGGAGGTCATAAATGATTCAAGAGAAACAGGCTATGCATACTAAGCCTTCACACAGACAGACCCGTCTTCTGTTGACAGCAGCAAGCTTTACCCACACTTGCATGTCAGATTACTTATCAAGAGACTCTTCTTTCCTGTCTCTCCTCCTGCCACTGTCATGCAGGTTGAACATCATGCTCTAGCACTGACCTACCACAAACCAAAGGAATGCTATAATCTTGACTAAGAAAAGAAAAAATAAAATTCTTAGTTTGAAACAGCCCTTACCTTATCATTTTTATCACTGAAGTTTGTTGTTTTCAACTTTTTCCAACAGCTAATATGAAATTCCACTCTACATTGCTGACAGCAAGTAATACGTATAAAACCCTAAAAAGAGAAATAGTATGAAATTAACATCTTTAAAGAAAACCAACAGAAAACAGTGTACAACTTCACAGCAGATAGGATAGGATGGTGTGTTCCCGATAGCTATTTAATATGAAAAGGGGCAGAAAACATGTAAACACGAAGTTCTGTTTCCCAAACCCTCTTTAACCTAAAAATTTACCTTAAAGTCTGGGTCTGTAAAAAATATTTGGATTTTGGAGTGGCCATGGCATTGCTGATATCGACAAATTGCATCTGGTTCCGGAGGGAACTTGCATTCCTCAATACAATTCTTTAAAATCAACTGAGAAACAAAAAATAGTGTAAGAGGAATTTCATAGAAACCAGGAAAAGATTCAGTATCTGCTTATAAACTTCTAGGCAACTCTGCAGTGAAACACGCATCTCTTTTTTGAACAGCAGACAAGTAATACCAGAAGAACAACTTTTTTCTAGTGAAAGCTATGGAAGATTGTCCTTTTATGGCAAAACATTCAAAAGCTCGTTTGAACTGCTATCAGTTAAGTACTCATAGCTTCCCTGCATGCAGGTTTATCTTGGACTAATGTTTACATGCTGACCAATTCCAAATGCATGACGATATAGTTGCCAAAACGATGAGCCAGATTACTGAGATAACGTGATGAAAATGGAGTGTCTGCTCATTTCCGCCATTTCCCAGTATTTCAGGAGTCCCTCACCTGGGACTTGGGTTGCATATCACGTACATTCCAAGGGACAGTTCACACCTGGCCCTGCACTGGAGCTAGTGAGATCTCCCACTATAGCATCTGAGGTACAGACATTACAGTGGCTTTATGTAAAGTTGATTCAAGCCCCAGAAGGTTGACATTGAGTCCAGATTAAGAAAACACTATTAGAAACAAACAGACTACCAGTTACAGCCTCTCAGACGTTTGCATTACGCTCTCGAAAAGTCCCACAGCACTGATGTATTACTGTGGACAGACTACTGTGGGGTCAGCTGGGGGTCTATGAGAAATCTTTAGGACAGTTTTTGTTTAGGAAACAACAGCAATGCTGCTTCTACCAGAAACGAAACAGGTTGGTTATAGTATAGCCAAGTTCATACACTGAATAACCTAGCATGTTCTACTGCATCAAACTCCCTCTGTGCAGAGGCATGGCATGTTTTATCCAGAAACCCTTCACAAGTAACAGTGACTTGACTGTAGTCTAAAAACAATAATACTAAAAAAACCCACCAAAAAACCCCCAACAAAATGTTAAGTGTGACACAGCAATTTTAGTGTCAGAACCGTAAGTTAGATTTTCCAAGTCAAACAGGGAATTTTACCATACAACTGTAACTGCATCGACCAGGAACTATATGGTCACACTCTCCTATTTGGTTTTAAATACAGCACCACCGCTGCAGTTTTCAACTCCATGTTTTTGCCAATCCAAATTTTTAACTGGTGCTATCTAGCATAATGTTGTCTATAGTATTCACATCTACTTAAAGTTTGTTAACTTGTGACTAAGAAGTTAACACATTATTAAACATTTCATTAGCAGATTAGAACCATATCATTACACAGCAATAGCCAAGCACAGGGCCTGACACAGAGCCCCCACTCTTATGCTGTAAATGGGATGCTTCCCGTGTGTTCAAACTTGTCATCGCAAAAAGAGTTCCACTACAAAAACCAGGCCTGGGGGCTGACAACACTTGAGGCAATGAGCAATAGCTCTTCCATTGGCTGCTTCAAGCCAAAACCTTTCTCCCTCCATCTTTCTTTGGTCTTGACAGTGGGGAAGAGGGAGGAAGGAAGGGGAAAGGGAGAAGGATGACAACTTCTTTTATTTTTTGGAAAGGTCATTTGATGGAACAGGTTTTTATGTCTCTCTTGTTTTTTTAAAACATACCTTTAAGTTCTCTGTTCGTGTCTCTTCAATGACCCAAGATGTTGTGGGCCAAGTTAACACTCCAGGTACAATTTTGTGATTAACCATGGTTTGTGATTTCATGAACTGATCAAGCGCATCTGAAAATCTGAAGTTTGAAAGTGGTACATGTTCAGATCATAAATGAATAACTTCTACATGGCCTATAAGACTTTCACGATTCACTTTATGATCCAAGGGAAAAAAAACAAAGGTAACTGGAAGAATATGTGGAATGAAAGATCACCTGGTTCATTAAGTTATCTGCTTAAGGAGTGTTCATTATTAAAGACTCAAGGGGTGAACCAGTAAGCCAGCTTGGGTAAGGGGCCCAGAGTCCAGGCACAGACAGGAGGCAGATATTCAAGGAACCCATGAACGTGGGTGTGCTCATCATTACAGAAAGTGGGGGCATGTGTATGTACACAAGCGACCTTCAGTCCTCATCAGCCAGGGAGGAGGTACAGGACTGTGCTACCTATAGTTACGTTTTCACATGAGTTCAGGTAGCTGCTCTGTCTGGCGTACTCTGGGTGGCCAGCTGTGTTGTCATGTGTGTGTACACACCTCTTTGGGACATACACATAGCCTCACTACAGGTCAAAACTGCCAAGGGGAACACCAGCCACATCCATGGGACTGGAACACAGACACCCCCCCCGGTCTCAGACTGCAACCTGGATACGCTGCAGCAGCAGAAAGAAGAAATCCCCTCTAGCATCCAACACCCTCTGACCAGCTGCTTTTAGATATTCCACAGGAGGACTTAAGTTTTAATATCAAACTTATGTACTTGGCATTGTATTGTGTTTCTGTGGCAAAGCTGGGCAGAGGGGTGCGGGCAATTGCTGTAGGGACAGCTTCTGGGCTCCAACAAACTCACCACGGGGCACAGCTGAGCCCCTCAGGCAAGATGGCAGCACCTCGGGGAAAGCATGGGTAAGAATGGACAAGACATACTGCACTGCTGTAAGGAGTAAGGAAAAAAAAAATTGAGAAACAGCCTTTTGAGCACCAAAGTAAGAAGGAAGAGGGAAAGAGGTGCTCCAGGCACAGAGGAGCTGTTATGGACTAATCACAACCTGCATTCCCCATCTCTCTGGGTAGCTCAGGGGAGGAGGATGTAGAGGACTCAGTCAGAAATGAGGGAGCGAAGTTGAGTCTGGGATAAAGGGGGCTTGGGAGAAGGTGATTTTAGTTTTTTTACTGTGTTTCCCACCATCCAACTCTGTTTTAACAAACAATAAATTACATTATTTTTCCTCAAGCTGAGTCTGTTTTGCCTATGCCGGCAATTAGCAAGTCATCTCCCTGTCTTTATCTCAACCCCTGAGCTTTTTTCATCTTATTTTCTCTCTGTCTCCCATTGAGGGGGAGGAGTGGGAGCGCAGCTGGATAAGGTCTGGCTGCCAGTCAAGGCCAAGCCATTACAAGCATTACCGGGGATTTTGATTAAGTAGACCAGTACAGTGATATACTGAAATCACAACACAAGCATAACATAGCAATTGCAATACACAGTTTAATCAATACGAACATGATTCCCATTACCTGTCTCTATATGCTTACCGTCAGGATGCAGGGAAAAAACCACCACTAGGAATACATAGGTTGAAGCCAGCTCAAGCTCTTTGCTCTCAAGTTTATTAGTTGTCCAGTTTCTGCACTTTATGTTTGGCTGAGCCACGTATACGCTCCCCCTCCCTCCCCATGGTCTGGCTAACTCAGGAAAACATTACTCTTTATCTGTGTCAGGGAACCCAATGACTCACTGGTGCAGCTGCCTTATCTAAAACCAAGGTTAGTCTCCAGTCTCCCTGGTGTTCAGATAAGCTAAGCTTTCTTTATGATACATTTTTTCCCCTGAGACCATAATTTTTTGCCCTTCTCCTGCGAGCTCTCCTCCACTGCAGAGGTGTTCTTGTCAGTTATATCCCTGTGCCCTGGAGTCTGCCCAATTCAGTGGCTTCCATTACATCCTTAGCAGTAACAAACTTAAGGTTGTAATAAATCAATCTGATGTACAAATTTAGTAGTTAACAAAGAATAATTTTAAAAACCACATTTTTTTCAAATTAAATTATTTTTTGTATCAAAAATGAAAGCTTTATATTATACTGTGACGAATGCACTTGACCCCTTACCCAAACTAGCAGTAGTTGGGTAGAGGCTCCAAAGGAGAAAAAAGGCCAGAGCGGCAGCCTGGCCAAGAACTCCTCTAGTTCCAATCTGTTCTCTGAAAACCCACATAGGAGCAGAGTGATACAGAGCGCATCGATGCATACGAGCTTGGAATACCAATCATGCAATTAAGACGTGAAGAGTGCATGGCTTTTTCAAGGCTCATTTACCAAGGAACAAAGAAAGTTGTGGGTACAAGGAGTCTTATGCATACCTTTTCCATTGCATGTAATTTGACCACAAGCCAACCACTCTGCCCCATAAATACGACAGCCTGAGTGAGCCTTCTTTGAGCTCTCCTTGCAAGACAGCCTCTGGTCTCCCCTTGAGCTGGGGCGCCTCTCAAGGTTGCTCCTCGAGGCAGAGAGATGTTTAACCAACAGCAGACCTTTGGTAAGCGACTGATATCACGCGTAAACCTGTAGCATGATAACTTGATTCTGCTTTGGTAATTTTGACTGAATGCTGAATTGATGCTAATGAAACATTTGCATACAATCCTTTAGATATACACTGTTGACCAAGTCTGAGACTAAGTCTGGATTCAGCTGCACCTAGACTCCTCTCTGAGAAGGAGTTCAGAAAGCAAGGGGGATCCTTTCTGAAACTTGTGACTCAACAGGAAGGTGTCCCTTACTCTTTGCGTCCCCGGTCTCTCTGTAAATCATTCTGACTCAAGTGTAACTCCATTTTCCTTCCTAGATTTTCCCATGCAGTAATTAATAGAGTGAACCTTGCCATTGAACCTCATTAAGTCACACTTTTACAACACCATATTAAAACCACTTTGCTAACACCTTTGGAAGCAGTTCTTTAAGGAATCTAAATCACCCATTCAAAACATATACCAACCTGTTTTGTCTGAGGTATACTTTTCCAATTCCATAGTATGCCAAACAACAAAATCTTTCCTCCTGATACTGTTCAATTATTTTCTTAAACTGGTCTTCGGCCTTTGTCAATGCCTTCAAAATAAATTTAAGACAAAAAATATATGTCACTTTGCCAGAAGCTTTTCACTTTTCCTCTCCTTTTTTTCCTCCAGTTAGAGTGGGTCAGCATGCCCTATTCTTTGATCAGTCTTATGAAGGAACAGTAAATGAAATTGAGCAACCTTACAGTCACATGCAAAGGCTTCCCTTTTTTTTAAAAAACAGAAACTTATTCTGTAGACACAGGCTTCCTCTGAAATAATGAAATTAAATGATTGAGCTCACTGAGCTACAGACATTTCTAAACTCATTGTAAGACAATGGGTATTTTTAAACACCACAAGAAAAAAACCCAAACAATCCCCCCAAAAACCTGAAACAACCCAAACTTCTGTTTTTCAGAACCAAAAGCATTCTCCTTCTCTTGCTTTAGAAGCAGAATGTTCGTGTTGGAAACACTAGTGCATAACCAAATTACAACAAAGTAGAAGAAAAATAATTTGTTATACTTCATGAATACTTAAGAAACTCATATGAAAGCTTAAAAAGACATTTTATTTGGTAGCTTAATTTATCCAAAACCATTACAGATCTAGTCCCAGATATTAAACTGTATGATTCTAAAATGTGACCAAAGCTTTCCTTCCCTACTAATCTTATGGCTGTAAAAAAAAAGACCAAAATGGATGGCGAACTACCTGAACTAGAATAGTGAATAAAAAACAATATAGTGGCTTAATGTCATACCTCAGGTTGTCCTATTCCAAGAAGAGCAGTGGCATGTCCATAGATGATTACAACATAATTAATAATACGGAGATTCAGTTGCTGTAAATAGAGTCAAATTATAGTAATACCATGCACAAAAGCACTTTGCTGGTAACTAGAACATTACTGTCTATTGTGAATTGAATATCTTCACTACAACAGAGTTAGGAAACTCTTTTCTCATCCTTCTTATCACAGCTTCTACCCCTATTTATGTTACAATTAGCATAAAAAGTGAAGGCTAACTACACCTTTACTGCCTGTCATTTGGCACCCCTATATATTTTTAAGTGATGCATCCTGAAACATTTGTTTTTACAAATTCTGTAACCACAGGTCTATGTTAACGTCCTGCAGTGCAGTGTGTCTTTGCTATATGTTCAGAATTGAGCAGATTTTTTTTAATTTTTTTAAAATAAAATAATTAAAAAAAAAAAACCAAAACCCCCAAAACCACCCCAACCCTTTCTCAACCTTTTTCTTCCTAATAAACTAGGTCACAATTCCAGATGGTAGTGCATTACTTGCTTGGACAAACCTGCTGGCACTCCAACAGCCCTTACTAAAATGGGAGCATGAAACACAGCAACACACATGCACATACACTGACACACAGAACTTAATACAACAGTACAATAATTTAAAGAAATCTAGGATGACAAACAGGTCAATGGCTGACTGGCTACACACAAAATTTCATGGTATTTGCTATCAAAGAGTTATCTGACCTGAAGAATATAAATTCTTTTTACCCTACACTATTATGAATAAAGGTTAAGCTGACAATGGATGGTAGTTTTTTATCAGATAAGGTATTTGATGAGTATCTTACACTATTCTTATAAGAATATTATTTCGGTAAATATTTTTTAGATTGCATCTAGAAATGCATATGTACATATACACCTGATGCTAGTACTGGTTTTTTTAATCCTATTCTCATTTCTAAGCTTCTTGGCACACTTACCAGCGAAACCTTTAGCATTGTAATTAACATCACAGGCAACAATTCAATAATAATGACTACTTTGGTGGAAGGAAAGAATGAAACACGGTATTGAAAGCATAAACTTCAATTACTCTAATAAACTAAGGTGCTCCTCTCAGCTTACCTTTAATTCTGAAGGATTTAGAACGCTCAACAATTGTGAAAAGGCTTGTTCAGCACTGTGACACCGCTGGTCCATTAAGGCTGTATAACCATCATGAACAAGGGATTTAACCTCTTCTGGCAACATAGTTAAATCCACCTAAAATATTTAGGAAAATATTAAGTCCAAAAGAAAAGAGTCTTTTCCTTTTTTTTTTTTAATTCCAAAGCAAGCAAGCTATTTGCTTATATACTTAACTCTCCTGGTTTGAGGACAGCCAACTGTTAAATGTACTTCCTACAGTTTTACCACAATTCCACTTTTAAAGCAGCAAATCAGGTACATTTTTATAAAACTCTGTTTTACTTTCAACTTCTAAAAACTTAAGATTTTCATGGTCCTACTGCTGCTAATCTCTTAAAAATCTAGGTTTTGTGCTAAGTCTAGATCCTTTTCTCTCCAGAAAGTTTCATGTTTAGTTCAAACATCATTTTAATCCTTACATATGAAAAAAAAAAACAACCAAACCCAGACTTATGCCTTTCCTTACTTGTACACTCTATTTTGTGTACAAACATTTTTAAAAACCCTGAAAACTATTTCCTTCTACCTATAGTTTCACTCCATCTAGGTTAACAGTTAATGCTAGAAGGTTTCAGAATGCATTGTTATTAGCCTTTCAGTCCAGATTCTTCCTGAAGCCTGTGGGAATTTCCAGCAGTGAGACTGTAAATCAAGACAAGCAGTTGCAGAATTAAGAAGTTCTCTTCCCTTGATCTGTCGAAACACTAAAATAAAAGTAGCTTTGGGAAGCAGATCATTGTGCCAAGGTAGAAGTAATTTCCTGAATTCCTGAAGTTGTGGATGCCCATCCCTGGAAGTGTTCAAGGCCAGGCTGGATGGGGCTTTGAGCAAC
>JAOXJM010000001.1:114239682-114260891 GCA_026413425.1 Tringa solitaria | reverse complement strand
GAAAGAGAAGAACTGTCTGTAAGCAAACTGGAGGTTGATTATTGAATTTTTAATTCCATGCTGTTACAGCAGGACTGTCACAGTCTGCATGCATCTAGCAAAACAGCCTACTCAGGCAAAGTTATGCACAGGAACAGCTTAGAGGCTCCCCGTGATACTGGACATGAGACAGGCACTAAGCAACAGCTGGGATATGCTGCTGACATCCACTAACGAAACCCATCTAAAATAAGCATGAATAAAATCCCCCCTAACTGTCCACTTTTTGGGGGGAGCATGTTTGTTTTTTAAGGAATAAAAAAATATGTACTGGTTTTGCCTGGGATAAAGTTAGCTGTCCTCACAGCAGCTCCTATGGTGCTGTGTTTTGGATTTGTAATTAAAACAGTGTCGATAGCGTAGGGATGTTATGGCTGAGCAGTGCTTGCACAGAATCAGGGCCTTTTCTGTTTCACATGTGGCCCCGCCAGCGAGGAGGCTGGAGGTGCCTGAGAAGTTGGGAGGGGACACAGCCAGGACAGCTGACCCCCAGTGACCAAAGGGATATCCCATAACCTCGTGATGTCGTGCACGCAATAAAACCTGGGAGTAAAAAGGAGGGGAAGTTCTGAGTTCTGGCATCCATCTTCCAAGCAACCATTATGCATGATGAAGCTATGCTTTCCTGGAAATGGCTAAACATCTGCCTGGAAGTAGGGAATGAATTCCTTATTTTGCTTTGCTTGTGTGTGCAGCTTTTGCTTTGCCTGTTAAATTGTCTTTATTTCAACCCATGAGTTTTCTCCCTTTTACACTTAGGATTTTCTCTCCTCTCCTGCTGAGGGGAGCGAGCAAGCAGCTGCACGGGGCCGAGCTGCCTGCCAGGTTTAAACCATGACAACATAATATGCCATTGCACTTTCAACAGTTAAATAACTTTTTAAAAGGCAAAATTAGAGCCTTTTGTTGGTGGATTTCTTTGGTCACCCTTCACTAACATGTATTCTTAGTTAAATTCTTTCTCAGGAACAAAAAATCAACCACGAACAGAACAAAGAGTACTCTATCAAGCTTCTGTGAAGGATGCACTCTGCTCCTTGACCAAACAAATGGTAGTTTGGTTCAGGCTTCAAAGGAAGTAAAGGCCAACACTGTGACTAGGCCATGAACTTCTCTAGTTCCAACCTGTTCTTTGAAAACCCACACAGGGACAGGCTGACATGGTGAACTTAATCTAGTAGAATATTTGCACTTGTAAACAGTCTTTTAGATTGAAAGAATGAATACAAAGAATTACAAAGGCTACTAATATAACACAAGTCCATCCTGCATTTTAGCATTATACACTTGTTTTAAACACACAAAGCAAAACATCTATTCGAGAAACACAAATTCTAGTTTTAAATACAATCTAGTTAAGCATAGTATTCATAGTATTTAACCAACATTTCCCCCATAAAAAAGAAATCTGTTTAGACAGCATGAAAGTAACAGTCTGTAACCATGCAAATACCTTAATGTCACAGTATCAGTGCAAAATGATGCTCCAGTATAGCTAAATCCCTGTATATGAATTAACTTTGGCTAAAGCATCTTCCACTGAATTCCATTACACATTAACTGAATCCTCTCAAAGCTGAAGGGAGCCCACATCAGAATGCACTCTTGACAGGAGGACTAGACAGTCGATTAAATCAGACAACTTCAGTCTCATTTTCAATAACCCTGAAGAGACCCTTCTCCTTGTAACATAGAGCCTCCATCTTCTCATTCAAGCAACCATCTCCCACCTCCTTTCAAATCCAAAGTTCTGAACGTAGATTTGCTAGTTAAATATTACAGGGAAAGTACACTTGGCTGAGAACGTACGCAATTATTAAAACACAGTGGCTGCAAAATTTCAGCCACAACATTCAATAACACATTCCAGGATGATGACAATCAACACACTGTTAGTGTTGCAATGCCCGCTGTAGTGTAACTTACCCTGGTATCACGTTTTTGAGGACAATGATCATCTTTAGGATCAGAATGTGTTCTCTTTCTGTCCTTTTCTATTTCTTTTTGTTCTTGAGAGATTATTAAATGAGATTCTGAGGAACTGCAGTCTCTAGTATGTAAAAAGAGAGAACCCTAGTTTTTCCAGTGTTATCTTTTCCCAATATTCAAGATACACACTATACATGTATTGTGAAAAAAACAATGACAAATACAAGAAGTATACCCCTCATAGAAGTGTAATTGTGTAAGCGTATTTAAAGGATTTGATCAAACACCCATTTTTTATACCTTCAAATTGCACAGTCCAAAGGTATGCAAATATGTAAATCTATAACAACAAAAAAAGCACCGTTTTCTAGAAAAGGGACAAGAACTGAATTACTGCACTTTTTCTTTTTAAAGTAACTAATTAAAAAGAAAAAAAAAATCAATTTTGCCCAAGGCCACATTTTATTTGTGCACTACAGAGGGAAACAAATTTAAGTTCCTCCAGAATTTTCAGGTTTACAAAAAGCTGTTTCATAGTTTACTTACTATACTGTTTTTGGATGACAGCACATCACTACAAGCACACCAATAAAAATCAAAAATACCTTTTACCGTTTAATACAAAAGTTACAGCATATATTATAACTTAGCTGAATCTATGAATTTGGAATCTCTCTTACTCTCTGGGCAAGGCAAAAAAATAGACTTAGCAAAACCAAGTTCCTACAAATGCTACTATTTCTACTGCATTTCTACTATTGTCAAAATGCATTTGCTAGCATTCGGTTCCTCATATCAGCTTCATTTCTTAATGAACTTTAAATAGCAAAGTAACATAAAAAAATTGGATGTGATTGCACTGACGTTTTCAGGTGCCAAATTTCCTCAACAGCAAAGTACTTCAGCTTGGCAGGACAAAAAACACGAAGGCGTAACTGTTTCCTGTTATTTCCAATATGGGTAAAACAATGCTAAAGGAAACTGCTTGGAAGTGGAACATACCTCAAGATAGCTTATTTAGCTCCTAAAAGTCCTCTTTATTCCTAGGCTGCACTGTGGTTGCTGTTCTGATCAGTTTATTCCTTACATTTTTATTTACCAATAGATAAAAAAAATTTTAAACAGTATCTATGCTATGTATTACTTAAATCTTATACTAAATAGTGCTAATTAAAAAGAAAAAAAGCTCACTTGACAGTTGCTTACTTTTTCTCAAGAAGTGACTTCTTTGGTTTCTGTTTATGTTGTTTAATACCTACAGGAAATTATATAGAAAGGAGGGGGGGGAAAAGGGGGGAGGAAGAAGAAAGAAAAAAAAACCCAAAACAATTAGCTAGTTTCAAAGGAAAGTTACCAACACAGGAATTCTGCTATGTTCAAGGTAATCTTGAAATCAGAAAAGGTTACCATTGATTTCTTCTAATGTCTTCTTTAACTTGTCATTTTGTTGAATAAGATCCTTAAGTCCATCAAGAATATTCTTGCATAGTTCCTGAGCTCTCTCATTAGCTTCCAAAGCCAGTTCATGTTCCCCCAGTAATGACAGTGCCTTACAGAAGTGGTAATGACCCTACATGGACATAAGTTTGTATTTCAAGCATTCATTCCCACAAACAAGAAAACAATTTATATCCAGAACAGTTGCAGTAGACAATACAAAGTAAAATTTTACTTACTCAAAAGTTATTTACTCCACCCTTTTCAGGTCAGATGGTGAATAATCAAAGTTTTCAACTACTTAGCACACTGACACAGGAAGATAATTCACTGGGAATAGCATCTAGCCTCTGGCTTTGGAAAAGAATAAATTTGCTTTTTCCCCACTAATCTCAACTACTACTTTCCAGTTATGTAACTATCCCTTATTTACTCCAGGCCAAGAATATTGGGAAATACATGTTGGTCATTAATCAGGATTTATTGTAAGGACTACATATATTTTTTTTAAAGCATTGTGGTATCACAGGTATGCATAACAATGCAGTAAGTATTTTCTTCTGTCTTTACACAGGCAGAACACCCTGTAACAACACTTACAAGCACGTCAAAACAACAGTTTTAATATAAGAAAACTATGTACTAGGCTGACTGAAGCAGAATTCTTAGTCCACAAGGTACTGTGTTCATTGTACCATCAGTAGTGCTAAACACAGATAAGCACCTGTGACATCTACCTGGGTCAAATCTGTAATTAAGACTCTGGGTTCTTATGTTGATTTACAGTACCAACAAAAGACAATTTTGAAGTGCATATTAAACTAACCTTTGGCCAATTAGGCTTCAAAATAGTGGCTCTTTTTCCATCAGCAAGGGCTCTCCTTAGAGAAAGAAGGGGAAAAGAAGAGGTATTTATTATTTATACTTCTAAAAAATCTACAGACCAGATGTACAAGGTACTATAAAAATATGAAGTGAATAAAAGAACAGTTAATTCACCTGTGTAAAGCTATGGTCAGATAACACTTGTTAGATGAAGCTTACCTGGGTTAAAATGTTACCGTCTCAACTATTTCATCTATCAGATATTTAATCCCTCCCCCTACCTACTAGGTTTTCCAGCATTTCTGTTTAAGCACCTATGCCTTTAACTGACTTCTAACAAAATGTTCCTTTCAAAAGCAAAGCCTTAATAAAAAAATCATACTAGAGATTAGTTACACAATCATAGCTAGAGATTTGAGGATGCAAGTATTAACTGCTGAGCACTGAAGACAGTAGCCTCTACAACTCCCAACAACTGAACCCCAAAGAAAATGCCCGACTTACTATTTTTTTAACATACAAGGTGTCACAGAATAACCATAATTACAATTTTGGTCAGGTCAGAAGAGAAGCAGACTACCCCTATGGCTACAGGCGAGAACACAGAGCAGCAGTGATGGCCTGTACTGATAAGAATGCTGCCCAAAGTCAGCAGCTACAGAGTTCAGGTACCTCTGGGATATACCACTCATTCTTCACTGAACTACAACTATGTGTCAGAATGCAGTAAATTACAACAAAGAGTAATTTGGATTACTTCAGATGAGGAAGCTTACAAATGACTCCTTTGATAGCTGGGTCACACTGACTCAGTGAGGCCTTCAGAAAATGTCTGCAGCAATACCTAAGTGGAGAGGCCTGCAAAGGCCCATGAGGCGTTAACTATTTTACCTCCACAAAGGGAAGGAACATGGAAAAAAAAATCCAACTTGTTTCACATGAAAAGTGGTCATAAATTGCCTGGTCAGTACCACAGTTTTTTTATAAGCGTTAGAGCAGGAAAGCTTGTACAGAGGGACCTGAAGGAAGAGAATGAGAGGCTCTGTGATTATGAAAACTTTCAGTACTTAAATAGGGCTTACAAGAAAGATGAGGACAAACTTTTTAGCACAGCCTCTTGCGGTAGGACAAGGGGTAATGGTTTTAAACTAAAACAGCGTAGATTTAGACTAGATACAAGGAAGAAATTCTTTCCCGTGAGAGTGGTGAAACACTAGCACAGGTTGCCCAGAGAGGTGGGAGATGCCCCATCCCTGGAAACACTTAAGATCAGGTTGGACGGGGCTCTGAGCAACCTGATTTAGTTGAAGATGTCCCTCCACATTGCAGGGGGGGTTGGACTAGAGGACCTTTAAAGGTCCCTTCCAACCCAAACTATTCTGTGATTCTACAGGTGGACACTAAAGAAAAGCCTGAAAGATACAATACTTTCAAGGCAAGGAGCATGTTTTACAAAAATTCTTCAGAGATGTCAGAAAGAATTAATTCAGTGAATAGAAAGAAATTTAGAACAAAAAAATCACCCACCCCACAAATAAGGGAAACCCCCAGGTAGTAATGACAGCATTTACAGGTGTGGTAATACATTTAAAGAAATCAGTAATTAAAAAAAAAAAAACAACAACAAAACAACACAACAGAACTAGTGATTAGAGAAATTGCACCATATTCATATTGCAAAGGAAGCAAACACTAGGAAAAAAAGCTTGAGTAAAAGACAGACTGTGGTGTATAGAACCTCAAGATACTAAGGTATATTATTAAAAGCAGTTGAGAAGATCAGAAAAAAAAAAAACCACCCAACCACCACACACCAGCATTTGTCTTGTTGTCTACTGTGTACCATTAAGCTTGGTTTTCATCCACCCAGCCCTTCCTCCAGTGCCACCTGTCGACAGCCGGGTGCAGTGCTAGGGAAGGTGCCCCTGAGCACCATCAAAACTTGAGGGTAGGAGGCCAAGCTGCCCTGAAAGGTCCTGTCCCCCATCAAAGCCTGGGAGGGAACACGACCACTGCCTCTCACCGCACTCTGAAACCGGGAGGAAGACGCGTGCCTTGGATAAAGCCACGAATGCTCCAGCAGATAGTCTGCAGAACACTATATAACTGCACTGTCCTGCAATATACAGCATTGCCACCGCCGATAGCAGGCCATAAGCTCTGTACTGAGTGTGCAAAACCTCAGGACTGAGGCTTCTTGGTCTTCCTCAGCCTGAACTGCAGCATCACCTGCCTGCAGTTTTCTCTTACTTGGTTTAACTGTGACAGCAATTTCTCTAACTAACCTGGTGTCAGATGTGGCTAATTTGTTCTACTTTTGTTTATCTTTGTGTGGCACAACCATAGATTTAGACAGAATAATTGCTTGTTACTACTATTTATTCAGAAGTAGGTATTTGTGACTCCAAAATTATGATGTCCTGTAAAGAAGTACAAGCCTGATATGACAGCAGAGGCCTCCACAAGCAGAGATACAGGATGCTACAAAGGAGCACAGGCACAAGCTGACAAGATATGGGGCACAGGCTTGGCAGTGGACACCCCATGGCTATAAACAATTCACTAACAGTCAGTTAAAGACATGGCAAATCTTTACAAATAGAGTAACAAAGAAAAAGTAATAACCATAAAAAGTACCATGTATAGTAAACTCAGATATAACATGGAGCCGCAGATGAACAAAGACAGAACAAAGATGTAATATCATCTTAGGAAGCATAAAAGTGACCCCACGTGGATCCCAGAGTGAGGAAGAAGAAACCATCAGCATGAATATCACTTTCCTCCCATAGCAGGACTCTGCACTCTGACAGCTCTCACCCCACTGCTACAGCAATGGAACTGCCAACTTCAGTACCCACCAAGATGTGCAGTGGACTAATCACAATTAGACCCTTAAGACTTGAACTATACTAACAATAAATTCTTGGGTTGGCTTTACCTAAAAGGTATACATCCACATTGCTCATAAACAAGATTTTTAGCTTAACAACTGGCTTAAGGAAAACAGCCCCCACAACCACAATGATCTCTTCTTCAAGAGGTTTAATGAAAATCACAATAGTCACTGGTACTGAGATTTTTTTCCTGTTGTGTAACCCCGCCACACACACAAATTCTAAATGGTATTACATACTGCCAACAGATAAAGCTAATATTATTCATTTTTCTTAATGCCAGTTTTACAAGGTAGTAACATCACAATTACTATATACTTAAGCTTTAAAAGTAGTGTTTTCATAAGTATATTGCCAGTTTTTAACTGCAGATCACAACAACATTTCAGGTGATAAATAAGGGGTTACTTACTTGTACTGCCTTGTGAGAATTAAACAAAGAGCTCGGTTTCCATACAGAAGATGGTTTGCTGGACTTAAAAAAAAAAATTATGAAAAATTAGTAACATACATGGCTTTTTAAAATCTTAAGGGGTAAAAAAAAAGTTTTCATAATAATGGTCTGCAAGCACTCTAGCATCAACAATCAATGTATGAATACAAGCCTCTTTGAATTGTAGCATGGATTTAAAAGCTAAGTTATTGAGAATATTAGTGAATACTAGTTTTAATTATGTAGTAATTTCTAAGATTTGAGCTAACTAATGCACTTTCCAACCAATTCAAACCCTGCTCAGCCAATTTTAAACCTCTGGTTTTGCTTTGCTTTCTTTTTTAAACTCCTTCCTCAAGTCACTAGGTTCTGAAACACATAACAAAGCACACCTCAAATGGTGCAAAATTATGGGTAGCGTGTTCCTGACAGTCCCAGCTCTGTTCGGAAAAAAAAAAAAAAAAGACCAAACCCCCAAAAAAAGGCAAAAAAGTCATGAAGCATGGAAAAGCTAGCTTGACTGTCCCATATATCCCATTTCATTTTGTTCTGGAATTCCTAATTTTGAAGGCTTCATTAAATCAAACATCTCATGAACATTTCTTGATCACTGGGGTCTACAACTTTTTCATACCTGTCTGCTTGACCAGGCAGACTAAGCAGAAGTTCTAAAGACCTAAAGAATTGCCGGTAACGTACCTAATGGAGGATCACAGAATGGTTTGGGTTGGAAGGGACCTCAAAGATCCTCTAGTTCCAAGCACCCTGCCATGGGCAGCAACTACTCCCACTAGACCAGGTTGCTCAAAGACCCATCCAGCCTGGCTTCGAACACTTCCAGGGATGAGAAAGAATGACAGGGAGGAATCAGTATATATAATCCAGCAACCAGTTGAAAGGAAGCCAAGGGAGGGTGCGGCTAGTTAGGGAAGGAGCATGATGGAGCAGATGAAAGTCAGCTCATACTAGGAGAATAATAAACACACAGAGCCAGTAAAGAAGGACTCCCTAGCTGCTAGACATCACTGAGCTATCCTTCATCTTCCAGCAGGGTCTTAAACACAAAGAACAATTTCTTACAAATAGCTGTAACAACAGATCAGCTCTACAGTCCCTGGAAACCATGAGACTTCCTTTGCCCTTTCCAAGCCATGGGATCTCTTTTGCTCTTTCACTGAGCAAAAGCCTTCTCCAGCTTGCTCCTTATCTCAGATACACTGCCTTGAACAGAGTCAGCCTACCTAATTTTTCAAGGAGCCTAAAATCAACTTGAATTTGGGATTGAAATGTATCCTAGTGTGTGAGATAAGATCTGAAGCAAGACATCAGCAAAACACTAATTGTTTCAACTGCACAATTATAAAGCTAGATTTCAAAATGAAAAAATAAAAGTTTGCATGATGGATTTTTTTATGAAAGGTGGGACTATATGAATTTCACTGTATTTCATAGACATCAGAACTTGTAAAAGCAGCATTTGCATGACTACAACACAAGTAGTAATTCTACCAAGCCAGCATTCTGTAGCTAGTTCACATTACATGAGGACTACAGGAAGAGAGCAAGCACTCTATTTGCACTGGACATAAACTCTCATTTAATCTCTGTCTCCCTGCCCCTTTAGAGGGCCCAGGAAAGTCTCCAAAGCCTTTCAGCAAATGACTTAATGTAAGTCTTGTTTAGTTTCTTCCCAAAGGAAATTAAGCTTGTTACATACACAGTTGCCACTAGCAGATACTTAAAAATAAATGTTTGAACTTGTTCGCTAGTTCTGCACCATAGCTGAGACGATAAATATTTGTAACAATTGATCATACTGCTCTGCTGGAAGAACATTTAGGAGGGATGATACCAAAAATGGCTGTTGACACTAAATAATTTATTTCCTTTCAGGTTTACTACATTACTGTTAGTCATTTAAACCCTAACTTTTGGGACAGTAAAAGTACAAACAACTGCTAGTAACAAGAAATAAAATAGAACAAAAAATGTGTTATGTAGCTTGCTTTTTTTTTTAATTAGGTATGATTTGGCCTCTAAGTAGAGTGGCTCATGCAAAACTATACAAAATCAGGGTAAATCTGAATAAGCTGAACACATATGATATAACACGATCTAGTTAACCAGTTTAGTTCTTACCAAAACTCTATGGCTTTAGTGTATGACATTATAGCATGATCAAAGTTTCCTTGGGAAAATTCCTCATTTCCTTTCTGTTTCATAGATTCACTGTTCTGTGAAATCAAGAAAAAAAATTTGACAAATGCTGTAATCTCAGTTGCAATGAGAAGTAAATAAAACCTTCGATAAGAGGCAGCTCAGTTTTCATGCTCGTGAAAACAGGTTACAGAATCACAGAATTATACGGGGTTGGAAGAGACCTCTGGATGTATGCAGTATTAGCTGTAATTACTTTTAGTTCATTGCCATTAATAAGCGTAAAAGTGTACAAATGAAAATGTTATGCAGACAAGAATATAACAAACAGTAACTAAAAAGCAGGACTAACTCAGAAGGTCTCCTGAGTTCCATAAGAGTCATCATCACAAACGAGTATGTGTCAAATAGCAAAGTAGGCTGAGTACAGCACAGCTCAACCAGTTCCCTACTCAGTGCCTTTCAGCGTAGCTCCTGAAGAATGGACAAAGGAAGACACAGGAATTAACCAGACTCCGGCAGAAAAAAACCCAAACATCTACACTAAAGGAACAGGTGGCAAAGAATTTGAGAGCATCATTTCTGTGTTAGAAGGATCAAGTTGAACAACCTTCTATCAACAACATTTCCTTGAGGTTTTTTTGGGGATGAGGAGAGGAACGCTCTCCAATGTACACTTGCAACATAAAAAACTAATGTTCTGTTTATTAGGCCAGGACCTCTCAAGGTAACTACTTATGTCAGGACAATTACTTAAGCTTTTGAACACTTATCTTTGATCATCTGGTCATGTTGATAATAAAAAAACTCCACAAAAATAACAACAAAAAAGGAAAAGCAGAAATGCCTTCCGATATCTTCTCTTACCTTCCTACAGTTTTCACAGGTCACAGCTTTAAACTCTTCAACTAAATTACAATCTTCCAAAGCAACTTTAGTAATATAACGTTTGCCTGCAGATAAAAATCAGAAAAAATCAGAAAATCAGAAAAATACCGTGAGTGAAGAAGTTACCAAGAAGTAGGGTTTATCTTCTGCTGCTAAGAATCATGCTCTGCTTTCTGACCATAAGTAAAATTTGACACACCAACTAAATAACAGAAACAAATTAAGCAACAGAAACATTCAAAAGAAAAGGAATTATTTGTTACTGGGCAAAATCACTGGCTGCAGATTGTAAAACATTTAAGCACTTGCCTAATTTCAAGCAATCAAGTGAAACTCAATTGTATTTTACAGAAATCTGCATTTTAAAGATTTGTAAAGATTTGCACTTTAAATAATTTGTACTTTAGTACTTAACTATAAAAAGATTATTCTCTTCACATGGAAATCAGATTTCTACCACCCTGATACTTACTGCAGCAGCTGAGACAGAATGCATATATGCATAAAGACAGAGCAGAATACAAGCTATTTAACACACATCAAAAACAGCAGGCCTGGGAGCATTTTGTAATTTCAGCAGAAGTGCTGCTAGTTTGACTGTCTTATGGTAACTCCCATGAGCTGCATAACCTAATTTTTGAAATAGGAATAATATCTCAATTAATATTTTGACAAAATCCTCTACCAAACATTTAACAGAAAGAATCAAATGATATTTCAGGCATTTTTCAACTTAACCCCAAGTTAAAAGAACAAAGGGCACACATACAGCCCACAGCGGACACTAAAGTGAAAAACCTTTCTGAAGCAAATATGACTGTAAACACAACCCACATACAGAGATTCAAGGAAGAACTGGCTGGGTCAAATAAGTCAAAAACAAGGAAAAAAAAAACCAAACACCACCACGATTTTTCTAGTCCCTTCCAGACTAATGAAATACATGCAAACATTAACTATGTCCTAACTACAACACAGGTTACTGCCCTCACCACTGTTTCTTCAAAAGCGTTCATACTTACATTCAGCAAAGAAAATTTCAAGATAGATCCAACCAAAATCACCAAGTTTCTCCAGCCTCTGCAGAATACTGACATCACCTGTGTATCTGACCCAATCAAGTGCATCCCCAATATCAAAGACACCCTGTTTCAATTGAAGAAAAGAAAAATAAAGAAAAAAAAAAGGTAACTAATTCCACGTGAAACAGTCTTAAAACAAAAACAAACACCACACAAACCAACTGCTCTAGCAATATAGTGGAAGCATTCCACGTAAGTATAACAAAGATACTACTGTCGCACTTACACTGTGCACATTCCCAATCTGTTAGCCTTTAAAACAGACAACAGCTCAGAAATATAGGTATCTGGGTAACTCAAGCACAGCATAATACAGCATATTCACAAAATGAAAACAGCCATTCTTTCAGCAGGAGACAGGGGAGCCATTCAAATTATAGAATTTGATTTAGAAAGTTTTTTTTATGACTACAAATAAAATCGCTTCAGTGTGAAGTGACAAACCTGATTAAAAAAACCCAACGTTCTCCAGGCTGTTAGACATGCAGGCCAGGGCTAAGACTTTATTCTGTAAATCATGACTTCCCTTCTACTCAATTTAAATTGTTTGAGCTATTCAAGGAGAGGGATTAAGTGAAGAATGCCCATTGCCTAGGATACTCCTATGTTATCTGGGCCTACAGGTTTTGAAAAATAATTTAAACACCCCCCTCCCCATGATTAATACAAATATCATTAAAAATACAGGAATTGGGTTATCCAGCAGTAACACACACTTGTACCTATTCTGCTTCTCCTATTGCTACTATCAGCTATGATATTGTCTTCTACCTTCAATCTTTTTATTTTAGCTTTTGCAGTTAACCTACAGAAGGCAGCAGAAACTAAAAAGCGGGGAAAAAAGTGACATATGCAGGAAAACTAAGAATGTCCAGAAAACAAAGTTTACAAGCTGAAAAACGTAATGAGTATAGTTCTACTGTGCACTGAATTTGATAATGAAGATGGATCAGCAGGTTTCCAAACCACACCTTTACTCAGCTATTCAGTCCTTCAGAATGAATCAGTGGCACTACTTGAGAATCTCATAAAAGATATCCAACCTGTCACTAAAGAGAAGCACCTTTGCATCATAGCAGTGATTGAGCTTAGCCCTACTTGTAGCCCCGGAGCCCCATGATACAGCATGACCAATGCCAGTAAGAGGCCACAGGCTTTGTGATTTGCACAGCCACAGGGCTGCAAACTTTTGGGTTTACTCTGAGCTCACCCAGACCTGCTTAGAGCTCTGCTTTAACTTGTTTTTAACTATAACATCAATTTTCTTCTGACCAGGTGGCTATGACTGATTTGGTTTACTTTTATAGGGTACAACGATTGCCTTCAAACAGATAGTAGTACCAAGTATTTAATGCTATGATGACTGACATGATGATGCAGCATACTGAAATGCAAGCCAACTATGATGGAGCATAGGCCATGAAAACTGGAGACATATAATGCAGTTTAGAGGAGTACAGGCACGGGATGGTAAGTGATGGGGCACAAGCTGACACGGGAAAAGCAACAGCCATAAACAAGTTGGGGGGTGGGGGGAAGTAGAGCTGGACATAATTGGGCAAAAGCAGTTTCTAACATCCATAAACCATAGTATGCATAGTGAAATCATATGTAACTTGAACCTGCAGACCAATAAATAGAAAATAAAAAGCAGGGTATAAAAATGCATTATCAAATTTAAAAAATGAATCTAAGTGAATCAACCTAATGAAACTAAGTAAATTAACCTCATGAACCTTCCTAGAATGAAGAAGAAGAAAACATCAACAGCTATCCTTGCAGTAAAACACTCCACAGAGTAATGACTACACCCCCCATCCCTCCCACGCAAACACCAGACAGAAGCCATTCACTTCAGGATCCCAAGGAGCAACACAAGAGTAAGCACAAGACCTGGAAAAGGGCTAGATACTGGGAAGGTTGTATATCACAATTTTAATTGTATCATCATTAAAGAGTTTTTCTGCTTAGTTGTATTTCTTCATTTTCTTTCCACTTCTGCAAGAACTAATTAATTGAGGAAGATTTCAATTATACTAACAGTAACTTCTTGTCTTTACATATAGAAAGCTTGCCTTTTGCCCATACCTAGACTTTTAGCATAACACACCAACACCAGCCCAGAGAGGACAAAGCAAAACACACCACAGAGACAGAACCATGTGCTTATGGGAGAAAATCTAGCAATCTTCAGGACTGAAGGCAGAGAGATTACAGAGACATCTCAAAAGAATTAGCCTCCAACCAGAAGTGGCAGATCGGTGAGAAAGCAACAAGGAAAGCCACCAGCAGGTAGCAAAACTGATACCGGAGGGCTGACCCGGGCTTCAGCTGCACAACCTAAACCCACCCACCACACTGCAGTAGTAACATCTAATAGACACCACTTATTTCCAGCATGTGAACTACTCCCAAAATTCTCACTCATTTTGGTCTTCTTACACAAACGATACTTATTTCCTGTCACACACAGATTTCGTTTTGTGGCTCAGAGTGGCAACAACTGGCAACCCCAGTCCAACGTATTACATATTCCAAAAACTACAGACTCAATTTATTTATGCAAGCATTTTAAAATTTTGGATATTTGTACAAATATTTTGTTTGCATTCACACATAAAGAAGCATTCTTATTTAAAACAATTTGAGAAACTTACGTTTTCTATTCTGCTGCCAATTCTCAGTATACCACCGATAAAAGGTGGAACGTTCTGGAAGAGGGATAGAAAAGAAATAATAAACAACTTATTAAGATCTGATAACTTTGATTTCTATCTGCTCAGGTTCAACTCAGTAACATTTTCTGTTCTGCTTGAATGCAGCATCATTTGGACAGTGTCTCTGGTCAATTTCAAGTTTCAGGACACGTTCTTGTATTCAGTAGCAAATCCCTTACCGTTTTTGTTGAAAAAATAAATAAATCTTGATGTGGAAATAGAGAATGCATGAGTGCTATGGCATCTGGTTAGGAAATCAGCCACTTTAACCACTTCTTCAGTCGTCTACATACCAAAGAACCAGCTGATATATCCCACAAAAAGAATTCAAAACAACAGTAATTCCTCTCCTGAGATTTGCTCCTCCAAATAAATTTTACTATTGGATATACAATCATTTACATGGAGAAAGAGATACAGGCTGAGGAAGTAAGCAGGGGGGCACAGAGGTAAACAGGGGAATGGGAATATACACAGACCCTCTTGTATAAAGATCGAATGGGAGACTACCAGAGGAGGAAACAGCACATAGAACCCATCACATGAGACAAAGTGGAAAAACTGCAGGGACATCCTGAAGTACAAGGAGGTGAAAATAGAGCACTCGGATAGCCTGAAGAAGGAAGCAGCAAAAAGAGCATAAGGAAGTATGAATCCACAAGATCAATATAGCACATGAATACCTAATCCTAAGAATTTATATAACAGTGAGGTGGACTGGAAAAGTGTAGCTTGGGGTTGAGCACAGAATTTCAACAAACCAATTTTTTTAAAAACGTGTCATAGCTAAATTTAAAAAAAAAAAATCACTTCCCTTCAGCTGCTGAGAACATTTCTTATGTCATTCTCTCCTCTATGTTTCTCTTTTAAAACAGCAATAATAACAACTTTTAAATATAATTTGTTGAATGGGGTAGGAAAATTATTTAACTTGTTCATCAGGGAACAGTGCCATTTTTCTCACTGATTTGATTTTCTTTCTTAGCAATTTATAAGGGCTCCAGTCAACTGTATTATTGACTCTGCAAATATTTATTAAGTTATCCCAACTGTAATAAAGCCTATGACGCACTTTCTTTCTGGAAAGCTGCAACTCAACTACCAGATGATTTATTCAGTCCAGCAAAAGGAAATGTCTAATTTAAGATACAATCCCAAGCTGCATAAGGTACAGAATTAATTAACCTATAATACATGGAAACTTACACAAAGTTAAAATACAGTACTTACAACAACTTTTTTAATTAAATCAACAAGGTCTTCCAAAACCTCTAAATCACAGAGTCTCTTCCAATTCCGGTCTAAAATCTGTGAACTGCTTAAAAACAGAACAAGTTATTATTTAGAAAAATAATACTATGTTGCATGGACCTAATTACTAATATTTATGGTAATTAGATCTAACCAAGACCATGGTTACAAACTCAAATTAAGCCTTTCAGAGGAAGGGAAGAAAAAAAAAGAGCTGCAAAGCTTTTGGTATTTTGAAATACAAGGCATAAGGAACTATGCTTTCTAACCTTAATCAACTTAACCCACTGGTAAAAACATTACTGCAGACAGTTTAACCACTACTGAAAGAATACAGTGGTCTTTCACAGGTAACAAAAAGGAAATGTAAAGACTGATGAAATCACTTCGACACCATGATTGCTTACCTCCAATCAGCTACCAAAGAATTACTTTCACTTTTGAAGAGAAGAGGCCATAAAATGCGTATTTTAATGATGTTGCAGTATTCTCGTAATGTATCAACTGGCTGACTGCACCACACTTCACAGGGATCAACATCTTCAAGAAAACAGGAATTAGACTATGCAGTTCTGGCATTACAAGTGATCAAAGTCCAAATAAACATTCAAAACCATCAGTTATTTCCATACTGTATTCCTAGGTACTATCTAACCAAAACAAGAAAACTTGAACACTCTAAATACATCTGGCAATTTGAGGTTTTTTATAAATTGAAGGGGAAGAGGGAATTCACAAAGAGGCAAGAATAGGGACCTGCCCGCAGGCTTTACATTCCTTGCTCAAGGAATTGCCTGGGTTCTGAATTGTGTTGATATAATATGTTGTAACAATGAATAAATGCAGCCTGCTTCTAATAAGGAACCTAACAAGGGGTAAGGCTATAAAGGATTCTATTTTCAAGATAAAATATGAGCCTCTGCTAATTGTACCCATTTATTTTCTACAATAAATCCAGTATAGTGTGGCATATAGCAGTGCAGTACAAAAACATCAGCAATGTTCTTTTTTCTCCAGAGGCCATTATGTGTGTGATACATAACTCTTTCAAAAATAAATTAATTTCCCTCAGAGACTGTCTTTAAAAGGTAAAGATCTTTATTAGGCTATTGAGGTGGCATCAAATACTCTCAGAGTAGAAACAGTATTACCTGAGAGTCTAAATATAGGCAAAAATTCATTTTATACAGCTAGCTGTGTTCATCTGAGTTTGTTATATATTACAGGTTTCCATTTGTACAGTGAATACAGTTTTGAAGAACTTGACATACTGTTGGGCGACCTGCTTTTCTGCACCTATTAAAAAATTATTTTAATATTGTAACTGCAAAACTTTACCTACAAAGATCAACCTGAAGGTGTCTTTAAACATATACAGCTAAAATATAGCTACAATTAAAACAAGCCTTAAATCTTTATCCTCAAAACATTAATTTACTGCATGTGTGTACATATTAGTGACTATTTACGCTCTTCTCACAAGTGTATAGCTGTCTTCTGCACATTACATTAGGACAAAAATATAAGAATTCTTCCAGTGTAAAAGAACATACCAATGCTTCTGCTCAGAAATAGTAATTTCCTACTTATTCAGACAAAATAAAGGAAAAAGTGAAATAGCAGAAGATCCAATGACAGCCTAAAAAGTGCATTAAAAGTCACGGAATATTGGTTTATTTTACATACCTGTTTTAGGCTTATGCTGCGATCGCTGTATAAACATTCCATGACCCTAAAGATAAACACATTTTTTAACACTGCACACCTTGCAAATGTGTTGAGGTGGGCGAGTTCCCCATGCTTTTCCCCCCACCCCATCTCCCCAAGAATAAACTACTATTGGTATGCCCTACTCTTCCACATTTCTGAAGTTCTGCCAGTGATTTTCTGAGGAAAACAAGGAAACTTAAAGTCTGCAATATTTTGCACTATGAAAAAACAAACCTCTTTGGATCCAATCTTTATAATTCACATTAAGCAAAGCCAAAAAGCAAACAAGCCAAACAAAAACAAACACAGGAAAAAAGCATGTTTACTAGAATTATCTAACACAATGGTTTAGTTCCTGTCTTAGGAAAAAAAAAGGTTTACCTGCATGTCCATTAAAAAAATATCTATAGATTAATAGTTATGAATGGATGGGAAAACTTTTAGAAGTTTAGAAGAATCACACTAGAATAGTATTCTAAAAACTAATAATTCAAAATCAGGTACTAGGCAGCAATATAATGTTCAAAATCACCGATGGAAACATTTAAGAAGACGACACAAGTTTTTCAAAAAATAATAATTAAGTTTTGACAATTAAGGCATGTATATTTAAATAAATAGACATGTATCAACATAAGTGGAACGAGTGGTTGATTTACTACGTCATGGCAGCATACAGTACCAATACTTTGATGGGTTTAAAACATAGTACTCCATACGAGGTTCTCAAGATGAAGAATAAATGACTTTGTTCTGTTTTACAAATCCCCAGAAAGTCTGTTATTTTAAGAAACATTATATATGTGCCATTTAATAAACACTATGTATCATATCCATGTATTTCTGCATTGTTATTTCAAAGAAATGCTAAACTATTTCTGAATACCACTGGAGAAAGTATAAAAACTGACTACCAAACACATCTTTCATAGAGCTTCTTTAAGAGACCCTTATTTCTTTCAGTGGCAGACTTTCTGGAAATACTAGCATGCTGTACAATGATGACTTACTAACTTGACCTAAGGCGATGACATGCAATCACATGATTTCACCCGAAGGAATGTTTCTGAACTATTACAACATTATATGGAAATCAAGGCTTAGTCTCAAAAAGAAGTTATTATAACATTGATGTATTTAACAGGCCAGGACAGTCGATAACAAAGAAGAAAAAAAATAATGATCATTTCACAATCAGTTAATCTTGAAAGATGACTGAACGTCTCCCTTCACTCCACAGCATGGAGTGAACATAACAAACTACACCCCAACACAAACCACCTCCTCTACACATCAAGCCCAGGGTGGTATTTCCACTGAAGCAAATATGAAAACCAAGATTTAGCACTTGCACAAAATTAAGGGCTTTCTTCCCATAGCACAGCACATGCATCACTTTAAGGAATAAAATGTCTAGTATCTTATGCTAACATAACTGTTAAAGTACTTTATTTTGTCCATAGCAGACACAAAGAACAAATCTTTATCAATATAGCCAATTTCCAATGAGACTCACTGCTCTCCTGGTAACAGCCCCTTGTAAAGATGCAACTTTACAAATAAGAAATTCAATTTACCTGTACTTTTTATTTCTGTGTAGGAAAAATAGTAAGCCAGCTAGTTAGTATGTGGCAGCAGCAACAGTTAGGATAAATAACTCCCAGCTGAACTCTCCGAGAAGCAGAAAGATTAACTATGACAGTGTTTTCTAAGACTTCTTAAGCATAGCAAGAAGGGGAAAATAAGAGTCAAGGAAAATAATCTTGGAAATATTAAAACAGAACAGCGCTAGTTTCTTTAATAAAAGCAACAACTAAATAAGCAGAGGCCTTATTGGGCACAAAGGTCTAGAGAAAAAAATGTAAGAGATAACAAGAACAAAGCACGCCTGAATGCTCTGCAGTTAATTTGCAGACTTGAACTTTCATGAACTAGGCTGCAATTGCTTTGCAGTTAAAGGAACTGAATCTGTCACTCTGAGGTATATCATCCCAAGCATGGCCTGGATACTCGGCCAACAGGTTGGTCAAGTTCTGTTAACAGGACCTATGTAACACCATCTAGTTTTATCTAGTCGAAAACGCATTCAGTAAAGCTTGCCTGATAGAGGATACACAAGTCTCTGCACTCTACCCCAGTTTAGTGCTTTTGTGAGTAATATACAGAGGTATAAGGTATCTTTGCATCAGTTTGAATTAGTCAACACTAGCAATTATTCCTTAGATCTGGGTACAAACCACCCTGGGACATCTTGCAAGCTTTTCCATCTAGTTTGAAAGCTACTTACCAATTCACAACAAGACTTATCACCAGCATAAAAAGCCAAGGCTGCAAACTCGGATTCGGATATAGGTTCACCCATGGTACATGATCCTGAAACGAAAGGATGATGAGAAACACATGAGGGGGGAGGCAGGAGACCAATAACACGTGCTTTGCAGGATTTCAAAGGCTCACAACATTAAATTACACTTCGCAAAGCTCTCACGGAAGATATATATTGTTATTTTTACACGTGTCGTGGCTTAGCCCCAAACGGCAACAAAGAACCACGTGGTAGCCCCCATCTCGCCACCCACCCCGGCCGTGGGAAGAGGCAACGCTCGTGGGTTAAGACAAGGGCTGCTTAACAGGAGAGCAAAGGGAACAAGAAAGCAACAACAACAGCACCACTGATAGCGGAATACACAACCCTGATGACGATACCGCCGACCGGAGCCGGGGCGCCACAGCCTCCTCCCCAGCGGCGACATCCTGCCCGCCCCCGGCCAGCTCCCCTACAGCCCGGGCAGGGCTCACCGGGGACGGGATACCTGTGTCCCGGCTAGATCCCGGGGAGAATTAACCCTTTCCCCGCCGGAGCAGGGCAGCATGACATAGATTAATCTTTTTTTTAAAAAAAAAAAAAAAAAAAACAAAAAACCACATCATTAAAATACAGCACCAGTTAAAAGCTAGCTACATCCACTAACTCTGCCAGAGCCTTCCCAGCGCCTGCCAGCACTCCACCGCGCTGCCTCCCACCTCTGACAGGCAGGAGCGGGACGGGCAGTTTCTACCAGCCGGCTCAGGGGGCAGCATCTCAGGGATTATTACCGCATCCCGGGGTGGAGGGGAAGGAGCGGAGTGAAACACCCCGCCTGGCGCGTTTTAACTCCGCTCATGCGGGCAGCCCCGTCTGACAGAACCAGCGGCCGCACCCAGCGGCCCAGGCCGCGCGCCCCCCTCCCGGCCCAGCGGCTTTGCCCGGAGGCGCGGCGGGGGCCGGCCAGCCCCCCCCCCGCCCTGTCAGCAGACCCCGGAATCCCCGAGGCTCGCCACCGACGTGTCGCAACCCGGCGTTTCCCCGAGCCCATCTTTCCCTCTTTTCCCCCCTTCCTCCTTCCCTCACTCACCGACCCCCGTCTCAGCCGCGCTCCCCTCCACCTCCGCAGGGCCGAGACGGCTCCCACCTCTCTCCACCTCAGCCAGCCTCTCCCGCCAGCACTGGGGCCTGGCCGCCGGCTGGCTACCGCCTGACGTCGAGGGAACGAGCCAACGGGCGGCGAGGGGAGGGCGCTCCTCGCCCGCCGCCAACCCGCATGCGCCCGCGGGCCCGGGTTGGGGGGCGCGGAGCCGGCGGGGCGGCCGCGGTTCTCCGGCTTTGCGCATGTGCGGCCCGGCGGGGAGGCGGACGCGCGGTACTGGGGGGCTAGGGAGTGCGGTTGGGTGCCTCCGCTCTCCTCCTCCTGCTGCTGTGGGGGGTGGCCTGGGCGTGGTTTCCTCCTCTAGCCCAGGCCGTAACATTGAAAGGAAGGAGGCAGAGCGGCTTCGTCGGGCCGGGCCGGGCGGCTGCGTGGGGAGG
>JAOXJM010000001.1:114219866-114239666 GCA_026413425.1 Tringa solitaria | reverse complement strand
GGGGGGGCGGGGCGGGGCGGGGCGGTCGCTCGGTCGAACCGCGGCTCCTGCATTGAGGGGGGAGTGAAACGTGCGCGCGCCGACCCCGCCTGAGGAGACGGGGGCGCGCGCCTGTGGGGCCTGGCTTCCCGCCGCCGGCAATACCGGCGTGTCCTGAGAGGAAATTGCTGGGAAACCTCTACTAGCTTAGAAGTTTAATGTTGTGTGTCGTTCCCCCCCCTCCTTCGACTCCCATTTCTTCGACTTTCCCCCTCCCCCTTTCCTCTCCCCCCTCGAAGTTAAAGGGAAGAGGCCGGGATGGTTGAAAACTCTCCAGCCCCGTTGCCCGAAAGGGCAATCTATGGATTTGCCCTTTTTTTAGGATCGTGGTTTGGCTTTAGTAAGTATACTGGGTACTGAATACTTCACCGAAAAGTGTTGCTTTGCTTACTTTAAATTTATTTCCCATATTTAATTCCCATCTGAAAAGGATCAAAATTGTATTACATCACCTATTGTAAAGGGTATGTGGTGAAGGACTAAGTGAGAACTACCTGTCAGTTGTTACAAAGGTCCGTCATTGCCTTTTGGGATTTCCTCATGTTCTGTCTGTCTTTAACCTTATTACGAGATCTTTAATAGATATATTGTCACTATTTGGTAACTCTTGTAGATGATAGTAGTATGACCTTCCCCACCCAAATACTGGGGAAATAAAAAAATAATTAAGTCAATGTGGTCAACACCAATAAAAAGTGATTACCAGCATTTTTTTGCTGATGTGACAGGTGCTTTAGCATTGCACTGGGGATATTTTACGTGCCCACACGGGACTAAGGCTCAAGAGGGTGAAGACGCTTTTTCAACACAGCAAAGGGTTCTACAAGTATAGTCAAAATAATAAACCAGGATCCTACTGTAAGTCTTCCTAACCCTTAGGAAGTAAGTAGAAATGAAAGTAGTTTGTTTTCTGTTCCTCTCACAGGAAGCCACTGCAGTTCCATGACTTGTGTCACTATTTGGCTTCTAACCTGTGCTCCTCAAGTTTGTTACACCTTTCTGTGGTTTTGTTGTTAGGGAGCAAAATTTCTCACTATTGGTTTTGTTGACATGAAAATTAGTAACTTGCCGAGAATCAGAAAGTATTCCCAGTAACTTTTTCTGAACAGTTCTGTCCAAGCGCTGCAATTCTACCAACTCTTCTTTCAGCCAAATGACTCACTGTGTGACGGTTTTCCGCTTTAGTATTTTATATTTTTTTTGCATTCAGAGTCATTTGGCATCCTTTTACTGAGGATTTCTTTGTTCTGCATTTCAAGATGCAAGAAATTTTTGTCTGTCTGCAAGGGAAATCAGGCTAAATGTTAAAGTGAATGTAAACATTGTCATATTGGCCTGCCATATTGGGCAGGTTTTGCGTCTAAGAGGCATATTCTACACTGTTTTGGTAGAGCTACTATGGTTTAAAAAATGTAAAAGCAGAGTATTGTCTCAGCATGTATCAGTAGGGAAGTATTGGTTTAAAACTTAGGAAGGAAGTCTAAAAAAGTATCAGTTTTACTATTATGACTTTTTAATTCTTTTGTGCAGTATTGTATCTTATCTGGGCATATGTTCCCGAGACTTGGCTGTTTTCATTGGGACTAACATACTGGCCTCAAAAGTAAGTTCAACCACTTAAACTCTTTAGCCTGAAATATGTAAGGATAAGATACACTTAATTATTTTCAAATAAGAAAAATATATATTGCATATAATCGAGTTTTTCCTGATGATAAAGGACTGTAATCTTTGTGAAGCATTTTTTTAAATGTAGATAAGTAGCTATAATGAAATTTTTTACAGTGTGTAATGAAAGAAATAGTATTTCAATGTTTTGTGATAAATTTGACATTTTAGTTTTGGGAAGTTTGCTGATAAAAATACAGTAAACTTTAAAGTGTAATTGAAAAAATGAAAATATTCTGTAAGGAATCTATTTGATGGTTTATACCAAACTAGATACAGTGACTCTACAGTCAGTAATCTTCTTGGGAGGGACCAGGGTCCATATTCAGAGGTGCTGTTTCTTTTCCTCCTGGCTAAGCTTGCTCTAGATACAATAACCACCACTATATTAAAACTGTTATGTCATTAGGCATTTGTTATTATGATATGTAAACTTTAAAATCTTTTTCCTCAGATACTGGGCAGTTGCTTTGCCAGTGTACCTACTAGTTGCTATAGGAATTGGTTATATATTACTTTTTGGTATTAACATGATGAGTACAGCTCCACTTAACTCCGTAGATACCATTACAGGTAATTTTATTTGTGGTTTTTTTTTTTTTAAGATTTTGATACTTAATTTCTGTAAATATATATATATATATGTAGCCATATATAATGTAAACAAAATTTTAAGCCTTTAAATATTTTGATCTAGGAAAGGAGTTCTTGGAAGTACTGAAGTACTAGGCTGAAAGGAGAGTCTGACTCTTCCCTCTTTGCCATCTTTTGACAGTGGTTTCCAGCTAGTAGACTGCACTTTGTTAGTAAAACAGACCACTGTAGAGGAACAGAAAAGAAGGGTGCGAGTGCCTACCTGCCAGTGGCGTAAATGGAAAGGCGTGCAGGAGTCAAAGTGGTGCAAAGGAAGATATTGCAGTATTGAGGCCTGATCGGATACGTCAGTCTAAAAAAAGCTGTTGTTCAGTTTTTCTCTCAACTTTTGCATAGCCTTTACTCCTGCCACAGAGGCACGTTTTAGGCATTCACAATATTCTCCAGGCAGCTAGGTCTTCTTCCACATGAGGAATTCCACCGCTATTTGCAGATGGCTGTTTTTGTTAGAAAAAATGCAGACTGTAAAATTTGGCAAGAAAGTTACCTATTGCTGACTGCTAGAGCTGCATCATTTTAAGAAACTATGTATATAGTATTACACTACACTGAACTGCTAAGGAAAAAAAATCAGTCAGGGCTGTTGTTCAAATGCATCACTCCAATGCTTCTGTCAAGAACTCCTATTTAGTTATCCCTGTGCTCATTTGTTGTCAAACCAAGACTTTGTGTGGCAAGTGGGATGGGGGACCTATTCTGTTTGAAAAACAACTACATTTGAAAAAATTATTTTTTGGAGGGAGCGATTCCATAATTATGTTCAAAGTGCACCTGTAAAAATGTTTATGCTGTTATAGTAATGGGTGCTGTGTGGTGATGACCAAGATAAAGGGAGGGTGGACAGCATCTCAGTGGAAATCCTAGTACAGTATGTTCAAATTACAGACTGAGCTATTCACTCTGGGGTTTATTGGTTGGTTGGTTGTTCTTTTGATCTTTAGGTAGTTATGGTTTAATGTCATACAGCATACTTAAACCAAGCAAAGTCCCAGACAGTGATTTCAGCAGGAGGATATGGTTGGTTTCTTCAGGGGCTCTGCTAATACATGTTGATGCAAGGCGTTTCTGATGACCATCTCATTGTACCTCAGCAGATAGGGTTTTCAGCATCACTAATAGTCACTAAATGCTTGAAAGAAAAAATACTTAATATGTGAAATGTTCTTATTGTCTCCTGTAGATAACTATGCAAAAAAGCAGCAGCAGAAGAAATTTCAAGAAGATGCAATCCCAGCATTGAGGGATATTCCCATCAGTGAAGTAAACAGAATGTTTTTCCTTCCTGAAAAAGGAATCTGCAATAGCAGATAGTCGTTATTAAGATCTGTGAATAAAGGATTAGTAGAAGTGTTACATAAGGAAAATCAAAACCTCTTAAACTAAAAAAAAAAACCCTCTTCTGGTTGTGGAACAGAGGTTTTATTTTTTTATGACTTTCTAATGAAATCTGTATTAACATGTTTCATTGAGATGGCTTGATTTTATTATTATGCATGCATCTTAATAACTTGCATTGGTATGAGAATTATGCCATATTAGTTTATCTAACCATTCTTACTAGTTTAAATATAGCTTACTATTACTTGTAGTTTTCTGCTTGTAATTTCCCCCTGAGACTGAAAAAATTTGCTTTTGGACATAGTTTAATTCTATTTCCCTTTGAATTCAGCAAGAGAAAATGTCTTCTTCTAGTCAAATTCTTGAGGATCTTTTTTTTGTTTTTTACAAGGTATGTTACTTTGAAGTGTCTACATTGTAAATATACAGTTTTCATTTGTAAATATTAATAAAATGGGGCTAATGTTTACTTGTTAAAGTTAGCCATTTTTCTGTGGTTCTACGATATTTGAAAATTCATTTGGTATTTGTTGAAATACCAAGATTGCCAGAAATAAGGAAGGTGGGTTGTTACCATTTTCTGAAACAAGTCTTGAAATTACTGGGTTTTTTTAACCATTCTTAAGACAACTGAAAATTAGGTTCAAGGAAATTTCTGGAAATGCAGGAACCGACAGGTCCATCTTATAATGGTCTAGATTATAGCACAAAGCACAATAACCTGTTATGGCAGTGGTTCAGATGTTTCTTAAATAGTAAATTTTCTTTCATGTGTGCATTACTGATCAGAGACACAATTTTTATCTCCTCTCTTCCAGGAGTCATAGATCCAGATATCTTCAGTAGTCAAGGTTATTTAGTTTGGTTATAAAGAGCAGTGAATGGAGCCTCATTATTGTTTGTGAGGTCTATAAGACAACTTCTGATCAGCAGAGAATTTAGTTAAAACCATCACTGTTTCATTCAAAGGTAATACAAAATTTTTTAAAATTTCTCTGAAGAATCTTGTGCCAGTTGTTTAGAAATAGGTCAAAACAACCATCAACTGTGGGAAGTCTTAACACCTGTTAACAATCAATCTGGTATGCATATGGTATGTATATGCATTGTGGTTTCTTGGTCCTCTAGTCTTTAGCAGTTTGCTATTTTTAATACTTGCATTTGAAGGAGAAAAAAAAAACACATGCCAAGTATCATGGGTAGGAGAAAAGACCTTCTTAATGAAGGAAAAATGCTTTTCAACATTTCACTCTGAAATAGTAATTTTAGCGGTATTGTTCTTTGGAGGCAATTAATAAGAATAAGTATTTGTACTTAAACCTAATGACTGGAAATTAGTAAAATGTTTATTTGTTTGATAGTTGTAGACTTCTTTATGAAGTTTTGGGTTTTGTTTGCCCCCAATTGCTATTGTTTCCCCCTCCTGCCACGTTTTTGCCCTTCTATTAATTTTAATTTACATGGTCTAACACCCATACATAGAGTGAATTCAAGTTTTTATGATCAACAAACATGAAGGCGTATTTACTCTTTTGTCAGTTCTCTAATCCCATTGTAGACACTGAAGTATTGACTGTAATCTTTTTTTTTTTTTTTGCCTGTGTAATTTCTACCTGTGTTTTATGTTCCTTTTGCTTTCTGAGAAAGCAATTTCGTTTTTAATTCTAAATTGACAAGTGAATGCCACATTTCTGGTATCGTTTGATGTAAGGATTAATTTAGTCCCCGGTTCAGGATACCCAAATCCCTTCAGGATAAAGGAAAGCTACTGGAAAATGCCCTCAAGCCCTGAAAGCACACAAATTAAAGGACTGTAAACCTTGGACAAAGATCGTATCAGTGATGAATCTGCCATTTCATGTAACTGCAGACCTCACAATTATGGGAAAACTAACAGAGGCACCTAAGTGAGTAGGCAAACTGGGGCCATTTGTTTAAGTAAAACTTTCAGGCATGAAACTCAATCTTTGCTTTTCTGTCACTACTGTGTAGCGGTGCTTCAAAGACACTGTAATGACCTTTTCTTCAACTTGGGAGTAATGTTTGACACTTCAGAAATTGCCTCTGCAATCAAAATAAAACCAGGTAACAGAGCGTGGATGGGCTAATAAGTACATGGTAGGGAATTGTGGGTTTTGGAGATCCATCATTTCACAGTCCTGCCTGTGACTGTGATTAAGCAGAAGGTGTCCAACTGTGCCAGCAAAGAGAAGGGAGATTCTGCCTTTTGGAAATATACAGCACGGTTATAGCTATTAGATATTTAGTGGGATTTATGTAGATTTTGCCTTAGATATTATTCAGAAAAAAAGATGAAATGATTGAACTGTGTTGCTAGTAGTGCCTTTCTTTACACAACATACCTGTTCAAAGGCTGGATATCAGGTATCCATTCTTCTCAGAGACTGAGGAAAAACTAAATAAATAAAGGTAGAAACCTAAATTTGCCCCCATTTTCACCCTTCTGACTTATTGATGGCCTATTGTTACAGCACAACCAGTAGAGTTAGACTGCTGCGTTTTCCCTGCTGAAATAGACCAAAGGATGGAACTTCAGCCATGCTTTTTAATGGCACCACCTAGGATTCTCCTGCAGTTTTTATTCATCTTGCAGACGGATGGTATTTTACACATTGTGCTATAAATGTAATCTTGTAAGACAGGTTCCCCCCAAATGGTATTTGAATGAACGGGTGTGTAAACATGTCTTAAAAAAAAAATCACAAAGGTGCACTGTTTCAAATGAAAAGGTTGCATGCCAGAAGGAATAATAGAGCTGTGGTTGCCAAATTTATGTAAGGGTGGTAGAGTACGTCTCTCTTCGTTCCGTCTTAGCTGTAAAGGGAAGGGTAGTGACAACACAGACAATGACTTTATGATGTTGAAGTTGAGAAGTACTGAAAGAGAAGCTTTGGGAATAGAGTGTCACGCAACTGATTTAAAAAGGAAAGTTTTCTTGGATTCTGCTCTTTTGCATTGCACTGTATTGAATGCCAAAAAGCTTGGAGGCTTCAGCAGAAACCCAGAGTGTATGCATAGAAAGTAGCAGAAGAGCTAAATTCTTTGTGTATCTACATAATATTTTTAATGTAAGCATTAGCTGAAGTATTTTGCCGCTTTATTTGAAGTGAACAGGGAGCTATAGTAAAAGGGGTGAATGCTCTGTTGTGAACTTCAAAGGTATAAAGCACGTGGAGTAAAATGTGCAAGCATGGATGAGTGTAAAGTTAGCACAATTTTGTGTGTGTGTTTACTGTTCCTACAGATAGGATGACTGAAGTAAGAAAAGGAAAGAAAAACACAGCATCTCAAATGTTATTTCAGTGTGTAGGCGTGAAAATGTCCTTGCAGGAAGCAATGCTGAATGAAGAAACTTGTTTCAGCACTAGTGAAACGGAGTTGTCTTTCTCCTCGAGATATATGTATACTTTTGCTGCTACCCAGAGCATTCAGAAGTGTACAGACCATCTTAAAAATATTTTGAGCATGCTATGGAATACTGTCGGCTTGATTTGATGATCTTTAAAATAACTACTGTTTGTGATTGGAGGGGGTGTGGTGAGAATAGGCTAAAAGGTGGGTAATAAATTATATTACTCTAGATTTTTTAAAAGGTCAGATAGCTGTAAGTACTATTAAAGACCCTCTCATAAATCAGAAAGCTGTAATATTAAATATTTATACTGTTGCTGCAGGCAACATTTCTGTAAAGTCAGAAATTGGCCCAAATGAGGAGGGGTGATACTGCCTATAATGCAGGTAGTGTGCCTGGAGCTGTTCTGAGAGTAGGAGCAGGGAAAATGAATGTATGTATCTATGTATGTTTTAGTTCCATGTTGTATATCCCTATCTGGTACTCCAGTTGTTCATCGGTACACCTCTGTTCTAGGTGGTCTATAAACAATAAAAATGCAACTCTACCACCAACATCAAGTAAAGGGTATACAAGGAAGAGTGATTGCAAAGTAACAGTAACAGGTTTTGTTGTTCTTTATAGTGGTCTTTAAGACAGTAAATGAGGAAAAGTAGCCTGAAAAGATACCTTAATGAAGAGATCATAACTGTAGAAACAGTGAACAAAAATTAAATGTGAGAATGGAAGTAATGGTGAGAGAGTCTAAATAGTGTTTGACTCTTCTTCCTCTTCTCCCCTGCTCCAGCTTCTGTCCCAAGAAAGTGTAACAGATCAGTGTCTTGGCTGTATCTGTAGCAATTCAGTTTTATAAGAGTGATAAGAAGCTATGAGATCTTTGCCCTGATGTAGTATTTCTTTAATACTTAATTCACATTCATGCCAAAGCTCCCACCTACAAGTACAATGAGAAACTCACCACTAAAGCTCTTTTTCAAAAGATTTTTCAAATACTTTATTTCTTTACCAGACAGTTTCTGTGGACTACAGTTTCATTTGTGGGTGTAAATGATAAAATATTTTCTGACTTACAAACAGAATAGTTAATAAATGATTTTGTGTAAATAAATTTTATTCTGTAATGCACTTTTTCCATGGACACTTGAGTCTGAGTGGCTAAAATGCTTAATGCAAAGTCCTGCTTCCTGCTGTACTGTTAGATTTCTGGTCAGCTCTAAACCAACTGACATGAATGGGGTTTTTTTGTATCTCTCCCTCTATTCATGAATTAAACCGTATTCTGAGGAGAAAGTTTGGGAAGCTTTTAGTCTTGTTCTGCCAGTTTCCTTACAGAGAGACTGCCAAAGTAAATTTTGTTGGTATGCTGTGCAGTTTATGTATCAACTTAATTCTCAGCCTCTTGCTAAAAGCAGCTGATGGATTAATCCAGTCTGGAAATGATGATTTCATGGAGTGCAATTAAATGGTAGACGTTTCAGTGAATTGGATGCATTTTGTCTCTAGAGCTCGTAAAACTGCTATTGTGAAGACTGCCTTTTCTCAGTTGTGGCAATTTAGTCCTGCTACTGTTGTCGTTCTCTCAGAGTAAATGTAGCTTATTAAAAAAAGGTGTTCCTTTGATAGTTCTTTTTCTCTCAATCCAAATTATTACTGCATCATATTTAGAAAGAACACTCAACAAACTAATGTCATGCAAGGGTGTGCTTCCCATAGATGTATATATCCTTCAAGAGCTTGCCTTAAAAGACCTTAGATGTAGAATTCAGGACTGTTTTATGAACATACTTTAATTTTGATTTTTCATGTGAATACACACAGTAGAAATACAAAATTGGAGATGCTGTCTAGATACCTCTAACTCTCCAGCATCCTTGTACCAGTGGAACATTATCTTGTTCTTTTACTATCATAATTTTAGACAATGGAAATCCAAAGGGAGCATTTGCTGTAATGCTAGAGCTGTTGAACTACTAAGGGAAGTTCTGTGGAACAGAGATCCTGAGCCAGTATTTTAATCTGTAAAATGCCGTGTTTCTAATCTTGTCTTTGAAGTAGTGAACTTAGGATAAACTCATTCTTTGGGATGCTTTTTTATCTTTTTCCTGTAAATGATGGATGATTCAAAGGTCACTGAAAACTTAGCAAGGTCAAATCACAGATGAGCTAACAAACCAGAACTGAAAACTGAAAGTTAACTGCAGTTGAATAACAGAGATGCTATATTAGTTCACTGTTACCTTCTCCTAATTATTAACATACTGGTAGGGAATCGCAATGCATATTTTATTTAAGTGTGCAAATAAGGGTATGTTGACACTGTAACATGAGAAGATAGTCATTTGACAGAAAGAATGCTCTCTTGATGGGAAAAGGATAATACAGTTTTGGCTTTCTCTAATGACTGTAGTTAAATGTAGCCATTCAGGTAAATAGTACAGTGATATTACCTTAATTTGAAAATGGAATTTAACATTACAGGGGAAACCAAATGAAATGCATAGCTGAGACAGAGAAATTGAATCAGTTTAGGGCAATACAATGTTGTCAGACCTTGGCAGATGTGCAAGATGATTTGTTTTGCTATTTCTAACAGTCTTTGCTAAGACTGTCATCCATTATCAAATTTATTTTTCTAATAAAGGTATCTGTTCTACTGTCTTAAAGAACACACTTCTCAAAATATTTTTTTCTGTTTCAGAGGTGTAGATTTGTAACAGTACTTGCTTATGTCGTTACATCTACATCCGATGCATCTGTGATGTAGCCCATTTACAAATATTAAAATGGCTGTTTTGTGGGAGACCAGAGATTAATATAGCTAATATCCTACCTCTATCTGGCTAATAGTGCCTGCCATAATAGTAAGAGCAAAGATGAGGGCGAGAAGCTGGTAAAATTTCCCCAGGATGCTTCCCCTGCCTGCAACAATATGCAAATTTTGAGCCAAATGTTATATGTTTGTATATTTCTTATGAAAGTTTTTAATTTATTTTTTTAAGTAGGTAAACCTCATTTCAACAACATCACAGCACTGATCTTCTAGGATACAGCAGACTTATGGCTCGCATTCTGGATAGCCAATCTGCATTTTTTCAGTGGCCACTTGTCTGGGATTTCCAAACCTTGGGCATTTGTCTGAAACTGCTCATCTTTTCTGCCTAGGAATGTTTTTAATGGAGATATTGTCCCACTTGGTTTGCTGTAGGTCTGAAAATTCTGGACAATTTCAAAATGTTCAGATTCTGCCTGGACATATTACCAGGAAACATGGAGTAAGATGCCCTGTCCAGTATTGATGTGGTAGTTCTGTTAGTAGGTATGGCCACTGTCTACGTTGTTTCTGTTCTCATGTTGTTTTACCAGTTAAAGTACTTTGCCAACACTCCTGAAAAATAGTAAGTACGCTGAAACCAGTGCTTTCCATTTCTCAAAATATTCAATGGACTTCAGCAATCAAAAATCAACCTAGAACCTGGTGGTGTTCTGGCATGCCGCTGCCAGAAAATCCAGGAGGCTTTTTCACAGATCTCAGTGAGCCACTTGCCACCCCAGACTGGTTGACCACCAGCTGGTGATAGCTCAGGACAGGATAATAAAGCTGCACACAAGAGGAGTGAGTGTCCGGAGGATGATGTGTTGATGCTGAAGATTGGGTATTAACTCCAGGCACAGATCTTCAAAAGCTCTGTCTTTCTGAAAGCAGGGGAACTTCTGCTGCTCGTCCAAGATGCAGTTACTGTGTTGTCAGATAGAGCTACAGGCAGCATGGTCTCAACAGAAAGGTGGGGAAGAACCTACAGAGTGTTCCTTTTGCATACTGGATCCTTAAATGGTGACAATATCTGTGTAAAGCAAATGGCTCTTCAGTGTAGTGTGCAGGTTAGAGAGCACTGTGCTGTGTAAGGATTGTGTGGTAACCACCGTTTTCACAGGGGATAGAGATGGTTCTAGATTGTATGTAACATAAAGATGCTTATGAAAACTAGTAACTTAAGTCTTCCTGAATATCAATTTAAAAGAAATTATCAAGGTAGTAAGGTACATATCCAAACCCCACTAGATGGGAATCAACAGTAGGTCAGTTATATTAAAATCGTAGATTCAAGCGTGCCAAGCTATAGAAATAAGATTTTAATATTGTGGTGAAGTCAAAAAGGTAGCACATAATGCATGTTTTAATGTGTCTTTAAATCATAGTTTTTAATCAAGGCTGACTTTTTTTTTTTCTTGACCAACAGGAAGGCACTGTTCTCATTACAGGGGGAAAATCCAATAATAACAGAATGACAGGACCCCAGAAAATATCATGACTGTCACTTAAAAACTGTCTTGACAGGGAGTTATTCTGGAAATGGATTAGGTCAATTTGGCATACAGCATTTATATCAGAATAAACATGCCCCATGGAGCTAATAAGCAATAGTCTTTATTTCTTGCTTAAATTGAAACATTGTGTTCCAAAGCCTTTGGAGTTACTTTGGGGCTGTACATTATATTATTTTGCCTCATAATCAATACTATTTTCATTTTATCAGGACTGCATTGTAAAAAATAGTGATTAACTAACTACAGTGCTCTTAATGTTCTTAATTCGTGTTACTTAAACTAACTTGATTTAAACCTTATAATCTTTTGTTCAGCTTCAGGGTTTTATTTAAAAGTCTCTCAAAATACAGAAGGATTTCCTCTTAGTTTCCAGTTGCATTGACTCATTCTTCTTGGTAAGATAGTTATAAATAGTTTTCTTTTGAGCTTTGATGTATTTCTTTGATCAGTCAGATGTTTGTCCATATGTTTCTGACAATTCCTTTTTTATCCCTTGATTTTTATTTTTATTTTGCATTTGTCAAGGCTGACCGCTGTTAATTGTTAGGCTGAACTGATTTCTTCTTCATCTTCCTCGGAGTCGGCATCATCATTATAGAAGTGAATTGTAGCTTGTACTGGAAAACTTGCCAGAACCTTCTCTCCGATGCTATTAAGAAACTTTTGAGATTTGGACTTGGGCAAATAAAGTCTAGTAAGAAAACATATTTTAAGAGAAAAAGTAAAACTATGCAATGCTTTCCCCGCTAAGCTAACTTCAATATTAAAACCTATTTTTGTCTGTCTTAGCAGAGAGAAAAATCCTAGGGTTCCTTGTCTTTAAAAGTTGCTAACTAAAAGGTACTGTTGATTTTAAGTTACTTCAGTTGCTTTGGGCATATTGTGTATTGGATTTATATAAGGTCCCACCCTGATAAAGTGTTGGCAGAGCAATGATGTGTGCTTGAGATGGTTTGGTTTTATTTTTAGCACAGTTCAGAATGCAAGTGTCCCATGCAACTGTGGGGAAGTTTGAGAATGTTCTGGGATTCTGGAATTAAGATTACCACACCAGGTTAAGATTGGGGCAGGTTGCCTGTTGCACAGAGGTTGGTGTTAGTGGATTTTGTGTCTCCAGGTGAAGGAGGTGGTGTACACTGGGAGGGATTTATTTCAAACTTTATATTGTTTTGTATTGAAATCATAAATGTCTTGATTTACATTTCAGGTTTTCACCAGCTTTCCCAGTAAAGCAAAACTTCTGTGGTCTGTATACATATGTGGGTTTGTGTGCATATGTATGTACATGTCTTCCTCTTGGGTCCACTTTGGCCAGTTTTCAATTGAATTTGACAGTGATAAAGGTCATGCAGGATTTAATCTTCTACAACTTCTATAAAAAGAAGTGCTTGAAAATAAGAGGGATATTCCATTAATTTTCCTCCTCTAAGCAAAAGTCCAAATCAGGAGTTTCTACATCATTAAGCCTCAAAGAATCCAAATGTTGGTGGAAAACCTTATAATTCCCCGAAGCATAGGAAAATCTTCACCTGGAGTTCAATTTTCATTCAAGAGCAAATTTAAGCAACCTTGAGACACAGATCTGTAACAAGTCACATTCCATTAGCAGCTGTTCACATTTATTATTTGGGCTTTGTGGGCTCATTATCATATTAATAAATGTAAATATAGAGTAGATGAGGCAAAAGAACGTGGTTTCTTTTAGGATTACTTTTTTCTTATTTTTGTTATTAGAATATTGTTTCAAGTTCTGTTCAGCCTGGACGTCTTTCCTTTTGGGGGGATAAAAACTGTGGAGTCTGGTGAGTAGTTAAACTGTATTACTAAAAAGAGATACTCCAGAGACAAACTGATACTTCTCCTGAGAAGGAATATATCTTGTCTTGGAAGATGTCACTTTTCCTGTATTGATGGGATTTAACTCACCTCACTGGATGTTGAAACCCCAGGGCTCCTTTTGATCTAAAATTTAGTAGTTGAACATCCAGTTCTGACTGTAAAGAGACATATTTATTTTTTAGAATGGGCTATATATGAAGATTTCACTTTTTTCTTCTAGAGGTAACTGTAAAATTCTACAGTAATGTTGCTTTGTTTGCTGTGCTGCATGTTGTTTGAGTAACTGTATTTCAGAGAACTGTTTGCCAATAGCTGCATGTTTAAAAAAGCATTTGAACCTGTACATTTTATGAGCCATAAAGCCATGAAGCTTTACATTCTGCTTAAGTTCTTACGGAATATCTGTAGTGACTGGTGAGCTAATAATACCAGAAATGGAAGTGCAGTGATTGGAAGAATGGATTGGGAGGTTATGGTTTTATAAAATACCTCTTTAACTATAGTAACCAGTAGTTTGGAGTTGGAATGTTGAAGTTAGAAAGCTTAATTGTAATCAAAGATCACTGAAGCACGTTAAAAGTCCAAACAGTAAAATCAAGAGACAACTGGCATCTCATATTTCTATGTAACCCACAATAAGGAAGTAAGCATTTTTGATACAACAGAATAGGTAGCAAAAACGTATTTGAAATATCAAAATTAGATTTAGCACAGAATAAAGTCCTTCAAATTAAGGTCAATTAAAAAAACAAACAAACAACAACAACAACAAAAAAAAAAACACAAAAAAACAACCCAAACCAAACAAATAATAATTTGCAAAAATAAACCTGGAATGTAAACCTGAAAGCATCTTCCAAAATCCCTGAGCCGTATCACTTCATTTTGTAGGCATGTATTCTCTTGCATATTTTAAAACAAGAAGACTTCTTTTTTCCTCCTATTGCTATAGACTTGATGGTGCATAAAATAGGAAGATTTAGCTTTGCTATACTAGAACTTGTAGTGACCAGTAGCTGGAAACCCTGCCCTTGGCTACAAACAAAGATGACTTTTGCCACTGTCAGAGCAATTAATCTGTCTTTCTGAGGAAGTAGGTTTCAGCATGGATATTTCCGTGGGCGCCTAAAAGCCCTTGGGCCATAGACTGAGCAAGGGGTCCTACAGAATTGTCTTGGTACCTTTTATGTTTGCCTGTTTCTCTCATACCCACGTTTGTCTTGTAGCCAAAATGATTTGTCTTCAGGCTGTTATGGTTTTCTTGATTTATTTGGTTTTTTGTGTTTAATCAGGAGACTCATTTACTTTGTTTCCACAGTACCTAGTAAAATGGTGTCCTGATCTAGCTGAACATCGTAGATGTGATCACAGTATCTGTGTTGAATACTGTATGTTATTTTTCTCCTTTCATATTTACATTAAAATTAAAATAGTATTTTTATCTTTATTTTCTGTTGTCTTCTTTTTGGAATACATACTGTTTTTTTAATAATTATATATATAATAATATGTATTGATTAAACACACATTATGTGCTTTTTCTTTTTAGACTATAATACAGCATTTCTGAAAAGCAATTCTGATAAAAGCCAATTAATTACAACATCTAACTCAGTTTGTATACAGTGGAAAATGTTCAGTGTTAATTTGTACTGTGTTGTAGATATGGCAATAATAACTAAATTATTTTTCATGGCTTTTCTTCAGGCATAAATAATGACATTTTGAATTTAGGTAGTAAGAAAAATGTTACATTTTTATATAAGGAAAAGTATGTGTAGGTAATTATTGGGTATATTGTAACATATGTTCTTGGCAATAGAGGTAAAATTATTAGTTTAAATTTTTTTAACAATGCTTTTATTTTTTAGTGCTATGCTCTGCATATTTCAATTTCTCAGGTTAGATTTTTATATGTATATTCCTAAACGATTTTTAATTGCACAGAGGACATTGAAACTTTCATTTGTTTCACTCTCCAGTGTATAGAGTGTCTACTGATCTGTAAAGCATTGGCATTTTTATGTATACATCGCAGAAACTAACTAGCAAAAACATTATGCTGAACCCATCTTGGAAGACCACCTGCTAGAAACCTCAGTAACTTTGCTGAAGAAGATACCTCTTGCCTTCCGCAGCTGTGGAATGTAGGTATGCATTAATACCTAATTAATGAATTAACCTCTTCCCACCTATGCACCACACAAAGTATCCAAGCATCTTTCCTCAGACATAATGACCCTGTTAAAAAGCGTATGGAAGGGTTCCTAAAGACCTCCTTCAGCCTCATTAGGTCCCAAGCTACAGAGGCATTTAGGATCCTGAAGCAGTGTGGGTGGGTCATAAGGTATGGGTGAGAAGGATCTGAGAAGCTTCAGGCAGGAAGGAAAAATGTTAACAAATTGAAACCAACCATTGCAGTTATACTTGGCTTGAAAAAAATGCCAGGCTGTTAGCATCAATGTGGAAAACTTCATATATGCCTTGTTTTTCTCACACAAGTGGGCAGAAGCCCAAGTATAAATTAACACTATAGAGCTGGCCGAATAAAATTTTTTACAAAAACATAACCTCAGTAATAAATCACAACTTCCTGATTTCAGAAACCTTAGTTTCCTGAAATCATCACTGTAAGCTCTACTCTGACGGGAGTAAGATTCCTCTTATCATTAGCAAATTTACGGGTCCCTCTGGCAAAGCCTGGAATGCTGCTGGGAAAGACTTTCTTCCTCAGGCTTTCCCAAGGTGCCTGCTGGAAGGAGCGTGGCACTCCCTCAGATCTGTACAGTTACAACATCTGTCTTCAGGAGACAAAAAGTACAAGGTAAAAAGGTGTTGCACCTGTTAGAATATCGCAGAAAGTGTGAGTCTTTAAAGGCTTGCACTAAGGACAGTTGTTGTCTTAACCTGCTGAGCCTTTGGTAAAAAGTTGAAGATGTAACTGTGGATGGGATGCTGCAAAAACCTGTGCAGGTGCTTAAAACTAAGCATGGGAGTAGCACCATTTCAGTGCATTTTTTAAAGTTTGCAGCATTGGGACCTATGTTGAATGTACTTCAGTCTATTTTTGTTCTTTAGGCCTAACAAATTTTCTTACGTGAGTAGTAAGACTAGTAATCACAGTGCCTTTCAAGGGCACTTGGAAGTAAGATCTACTTTAAAATCCCATTTTTGTTTGATTTCCTAGCTGGTTTAGCTATAGCAACATCCCTCCCAAAAAACAATCAATAAAATTGTGCGCCTGAAAGTATGTTTTTTAGATTTCGTCTCAAGTAATTTTCACTCAACCCCCCCATATACAAAATATCACGCTAGGCCTGGAAATTTCAAATGGAAGATATTCTTAAGTTTAAAATTAAGCAAATAAAAACTGCTGTTAAAATAAGGGTTGTTTTGAGTAAACAGTGCTCTCTGCAGCTCTTTAAGAACTGATAATGATTCCATATCTGATACAAAGTGAGAGATACTCTTAACCATTATCATCAACAGAACACTGTAATTTGAACCATATTTTCTAATGCTAAAGAAATGCTTGAAAGAACAAATGAATAGATGACCAAGCCTCACTTCCTGTGTTCAAATAGTTTCAATTTCTGCACCTGTTTCCTATAAGGATTATTTTCTCCAGAATTTAGTCTCACCATTTGTTGATTCTCTGTCATCTCACCGTCTCTTGCTGTGAGCATCCAGGGCCTCCATAAAGCAGGGCTGCTGAAAGATTAAGATAGAATAACACTCCCACAGTTAATTCTTTGGGGTAATATCCACACAATACAGCTCCTTTTGTTAGATCCTGCTGGTATCTTTTGAAATAACATGATTTCTTTCTTTTCAACATGTTTTGCTAAATCTGATTTCTATGGAAATATTAGTCTGTCTTCTGTCTAAGATCTGATTAAACAAACTAGACAATGGCTCACATGTTTTTAACTAAGGTGTCATTTCTGTTTAGGATTTCACAACAAATGGCTGCATTGAACTCCAAATGATGATATAATACTGAAATCTTTTTATTTATGCACCACTGCTGCAAAATAAAAAGTAACCCTCTCTGACAGTATGTCTAAATACAGACTCGATGTCGTCATTGAGTGGCTGATTATTTATTGAGTAAGCAACTCCAGCTTTAAACCAACATGGGCAATCTGATCTAATTAGCTGAAAAGCTAATTAACTGCAGTGGTGGATGTTACATCTGCCTTTTGTTTGGTGAGGGGGGCTACTATTATGGATGCTCTTTCTAACAGTACATTGCATCTCCACTGCTGTGTAACAGATTCATACAGATGGGGAAATGGAAAAGTGCAATCAGATACAAAAGGTAAATAAACTAAAATAGAAATAATAAATTGGTTATCCCGACCTTAATTTTAATTTACTTCCAGTTCTAAGTTTGTTCTGAAATACTTGACTGAAAAGCATAAAGTATTGGCAAAACAAATAAAATACCTGTTCATTTCACAAACATATTTTGCCCTTTACTTCTGAAGTCAGAAATTGTTTTCTGTTGCCTATCCATTACTGAAATTGTCACATTCCGATGATACTTAACAGTCAGAGTTTTGAAAGGAAGAAAAGACTTTTGAAAAAAGTCTCCCTGCACCTGCCTTACCTCTGTGGGGGATCCCTCGGCCGGGGTGGGTGCCGCTGCTGCCGCTGGGCACCCCGGGAGCGATGGCAGATGGGGACCGATGTAGCCTGGAGCGGGAGACCCACAGCTGCACCCTCCATGGCATTTGATGGTCTAAAACCTGCAGCAGGCCAGGCGCTTGCTGGGGCCTTTCAGCCCCTCCTTTATCTTAACTCCTGAAGAATACTTACCTAAAACAAACACGGCCCCAGGTAAAAGGATAGAAACGTCCTTAATGAGATTTCTTTTGACTCCCCCAAAACAGTTCACAGATAGGGCTTTCACGTTGGCAGGCTGTCCTGGGGAGGGCACTGCTAGGGAAACAGAGGCTTTTTGTTACGTTCGGTTAGCAAATCGACTGGAAAATAATTCATGCCCTTTATCTTTCTGTCACTTTTTTGCAAACTTCCTATTTTCTCTATGTGAAATACATGATGTAAATACGCTTTTTGCATGGTTTGGGAAAACTCGTCAACATCCTGTCGTGCGAAAGTGTAACAGAGACCCAAAGAGTCTTTCTTTTAAAAGAAAAAAAGATCAAAAATCAGTGAAGGTGAGAGGGTTTAAAGACAGGCCTAGTGACTTCTATTAGGAAGTCTATTAAGATGTTCCTTTAATTTGATTGCTATTTGATGGATGTAGAAGAAGGTTTATGCCAAGAAAGATTACTATGTCTATCAAAGAATAAGGGTTATGAATGCCATTGTTTTGAGGAATCTTTAATTTCAAATTATGCAATGTATGCTTTAAGCCTACGAAGACTGAACAGAAACAAACTTCTTCCAAGCTTTCTTCCCACTGTTTTAATTTGTAGCATGCATTACTCATAGCCTGTTACATAGGACAAGAACAATTTATTACCTAGTGGGTGACATTATCTGATTTTCATTGTTATGGTTCTTCGATACAGTTCACTTTGTTTCCTTTGTTTCCCAACTACTGCAGAGATGTAAGAGGATTATAAGAACCTGAAGCTAAATTCTCTTTCCATCGGTGATGTTTACACACAGACATCAAAGGCAACGGATTCAGCTCCCAAATATAATTGGTTCCTACTGTGAATTTTCTTCCCAGAGAGAGAAAAAAAAAATTAAATAATTTCATTTACTGAACATGGGATGTCAATTGATTATTTAGTATAACTTAGGTCCGTTCTAGAAGACTAAGCTGAAGAAACCACGAAAACAGTGAGTTTGAGAGGACAGTGAAAATTCTCAATGGGAGTTAGACCCCTCCGAGGTAAGCCTTCTGGCTCTTTTTCATGTTATGACCCAGCTGGAGATAGCCTGTGTCCAGTCAGCAAGAAGGAGCTGGACTCACAGATAAAGACCACTGGATATATTCCCTTGAGAGACACAATTTTCCACTGAAATTGTTCTGTGTTAGAAGACATTACATATATACACTTTTGCACGTGTATTTTTCTGTGCATTCTACTGATTTTGCTTAAATTTAAGTGTCTTTTTTTCTGACAGGGAGAAGCTTAGGTCAGATTTGAAAGTCGGACTGATTTTCCTACACTGATGCAAGTTGTACGGTTGTCTTAGCTAGTTAGGGGCTCCTAAGACTGCTAAAAGTAGTAGCCTAACTCAGATTTTGATGGTTTTGAAGTAGTCTTCAGTAATAGTTTCTAGGCTTTGATTTGTTGAGGTCCAATTCTTACATTATTTTTTCCTGATCTTTAAAACATCCCTTCTTGCTGTGACAAGTAGGCAGAGTTTAAACTCAAAGGCCAAAGCCATTAAATGCTGTTCTGGGAAGCACTGATAATGTGCTATAGAGGATTCCCATTCTAAATCTACTCCCTCCTATGTTTAAATGCTGTGTAATATTTTAAATTTGTAACTAAGTAAATAATACTATATCTCAAAGAAGAAAAGTGAGGGTGACCGAGCCCTGGAACAGGCTGCCCAGGGAGGTCGTGGAGTCCCCT
>JAOXJM010000001.1:114195398-114219766 GCA_026413425.1 Tringa solitaria | reverse complement strand
CATGCTCTGGGTAGTCCTGCCTTGGCGGGGCAGTTGGACTAGATGATCTCTATGGACCCTTCCAACTCCAGAAATTCAGTGAAATTCAGTGAAAAATACATGCACAGTCTAATAACCTTAAACATTTATGTATCAAAATCAATGCAGTTATTAAAATGAAGAATATAATGAATAATATTCAAATAACAGACTATATATTAAATAGCAGCATGGGTCCTGAGAAAAAAAGGCAAACTTCTTAAGTAACCTAAATTGTAATTAAATATCTTGCTGAATTACTGTCTTAAATACACATATATAATTTCAGCAGCTTAGTTTTATTTAGACCTATTTAATTTGATAGTTGAAAGGGAAGTGTGCATTACACAACTGATGTCAATGGTCCTGATCTTGCAATCGGATCCGTATGTGAGGATAATTGATTTATACCTCTGGATAGAATCTGCCAACATGGATATTAGTGCAGGAGCAAAGCCTAAACTACTAAAAGTATAGCTCTCCAGAAGATGAAAAGTTACCATCAAATAAATCTGTTGATAAAGCCCTGCAAGATCAAATTTATTACAAAATTATTGAAAATATAATTTTGTTAATGAAGCTATAATGTAATGTAATCTAATCTAATTACGTGTAACGTTGTAGAAAAAATGTAAGTTAATGTTACATTATTGTGCTAATTAATTGAAGCACACAACTTTAACTAGTATTTTCATGGAAATCACTACCTAAATTCAGGTTGCAGATCTGTGGAAAATGGATTATTCCAGTAAAATATAAACAGCTGTAATACTGTATGATCTCTAGTTTCTAAAAAAAAAATAAATAAAATGGCAGCAGTTAGTCCAGTCATAGCTGTCTAATTTTAAGAACTGTATTATTTTTTGCAATATACTTACTTTTAATATGAGGTGCTATATTTGGTGAAGAGCACTTCACAGAATCAGAAAGCACTGATTGTGTTACAGATGCTCATCCATTTTTCCCAGAAACGAAAAGTATTTTGCAGACTTCTTGATACTACCTGAGAATAACTTTAGCAGACTTGATTCTGACTTTTACATAGATGTGCCATAAGATAATTACTTTGTGTTAATTGGAAGAGGTTTTTTATCTTTGTGGGAAACCTGTTTTACTCAGTTTTCTCATGAAAGCACTTGTGCATTTGTAAGAATAGAGTGTTCAATATAAATTGGTATAGTCAAGGAGACAGGATAGCGCTGCAGCATTTATAGTTTTGAATAATATCTAGTATTAAACAACATGACATGGGCGCTTGTAGCCACTAATAGCATCCAAAGCTCCTCAAAGAGAAATTGTTGAAGAGCTTTTAGGAAACAGGAGGAGGAAACAGAGCCATTCACAAAACACAGCAAGGCCAGTCTCCTAATACTCCTTTAAAGTTAAATAAAGAGACACTCATCTGCACTGAGGTTACATGGCAGAGCTGGCTCCCTGGGCTGAGTGGCCTCCTTTGGGAGCCTTCCCACATGGACCATTTGAAGAGCTAAGGGAGATTTACCCCCCTGTATTTTCTCCCATTGTGTGTAAGGGGAAATGGGGTGCCAAATTCTCTGAGCTTGCAGGCAGAAAGTCAAAATTTAGCCTATTTGCTTTCTTCAGGGTTTTTCAAATTCTCTTCAAACAATTTCATGTCTGCATATGGGTGTTCTGCAACTTGCAACATCTTTCTGTAATCTCTTCTCTGTGACAAAACCCCAAGTGTTCTGGGAAGTCTGAGGGCTAATATTACTCACTGATTCTTTCCAAGGCTTCCTTCTACCCTCCTATAAGGAGGAACTGATTGATATAGTTATTTTAGAATACCTATTTTAGTCAATTTCCTGATGTGTACAAGGCCTTGGCTTCACAATAATAAAGAAGAATGTTTCTCAATCTAAAATGCTTAACCTTTAAATCAGTGCTTGTCATGATTAAGTCTAAGCTACATTATAATAGAAACTAGAAAACCTACGGCAACTTTATGGCTTCAAATTATTCTAATTGAGAATGTGCCAACATAGGTAGAAACTTGTCTTAAAATGGCGACTAGTTTTGCCTGTATACTCTTCTGCTTTGAATTCCTTTGCATCATGAAGTTTTAATTCAGTTTTCTTATTTACTCATAAACTTTTCCAGGGTAAGGGAACCTTAAAAAAAAAAAGGGGGGGGGGGGGGGAGTCAAAATATAGTTGACTTCATTTGATGCCACTACGGGATTAGGCAAAGCATGTTGCTCATCGTGCAAAGGTTATATAAACAGCTGTGTTTTGCAGTGTGCTCTGAAGGTCAGCAATGCACGGGCTGTTGAACTATTACAGAGAAAGTGAATTCCAGACTTGAGAGCTTTCTTTGGAGGTTGTATACTTTGCTTGTTTTCTTTCTTTTGATGCGCCTGGGTAAGTATTTTGACTTCCCCACGTAAGATAAAGTCACACAAAGAAACAGTGTATAATGCCAAGTTAGGGCCACTGGAGACTTTGTTCCTCTCTCTGTAGAATACGCACAGGATATAGCAGCAGCACAAGGCTGGTATTTCTTAAGCTGGAGATGGAGAAAGAGATTTAAATTTTTTAAATTATTTGACCCTCCAACTGAAACTTACCTGTTTCTGCCATGTGTTGTGTCAGTGATTCCTACCATTTTGGATAAACTTCTGCTGGGGGTGCAAATTTAAAGAAGTAAAAATGTCTATATTAGTACTGATGGTGTTTTTTCATATTGATGCCTGCTCCAAAATGTGCAGGGCCAATTTGTTCCTTGTTTATCTACAATGGCAGCGTGTTGTTGCTGGAGATCCATTTTGGAAATTGTTCTTTTAGAATACCTATTTTAGTAAATTTCCAAGTGCATATAAGGCCTTGAGTTCAAAATAATAACAAAGAATGTTGCTTCACACCCTGTTCAGGAAACGATTGTCACGTATCAGTCAGTTACAACTACAAACAGTGTCAGCTTCTTCTAGCGTTTTTGCATTTTTCCTCTTGCCTTTTTTTTCCTTCCCTTTTTACTCTAAGTATCTCTTTCAACCACTAAATATCTGCTAGGATCAGACTGATGCATGTGTTCTTTTCACAGAGCTCAATGTTGTGACTACCTTCCATATAAAATATAACAATTATTAAATAACTTCCGTGTGTAGACATACCACAGGAATAAAGGATACCATGTATGAGTTCTCTTTTGCATTTTCTATAGTGGCAAGTTGTGTTTGCAGCACACATGGCCCAAGCGAATCCTACAGTTTTATTCCCAGACGTGCTGTTCTTCAGCCTGGCTTCAACGCCATCTTTCTCGTTTGGTGAATGCCACGGGTTTGCTGAAATCAAATGCATCCATTTGTGGCTGCTTTGCCCTCTGGTGGCTGTGTTGGAACAGGTGTGGGACCTGGAGACTGGTGTCGACACCCGGTTTTGTGATGGAGTGGACGCTGCTCCTCTAGGATACCATGGACCCTGAAATAAGGTCAGGTGGCAGAGTGGAGCCATTTCTGAGGAAGATGAGATCCTTCCCTGTTGCTTTATGGAAACAAGCAATAAATACTTTGGCTCTCACTGTTTTGCCTACTGGGTATATGTTTTTTTTGTGACCCATAGCAGCAAGGTCAAATGTAGCTGACGAGATACCAAACTGATCTTTACGGTGGGAACATGAGTTCAGCTCCCTGCATTGCATCCACATCGTGACATAGAGCTGAAGGGCAGGTTCCACGGCTCCTCACCGTGACATTGAACGGCTGCATTCATCCAAAACCGTTGTCCATCAGGACGGGGTTGGCTTCGGAGAGCAGAACCTGCAGGATTCCCTGAGGAGCTGGGGTGGGAGGACACAGGCCGCTCCTCCTCACCGCCCCTCAGGTAGGAGCGTGGGGACAACTACCGCGGTGGAAAGTGAAAACCCCAGGCCTGGCCCTTTTTTATTATATTTTTTTTCCTCGTTAGACATTGTTTCGGCGGATAATTTTGTATTTTCTGCCGCGCCAGTCGCTCCTCGGCGTCAGCGCCTGCCCCTGGTGTGGCCGCGCGAGCCGCGCCTCGAGGGCGCGAGCCCCCTCGACGCGCCCCCGCCGGGCTCGGGAAGGGGCGGGGCGCCGCGCGCGCTAGGCCGCCCAAGCCAATCAGAGCGCCCGGCCGGCTCACCCAACCGGCTCGCCCCTTTCTCTTTGGCGCGGGCGGGGCAGGGTGGGGGGGGGGCTCTCCCCGCGCGCGGCCACTCGGCCGTTACCGGCCGTTGGGGGAACGTCCCGGGGCGTGGCGGGGGCGGGGGGTGGCGCGCGCGCCATGCTGATCACGCTCTGCTACCTCTACCTATGGGCGCGCTGGGGGCCGCGCTCGGCCGCGCTCATCCGTCGCACCGTGCGCCGCCTCCACCGCTCCCGCTGTTCCTTCACCTTCTGCCGCTCCGCCGGCCCCGCGGCTCGGCAGACGGCGTCGCCGTCCCCCCCCTTCCATGAGGAGCAGGTCTGCCTCAGGATAGGGAACAAAGTCTTTTTCACGGACGAGACGCAGGTACCGCCCCGAGCCCTGAGGCTTGAGGCCTGGGGAGGCGCTTCGCCCGGCGGTGGCCCCGGGCCGGGAAGCGGCCGTGCCGGGAGCGGCCTCCCGTGTTACCGTGGCAACGGCGAGCCGCCTGCGCGGCTGCCAGCTCCTGCCTCCCTCCCCCTCCCCCGCCTCTCCCCCCGGCGGCTGTCGGGCTCCCGCGGCGGGGGAGGAGCGGGGATAGGGGCGGGGGAGCGGCGGCCGTCGCGGGCTGAGGTGGCGGGTCCCGGGAACGGTGGTTGCGGGGCTTGGGGGCTGCGCCTTCGCCTTCTCTTTCGGCGTGTGTGACAGCGGGCTGGCTTGTCGGTGACGGGCTGGGACGTGTGGGTGAAAAAAAAATAACGGGTGTCGCTTCCCAGGCCTGTCACAGCCCCGCTCGGCGAGGCTTCGGTAAGACCCACGTAGAAAATCTTACTGGAGTTGTAGTCAGTTACCTCTTTTTTCACGACTGTAGCTTGCTGGCTCGGGGGGCGGGCTGAGGGGTGTTTTTTTACTATACGCGTGTAAAGCGGAGCCTTGTAAGTGCCGTTACGGCAGCTTGGCTGGGAGGACTTGATAGTATTTCCATATTGGTAACGTACTTCTAACACCTGCAAAGCTTTGGTCTAAAAATATTTGCCGTATTTGTGCATTCAAGACTTGTGTCAAGAGATTTAAAACGTAGCTGAATCGGTAATGGGAGCCTGAGTTTCCTTAGGGAGACCCGCATGTTTCTCCCGATAAAAAACATTGTTTCAAGCGAATGGAGAATGACACAAAAAAACCCACCATCTGTGAAAATCGCTTTTTTTTTTTGGCGAGTGGACAGTGAGAGAGGAGGGTGGGGGGAGACTGTGGTAGCCCATGACAGTGGAAAAATATAGTGCCTGAGCAAGCTTCCCTTGGCCGTCTCCTGGAGTAAAACTGAAAGTGAGCTTGATTCTGGCTTTCAGGTTTAGGGCTGGAACTGCTCTGGCACCCCCCTGAAATCACCTGAATTCTCTAAATTAATGCTGGATTTGTCCAAGCTTGTCACTAAAGACTAGAATCGAGTCTTCTCGATTAGACTAGAATCTTCTCGATCACTCCTTTATATGTGTGTTTGTGGAAATTATTTCAGTTGTCACACATTTGACTTAAATGGCTGTTACTGAAACACATTTATGAAAGATAAGGATGACTAGGTGCTACTCCTCAAGAAGCAGAGAAGCTTTTCATATATTCAGTGGCTAAAGAGGGTGTTTTCAGTGCAGTGAAAATAAGATCAGAAATGCTAATGAAGTTTGTTCAAAACCAGTCTTTTTGCTATCTAATGAGCAGATTATTTCGTACTTAAAAGCAATGGTGACAATCTCAGAGTCTCTCGCAGGAAAGTTAAGTATTTTATTCGTGTTTTGATAAAGATCTTAAGCCCAAAACCAAACAATTGTCCATGTGTTTAGAGGAGTTCTGCCTCAATTTGCCTGGAGTATTGTTTTGTAAATCGTATTTCAACTAATTTATGTTGTTCTTTGCTCCACTTCTGCCCATTTCTGAAATAGCTTCTTCTCAGTCCTTGCACAGTAAGCACATTTTTTTCTGTCTGCAATGTTATGTATGCAGACTGACTTTACAAGCTTGTCAGTTTATTTGTGTTTATTGGGAGTTGAGAAGCCCTCTAGGGAACTGTAGTTTGACATAAAGTCAGCTCTGTTGATCAAAATATATTTGTCTCTTAAAAAAATATGTATTGAAAGTTACTAGTTGCATTTGACTCTCAGAATCCCTGTGGAAGATGCCTGCCATGCTGAACTTGGTAGTGTGGCATATAAGGGCTCTGACTCGGCTGCTTTAAAGACAGAGGCAGCATCTCTGTGGAACTCGCTACATCATCTGTGAACACTGAAAAGGAAAAGGTTAACTAGCATGCTTTTCTGGTTTCTAGAAAACTTGCTTTTTGAGTGGGTATAGCTGCCTCTGGCCTGTGATCAGTAACTTTACGGTAAGATACCAGCAAGCTGCAAATGGTAACCTGTAATGCTTTTTATTTGATCTTTAATCAAATTGGGTGCTTAAGATAACATAAAGCTTCATTAGTTCAGTTCACTTTCCTGTGGAAGGTAGCAATGTTTATGCTTGCAGCTTGCACAGTGAAGCTGGTTGGGTTGGCAAGCTATCCCCATAGACTTAGTATTGTGCAGCTTCATTTTAGATATGGAGTGATCCACACTAAATGTATACGATAGGGAAATTCTCGTATGGTTCCTCATAAACTCACTGAAGGTATGTAAAACATGTTTGTAGTACAGTGGTGGCAAAATACCTGTTTCTAACGTTTGCCACTTCTAAAATATGGCAGAAAAATTAAGTTTAATACAATATCTACATAAAAGTTGATGTAATATGGTATGGGAACAGATTTTGTATTCAGAAGTTTTGAGGTTCTTAAAACTGTTCTTTAATCTACTGAGTCTAGGTATTGAGCTTTATTTGCTCGTTTGTGAGGTCAAGAGGAGGAACGATTTTTCTAATTTAATGAAGAAAATGTTTGACCAATGGTCTGTTAAGTGAATAGACTACCTTATTCAAAACAAATTTTTCCATGAGTTATTTCTTTAAACTTGGAGTTGAGTAAAGAATGAATAATTTCAGTGTAAATGCATGAGGACTTAATATTAAAACCAAAAAAAAGTACCCTCTCCTTTTATTGAAAATATTTTATAAGATTTTTCAAATAACATTTTAAAGTATTTGTCCCGATAATGTACCTTTCCACAAACATAGCTGGCTTTACAGAGAAAGTCCTGAAACCTTGTAAATTAGGTCTAAAAATTTGACTTGTGTGGTATATAGTTCATGAGTCACTTGTGGCTCACAGGTTGGTTGGTCTTCTGGCAGACGGGTGTAGAGACTGTATATGATTTAGCAGTGGGGCCGGGTGTTTCCTGGAGGATTGTTACCCAACTAGAATAAATGCCATCTGGACTTCCCTCCAGTTAGAGGGGCTGTGGGGACTGACCAGGCACGTTGTGTGTTGTGACAGCTTTCTTGGTCCCCGCCAAGGAGCAGATAGTACCCTTCAGCCACCAGAACTGAGGCAGCAGGGCTTGTGTAGTCAGGGGAGAAGAGGAAAGGAAGGAAGGAAGAGGCAGGGTGAACTGCAGTGTGAATGGGAGAGGAGGATCAGGTTGAATGAGGGATGTTGCCAGTGGCCCACAACAGTCACAGTGCCTTGTGCACAGCGGTCTTGTGGCCCACTTACTTGTGCACTCCTCCTGTAAAGCTGAAAGCTGGGGTCTGAATTGGCTTAAAAGCTTGGGTTATCACTTTTAGTTTTACTTTTGAGGTCTTCCTGCTTAATGGTTCAGACCTTTACCCCTTTTTTTTCCTCATGGGGAAAACGAAATGATAAAGAGCCCTCATGTAAGATAGAAGGGTCTGATTCAAATTTAGAGGGATAATTTAAGAATAAATTATTAAATCAGATCCTTGCTATACAGACTTATTTTTCTTTCCTGTCTCTTTCAGTTCCTTGATGACTTAAACAGATGGAGTCTGCTTCTCATTTCTCCTTTTATTTACCCTGAGAAGTTACTTAAAGCAGAACATATAGCTTTTGTGACAGAAAGCATTTCAGCTCAGACAGATAACTTGCAGAAAGTACCTGGCCCTTCAAAAGAGGTAAGTAGTTCTCTTTGTTTCTTCCATAGAAATTAGTATAGAAGGGTATAAACCTAAAATACTTGAAGGAAAGAAAATAAATGGCAGATAGATGATTTTTTTTTTAACGTTTATACTATTATTTGGAATAAAAAAGGTAATCTCTTCATTAAAATGAATCACTGTTAATAGTCTAATTCTGTTTTATGCTTCAAATAGACCCATGGACATCTTAGTGAGATTTTTTTTTTTAGTAGCACACTTGTCTGGCTGTGGATGGGAACTGCAGAATACCATTGTGGCTTTGAACAAGGCACGTATGGTTAGATACACTGAATAGGAAAAAAATGCTTGAGAGCTGTCATACTAAAGCAGATCAGAAATATGTTTAGCTCAGTATCCTGTCTCTTATACTAGCTGAAACACATGCTTCAGAATATACAAAGTAAACATATGTTAAGATTTCTAAAAAGTTCTTCAAGCCTCCAGCCAAGTGGTTGTCAAAAGTTGTAATTGAAATAAAGTCTCTCTTGGAAGCTTCCTTTCCTTGTGATTTATAAGTACAAGTTAAAGTATTATACTTTATAATTTTGTCAATCTGCAGAACTAAGGCCAAAGTCAAGTTTTTAATCTCTTTGCTTTTTTATAAAATGCAATGGGAGTAAGGCAGTACTTCTTGGTTAGAATTTTATAAATTGTGTTTGCCTTTTATGCTTAATACTTGCAAAATGCTTTTGAGAAATCCAAAGATATAAATTAAACTAGTACTGAAATCCTTATGGCAAGCATACTTACAAAATGTTCATGCCCTAGATACTTAGGAATTTAAAAAGTGCCTTCTCCACTACTGTATTGAAAGTGTGAAGATATGGATTTAAAAGATGATGCTCTAAAGCTTGAGATATTGAATATATAGCATCTCTAAGCAGATGATGCATAAAAATAATATCCAGACCCTATCAAAACTTACTACGAACTTGAGAGAATGTTTCTCTCTCCCCTAAATTTTGTTGATTTTATAACTTTTTCCTCACATGAGGAATGCTTGCTGCCTAGGCATCTCAGCTTGGGTGCAGGTCTGAAGGGGGAGAAAGGTTGCAACCCAAAGCAAAAGAGAAACTTACCTTGCAGGGACAAAAATTCTTCTAAGCCATACAGATTGTCATAGTTCCTTCCTAAGGCAGTCAGTTGTTGTGTGTGCTGTATGCTCTCCACAGTGAAGAGGACAGAATGGACCTCACTGTCTACTGGAAAGAGAAATGGAAAGACACTCATGCTAGGGTATCTCTGGGTAGGCAGTAATAAAACATCTGGCCTGGTTGCTGGGGTACCATAAGAGTCACAGAGCCCTACCATTAAACAGGCTATGCCACAAGCTAGGATCACCACCTGGGGCCAGTTGATAATGTGTCTTCCTGAATGGCCTCTGTGTAGCACCCTAAAGGGCCATCTGTCATCCTTGCTTTTTGGCATCAGATTTCAAGCTCCTTTTTGGAGTTTAAGGAAACCTGTTACATACACAGGTGCTTGCGGCCTGTTTGTTTCCCTGGATGAAGAACATATATTTTCCAGGCCACTTATTCTGGGAGATGATCCAGGAGTCCTCTGCTGGAGTGAACATTCAGAGCAAAGTGGTTGGTAAATAGACTTATCTAACTTGAGTGCAGGAACAGGAGGACAAATTGGGAATGGGCACATTCCAGACTTGTGCCTACAATCAAATCTGTACTACCTTCACCTTCCATGGAGGCCTCTCAATTCTAGAACAGAGCGTACTTTTGGAGCATGTTAATCTTTGCCCTCTGGAGGAATGATGTCCAGGTGAAGTGCTGAATCAGGCAAAATCATTAGGTCCATGAAGTTCAGAGTGTGAGGACTGGAGGCACTGAAAGCTTGTTGGGAACTCAGACTTCTGCTGAAGTCTTCTGACTGTTTCCATTGGCTTCATGTTTCCTTTGAGCACCCAGGAAGTAGCTACATTAGCTGGTTTGTAATTATTTTTGTTGCCTTTAATGTATTACTGTGAAATCTGCTTTGTCTCCCAGTATTTGAAACATATTACATGGCAAAGGCTAAATTTTTTTTTAGGTCATGAAAACAGATGGCTCTTCCTTGTTTCTAAAAATGCCCTCATAGGAGAAAAATTGATTTGTGTACCCTATAAAGAATAAAGGCTGTGGTATCATTCACACGACTTTTACTGAAATTGCATGCCTTAGTTGGTTTTTGTTTTCAGAATTGACTCTTAAATCACTGTGTTTATCAATTGTCTGCTTATTGTTTTGTTAAGTACGTTTGTTTTATAAACATAAGGTTTAAAAGTGATCCTATTCAGTTATGAGTCAGTATATGGTTTTGAGGTCTTTATTCATGTGCCTGCCTTTCAGAAGGAACCCAAAACTTTCTTCACTTTTCTTCCACCTTATGGCTTTCATAGTTAAACTTGAAACTTGTTCTTCAAGATGCTGCTGCTGTGTAGTTTGGCTTTAACAAACCGTCTTCAAAACCAACTGCGTCACTTTCATAATGTTTCCTTTCTGGAAAATGGAATTTTTGATGTAAATAAGCAGCTTGAATCATCTATGTTTAGTTAATGTTTCTGATAGTAAGGGTGTGTTTTTATTACACCCTAGTAGTTTACTTCTGCTTTTTTTACCAGCATTCATTTTAGAATTTGTACTGAAAGACTTGTCTTGGAAATAAAGAAAAGTAGAATTTCACTTACAGAATGTGATAATTCTCTCCTGCCATTTTGTGTGTTACTTGAAGCTTTTGTAGCCTTGATGTTTGGGAAAGATATATTTCTACTCTCAATTTGCTTTCAACACTCAGTGTGGTTGTTGTTTTGTTTACTTCTCTCAGGACTGAATCTTGTTGCAGTTATTGCTTGCTACATCACCCTTCCTCAGTAGGTTCTTTTGGTTGTATTCAGTCTCATACATTGACCTTTGTAGTCATAAAGGGTGCACTTTTGTGTGAAAGGAGCTGTCAATTGGAAATCTTTTCTAGCTGAGATGTGTTGTCTCATGATACTATTAAATGTAGTAGCTGTTTTAAACACATCAGGCATCACAGAAACAAGCCTTAACAGTGATTCTGCCGATGTAATACTTTATGATCCCAGTAACTACGCACTATTTTATTAATTTTTTTTAAGTACTTTCTTTAACATTATTTCCAGTCCTTGGCTTTGCCAGTTGTGCCATTTTGGTTTGATAATCTCCTTCTGTTGGCTTTTCCTACTGTTTTGTTACTTCTTGATAGCAAAATCCTTCGGGAAGGAAGGGCAGTTTTTATTTGCAGTTTTTGCAACTCGTAATACTATTGGTATTTTGATATTTTTCTGTAAGGTTTTCAAACTGAAAGACATGCATATGCTTTATTCTAGATTGTGAAGTGGTCAGACTATTGTTCACCATTGGCCTATAAACCTGGTGAGCCTTATAAGTTAATTGCTGAAGCAAGCGTAGATAATTTCAGTAACCTTGGAATAGCGTTTATGGAAGACAGGCTTCAAATGGATAATGGAATGGTGCCACACAAGATTGTTTGTAAGTATCTTCACAAATTGTGTTTAATGGTAGAACATGTTTTTTTATGGTTATTTTAGGGCTGCACATATTGTCTTTATAACTACGTAAAAACCCATGCTTTTATTTTGGCACGATGTTTTCTTCTTGTCATTCTAGATGGTTCATCACTATAGCACTACTGTATTTTATACTGAATACTGTCAAACGTAGAGATCCTTGAAAAGTTAGACCACTTTTTTTTGAGCAATTTTCTCTCTTTAGAGAGCATCTTAAAAATGCAACAACAGAAAAATGATTCAAGAGATATTTGGAATACGCCTCCATCTTTTTCTTTAATGCCTCATAAGCTACTGCCAATAATTAACCTTAGTATGATGAGATCTCCGAGTATTCAAGGTGCCTGTCACAAAGGGGAAGTTAGAAAATATTGTTTCTATAAGTCTTGTCTTTTAGATTAACTAATCTATTTGGGAAAAAAAAACCCAAAACCAAATGCAAACAAAACAGAAGGTTTGAGGCAAACATTCTCTTTTTTCAGATTTTAAATGAAAGTGTATTCAATGCTCAACATAGGTTGAGAACAATTGCTGTAACTTGAGCATCTTAATCCTTTAGGTCACTGAGAGAAGAGCTCATAGATGCTTTCTAAACAGGGAGAAGGATAATCAGGGGAAGGAGGGTGGTGTCATTGCTAGTTGAATTTTGAGTTTGTGGTGGATGGTTTATTTCTTTATGGGGTGATATTAATGATATCAGAATTATGAGCCATTGTGTCCTCATTAATAGTTGAAGCTAAGGCAGGAAGGTTCACGGCTAATCCTACAGAGAGAAGGAAGTAGTCATGATTGCCCTTGTAATACCATTCTTAAATAGAATTGTTTGGGCTGTGGGAATTCCAAGGTTCACCTCTTTTCCTGCATGAGATTTGAACTTCTTTTTTCCAGCACCGTTCTAAAAGGGCCATAATACGCAGTCTGTAGGGTATTGTAGAGTAGTAGACTCTTGGGGTAGTAGAGCCACACTTTTTTTGAGTGTATGTGTTCAGCAATGGTCTCATTTCTTCCTGCCTATCTGCATCTTCTAAGCTATGTTGATTAAACTGGGGGGTCACCTAGAATAATAAAATAATCATTTGGGCTACAAAAAAATTCCTCCCTGCCTTTCTCCCTCCCCTGCACCAAAAAAATGGAGTTGATTTTTTTGTTTGTTTTGGCTTTTTTGTGTTTGGTGGTGGGGTTTTTTGTTTGTTTATTTGGTCTTTTATGTAGGTCATAAGTGTATTCACAGAAGCCAGGGAATGGCAAAATCTAGTACAGTTAGCTAGGGTGCAAAAGGGTAGGAATATGCTCACAAATTTGTCTGATGTGAAATTCTGTCTCTTGGTGGTGTTCTGCAAAAATATTTACACAAGAAGGGGATGCAAGCTTGGAGAGTGCCCTGAGAGTGATTTGCTTTTCAGAATGTTTTCTGGCTTATTTTGCTTCAGGTACTGTGTGCATGCTAAAACTGCTCAGGAGAACAGGCTGATGGAGGCTGTTGATGGCATAGCATATAGACTGGTAGCTGTGACCTTATGTTAGGATGTAAAAAAAATCTTGCTTGAAATTTCTGCTCCAAACTAGGCAAAGGGAATGCAAGTGTTAAGTGAAGAAAGGGGCTAAACTTGCATCTGGTGTATTGTGTACTAGTTGACTATTTTGTTAATCAAGTTTCTCACTGGCTTTCTTTGAGAAATGAGAAACAAAAACAGAGTAAGTTTATTTGGCCTTGTGAGAGTGGAGAGGGATTCAGTAAAATTTTGCAGGCTTCGATTTGAAATATATTCACGGCTCAGCAGCTGAAAAAAAATTACTTTGATTATTTTTAATCTCCTCTTTCTTATTTAGTTTGCTCTGCAAGTTTCATGCTGACAATAATCCTCTTTGCCCTTCTTTTCTCACTTGTAGTTGCCAAAATATTTTTATCTTTGCATTTCCATTCTTTTCAAGGGGAGAAACAGGAAGGTTTAACAGTTCTTCCTACTTGCTACTTTTCTCTTGGATTCTTAGCTCCCAAGTGTTGCTACAAATGGGTATTTCTGCGGACTGGAAGCAGTTCAGATTTTTTTACTCCCTCTAACTTGTGCCAAACTTTCATCTGCAGGCTTCAGCAATGCAAGAGATATGGTTCAATGTCTCCATCTTACCCAATATCATCACTTTATTAGCTTATTTCAAAATAGTTTGTTGCAAAATAGCAGCAAGCAATTTTCCACCTTGCCCTCCTTAAGAGACCAGTATTTTTCCAAAGGTCCTTCCCTTGCTTCATTTTGTCCTTTTCTGGGGACAGAGAGACAGGCAAAATAAGCTGTCGCGGTGATTCATCTATAAGAACTTTCTCACTTTCTCATCCGTAGACTACTGTTCTGTTAAGAACACATCTGCATTATGTACAGTACCTGGCGTGTTTTACTTTTGCGGAAATACTTTTGCACTCACAATAAATGTTAGTTTGTTTAAATGTGCCCTGTAAACATTGAATGTGCTGTCAGTGAGACTTTCCTGAAGCAGAGAATCGTTAGAGTAAATTACTTGTGTTATGAGTGAAAATTTATTATGGGTTTTGATTTTTTGCTGGTTTTTTTGGGGGGGGAGGGAGTTAGGATTTGGTGTGTCGAACAAATTCTTAAATTCTTGTTATTATAGATGTTTTATACTGAAATTTAATCTGAATCCCACTATGATAGTGGTATTTGTATATCTTTTAATATCACTTCAATAACCCCTTTTTTCTTGTTCTTTAACTATTCCAGCTGTCCATTTACAGGAATCTACCCTGAAGGAGTTGGCGCAGGTGGCACCACCAGTAAAAGAGCAAAGCGTAAGCAGTACGCAAATGGATGAAGTAACTCCTACTGGTACTTTTGGGACTACTGCTAAATCAGGATTAGGAGTAGCTAAACCTGCAGGACAAGGTGAAGAGGAGAAACTCAAGCTAGAGAAAGAAAGCGAGCATGAAGATGAATCCAACAGTCTATCTGACAAGGAAATAGGTTCTGGAGATCATCATCACTTGCATCTTTCCAGTTGTCATGAATGCCTGCAGCTTGAAAACAGTACTATTGAATCAGTCAGATTTGCCTCTGCAGAAGACATTCCAGAACTTTCTGATGATAGCAAACTGGAAGCAAAGAATGATGACTCTCTAGCAAGAGGAATAAAGGGAGTAAATCTTACTGGGAAGCCCCCTAATGTATTGATTTATCTTGGCTCTGAAACGGCAAAAGCAGAATTTGAGCAGGTAAAATCAATCCTTCAGGAGTGCATTGATGTAGACAGCTACACCATCTACCAGCTCCGTGAGGAACAAGTTCTGAAAGATCCATGGATTGATAATTCACTGCTGTTGATCATTGCCACAGAGGAGCCTATTTCTGAGGAGAACCACAAACAATTTATGAAGTTTTTATCTGCAGGTGGAAAGATTCTAGGGTTTTCTTCATCTTTTACATTTGATGGCATACAAATAAAGAAAAAAAACAAACTGAAGAAGACTGTTCATGAACTAGTGGTCTCTAAAATGGACAGCACTGAAATAAAGTTAAATCTTTTGGTCAGTGGCTGTATTTTTGAGGAAGTGATGAAGGAAGATATCAGCAAAGTGAAGACATTGAGTCGATTAAATAATGCTGATAAAGATATAGTTATTGTTCATCTGACTTACGGAGACAGCGGAGGAGAAGCCATTCTTTCTCAGGTACTGTGTATGCAGAAGCATTAATTTGCTCCTTGCTACATGATGTTGTGGTATGCTAAAAAATTTCACTTGTTCCCATTGCTTGCTCTTTGGCATGCTTGTCAAGGGGAGATATAGATTGATGTCCTGGTACAAGGACTCCGCATGCAGAAAGGTTTTCACTTGATCCTCAGGCAGCTTAAAGAATGGTAGAGAATTGTCACTGCCGTTCCACTTCCATGTTTTCACTGTGTAGGCATGCACATGTACATCACACAAAATCACAGTGAGTGGTAGAGAGCAGACTTGCATAGTAAGCAAGCATCTTCAAGAGCAGAGCTATCCTTTTCTGCTAGCTAGAAGTTTTGGGATGATGCAGCTGTGCATTTTGCAGATTTTGGGAGGTGGGAACAGGAAGACCAGAGCTGTTGGTGGACTCAAGGTGAAAGCTTATGATGACAAGATAAGAAAGAGACATCCTTACCAAAATATGAACTATAGTGAAGCAGAGTCAGGAGAGGATGTAAAATAAACCTTGCAAGAAACCTGAAAGACGTCTCTTAAGGTTTAAGATTAAGGTAGTCAGCACTTTTGGAAATCGGACTAGTGAATGAGACTCCCAGCCTCTAGTACTTGTTGCATGTGTTGTCTAGGAAAGGTTGCTATACAATTGTTACTCAAGCAAGTAACTACACAATAAAGGTTAGTGTCTGACTGCATTGAAGTGCCATTGTTGATTTAGGTCTGTTCATTCTTTTTTTGCTAGAATTGCTACTGTTTTCTCAGTTATATGCTGTTTGTGTCTTAGTGTTGTGAACAAAGCAAACCATTTCATGGTTTCTTTAGCAGTGTTTGGATTAAGGCTGATTTCTGGATGGTTGTTAGGTTCATGATGTTGGCCTTGCTGTTCTGTCATTTAGAAAACCCTTTATTCAACTGGAATGCATTTTTTTTTCTACTTAGAATCAAAATTAAAATTTAAAAACTTGCTTTTTGTTTTCTAAAAGTTGACATATTTTCAGTCAGTAGTATACACTCCTAATTGTTGTTTTTTTTGGGGGGGTGGGTAGGCAGGGAGGGAATCTGGTCTGCTGGAAACTTGCTTTTTTTGTTTACCAAGTCTTCCCTCATGCTTTAAACTTTTAAGTCTTTAACATTCTGCACCTAACAAATAGCTCAGAGCACCTGAGGGACAGAAGTGGGGGAGTATAGAATGAGTCAAAATCTTATTAATTCCACTTAAGAATAATAATATCCTAGCAAATATGTACCTCTCCAGTATTATAATATTGTGGTCTCTGTTTAATAAAAGGCAAAACCCAACAACCAAACAAAATCCATACTCCCTCAAAAAGTTAAATAACAGATAAGTTTGAGCGTTCATAATCTTTTTTTATTATTTTTACTCTCTGTTGTCTTGGGTAATGGGTGAGGAAGCTTCCATGACTGTGTTAAAGGTAAATTTTGGAGCTGATTATTTATATATTCACAGGTATCTGGCTAAGAGATACCATTAAATTTATAAATTAAGTCTGTGCCCTAGAAGTTTGTGTGTACCTAGATGTATAACCTGTGCAATTAAGTCTAGAGAGACTTTAGCCATTTCTTAGTAAAACTTATACAGTGAACCTGAAGGCAACATACACATTTTGAGTTAGCCTCAGTAGGAGCAGAGGTAAACATTATGGTTTTTAGCATGGCTTTCACAATTATATTGCTTCCCTTATTCTGTCCGCTTTCAAGCGGCACATGAAGAAAAGCAGAGTTAAGATTTATTTACCAGTATTTAAGAAGGTGAGGAATATGATGGAGACACAGCTGAACAAACTTTATGAAAAATTCTAGGATCTATTTTTACCAATATTTTAGTAATAGGAGATCTTTCTCGGAAGCCCAGAGCACTCAGATTTAACCACAAGTAGCATATACTTTTCTATCAATTACATAATTCAGAAATATTCATCCGGTTTCTTAGAAGTGTTTTCCTCTCTTAGTTTATCAGATTGAATCTTCTAGCTTTTTGGAAACTCTTTTATACAAAGTTGCATATTTATAGCTTTCTGTATAGCTTTGCCACCCATGTGTTGTATGCTTGTACTAGAAAATTGATTAGATACTGTTGCTATCCATTTCTGCAAGTTCCATGGTAGAACCTGCTTTGCTGTACCATTTAAATTGACACTTCTGCTGTAGTAAAACTTAATACTGCAGAGGTTTTCCCCAGAAAAAAGGCATTACAGTATAGCTTCAAAAATCAGATTGAAAGGATTAGTGTGTCATTTTATAATTCTAAATGACTTCCAGTCTGGATTTGAAAAGTCTTATTGTTTTCTCCTTAGGGGACTGACAATGACATCAGTCATTAACTATTCTGTCACAGACCTGTTGTTTTCCTTTTTTCTGTACTCTTCTGTTTCTCCCCCTCCCCTTTTCAGTGTATTTCCTTGAATTTCAATAGCCAAACATACATGAAAGATGAAGAATATCATTAAAATGTGCAAAATTGGAGAAATGAACAAAGATAATAGCTTGTGATTTTCATTAAATGAATGTGCATATAGTAGCATATAAAGGCTTCTAAATATCTTGGAACATTTATATGAAAACCAAAACAAACAAAAAGCCACAAAAACCCCAGAAGACCAATGAAGAGGTCTAGAAGGATGTATTGTTTTTTCCTTCTGCATTTCACCTCTGTTTTTAAACATCTGCTTCAGCCCTCAAAAGTGATTCTCTACAAAGTGGTATTCTAGGGTTCTTAGTTCTCTTTCAGACTAAAGCGTTTCTGTATCTACACTGATTACATGTGTAGATGTAATGTCACTTCGTTCATGTGACACAATAGGGACTTGCTCAGCCTGTGTTCTATATATCTTGTGCAACCTCTGATAAAGCTCTTCCATTGTTAATGTAATTCTGCTCTTGTACAAGCCAGAATTTGACCAATATTGCTGTTGGTTCTAGGTTGCTAGGAGAGATGAAAAGCAGAAGGAGAAGTTTAAGTTAATAAATAGAAGTTTGAACAAGTTCTCCAGGAGAAGACCAATCTATTATGCATAGATTTTAGAGAAAATTGTAGTGTACTGGAAACTGCAATCCCTGATCAGAAACTATAAATATATAGGTATTTCCCAGTTAATAAGTGTGATAAAGTCCTACTTGTAGATGTGCTGAAGGCATGAGAAACTCTTAATTGTACTTATAACATTGGATAGTTCAGCAACTACAGTTAGGACAAAACTACTTTTGGAACTACTGTGCTTGTCTCTCTCTCTCCCATGCTATAACATGTAATAATTTTTTTGTTATTCCCTTTGCACGTATTCTTCCAGGCACATTTGGAATTGGATATCAATTCTATGGATGTCCAAACTGAAGAGGACTTTAATTTGCTTAAGATAAGCAATACCAAGAGATACGAAGTTCTTAAGGAGATCCTGGTATCACTTGGCCTGAGTTGTGAATTAAGTGAAATTCCTATGTTAACACCTATTTACCTTCTCTCTTCTGATGAGGTAAGGCTTCTGCTTACATTTCAGATGACTGAAATTTACCTTAGAAGACAAAGTCAGTGTTCACTCAAATACATCTTGTTTCTTATGTGGCATTTTTCTGTTTGGAGAGGCTTACCCATGTATCACAGGTAAGCAAAAACTTTCATTTCTACTCTGTCACTAGTTTATTACCTGCTAGTAGTAGTTTTGAATTCAAGTATGGGGAAATTGTACAAGGTTAACCTCTCAAATATATTTCCTGTATTTCTGTTAAGAACTTTTATGCTTGTTTGCGTGCTTCTGCACTATTAAAACACAAGGCTGTGGTAAGCTTCAGAAAGAACGGATTTAAAATACAGGATTTGTTTTTATTTTAAAATGAGCTAGAAAGTTCTGTTTAGGCTGACAACAAATTATAGAGAATGGTGTGGCAAACCAAAACTGAAAGACCTCAGTGAATAGGCAAGAGTGTGTGATTACTCAATGAAGAGCTTTATTCCTGAGGATGTTGTAATATTTCCTGGAAATGGAATAGCTTCTTGTAATTCAGTTAGTCATCTGACTATTCTGGACTTCAAAATTTGAGACATTGCTATGGAGAAATGTGAAGAGTATATAAATCAGTAATTTTAACCTTTTTTTTTCTTTTTTTTTTTTTTTAAACATGACATGAGAACCATATTGTATTGGTCTGAAGGGATGAAGCAGGAGGTGATAAAAAAGCAATACAGGCTATTCAGGCTCTTTGAGGTTGTTGTTTCCAACCCATATAGCACTGTCACTACTTCTTCTTAACGTGCTTGTCTGATTCCTGCCCCTATTCTATACCACCCTTACATTAGCACAGAAGTGAGGTGTCTGTCTTTTAGGGGAACTCAACTATAGAACCATGTCCTTGGATGCCTGTTTCCAGCAATATTGTATATAACATCCTTTTTGGACTACAGGATCAATGAGTGAACAAATTGACATATTACAGTTGAATGTTTTTAAGTTACTTGGATGATATTTTAGATTTAACTTTTACTTTTCAGAACACTGTGCATTAATCTGGAAGGTGGGTATGGTAAGCATTGTACACTTTATAGAGTGGGAATCTATGGTACATGACATTGTGTGGCAGGCAGGTTGGTAGCAGATCCAGACAAATTGACTGACATACTATTAATAGGTGTATCTGTAATCTCAAATCTGCATTCGTTTTCTGTGTCTCTGGAGATACTGCCAAAACTTTCTGCTGGTGCATTGAGTAATGCCCTCATATAGCAACTTGGGTTGGATGTAGCAATTATCAAAATTGGGCAAAACGCAGATAGCTTTTTTTTTTTTTTTTTAAATTCCCCCAGATTGATTGCCCTTTTCTGTGTGCCAAGTACTTCCAGATCCATCTCCACTTTACCGTGGTGAAAAGACTATTGGAAGTCCTTCTATCCAGCCATCTGCTTGAAGCAGGGCAGTTACTAACAGTAGGTCAGGTCAGCCATGCGCTTTGGTTTAATCTTGAAAACCTCCAGGAGTGTGTGCTACACCCTGTCTGTGAAACCTGTTCCAGTGCTGTTGTACCATTGTAGTGATTTTTTTTTTCATGATATCCAGCCTGAACCCCTCAAGCTGCAGTTTATGGCTGTTCATGGTTTATTATACTGTCTGACACTACTGAGAAGCATTTGGCTATGTCATTCTTTTAACAATCTTAAGTAGTTACAGATTGTTATTAAATCACTCCTTAGTCTCTTCTTTGCCAAACTGAACAAACCCAGCTTCCTCATCATCTTCCTATAGATGTGTTGTACCCTTAACCCCTTTGTGGATGCGTTCCAAGGAATCCTAGCTAGCAATTCCTTGCATAAGATGAAATTTGCTTTCCCAAGACCAAACTCTGCTGCTTCCCTTCTCAGCCTTCCTGCACATCTTAGATTCTGATGGTTGCTACAGCCAATGCTGCTGGTGATGACCAAATCTGAAACAAGTTCTTTCCTGTTTGTGAGCAGTAAATACATAAGTTGATTATTTATTTGTGTGACATGCAGAAACAAACCTAAAAGCCATTTGGCTCTTTTGACTAATACTAAATGTGCTCTCTACAGAAGATTAGGAGCTTATTGAACTCTTCCTTTTTTTGTTCTCTCCCTTCACTCTTCTTTGATAATTGTTTCTTTCCTATTGCAATTTTCAAACATACCATGAATTTAAAAAGTTAGCTAATTTCTGTCCAAACTTGCCATCTAGTGGCATATTACAGGTTGCAGGCCATTTATTAAATAGATTTTTACAATGTATACTGTATACTTAAAGCTTATATCAAAATTAGTTTTTAAATGTTGTTTTTCCACAGTTTTTTTCCAAATTATAGTTTTTCTATGCTTATGTTTGTAGTCATTGTTTCAGTGTCTTTTGTTTTAGTCATTACATGCTTCCAGAACGTTCTGTGAAAGGAAGTTGCAATTTATGTGTAAAAACTGCAGTTAATAATGAAGAGACAGCATATTAAAATAGATAAAGAATATTGAGCTTTCTTAGATGTTATTTTTCTCCATACATCATGTTCTACATAGGTGTTTTTGCTCTCTTAGAAAGCAAGATGATCCCAGAAGTGTATCTGGCAGGTGAATTATTTGAAGAATTACTTAAACTTGTTTAAGATCAAAGCAACTGCTGGAAACGGAGATGGAGGAAAACTGTCTTGCAAGCTTTAGTACTCACTAACGTCCTTCTTTTTTTTGTCACTCTGTATGGATAGCTTGTCCAGTACAGGTCACTGGAGTATTCTTTTCCTGAGAGATTATCCAAATAATGCTTATTGACAGCAAGTGGTTTTTGGATGATTTTCTTATGCGTTCCTGTAATAAGAAATGCCATAATGAGTCAAGCAAGTTCAATGTCCTGTTAGCAGTTGCCAATAGTAAATATTTTGGCAAAAATGGAAGAATGGCAAATGGTTTCATCCTTGTTTCTAAATTCAGCAGTTCACTGATTATTTCCCCCCCCCCCCAAGCTGGAGGTTACATCTGTACCATTATGTTTAAAACCCACTGGTGGGCCCAACCTTGTCAGATTTTTCTAATTAATTTTAGAAACTATTAGCTCCTTTTGCTTATGTGGAAGAAGAAATAATTGATTTCCTCCTGTGTTTTCTACTCCATCAAGAAAAAGTGTAGAATTTTTTTTGTCAGTTTTTAATTCAGTTTAAAGTGTTAGTATGTTTATTTTTTTCTTTCTGATCTGTAAGCTTCAATTTACAGTAGAGCTGTACCCTCTTCTGTGTGATTTCCTTGTGGTTTCTCTATGCCATCCCTTTCCCCTTTTATCATTTCAGAACTTTCATTAGTTCTGTTTTCTACTACATTGTGGTAGAAAATAAAACTTGTTCAACTTTATTTTATGAATAAATAGCTTCTCTTGTCTTCTCTGCCTGCCATTTGTGAACAGTCTATGTCTTTTTGCATCATTGTTGTGATGCTGTTAATAATCTCATCAAATCTATTATGCTGATTGGTATCAATTTGATTATTAAGACTTTCAGATCTTCCTGTTTACTCTGTGGGTCTTGGAACATGCCTTTGTAATGTAATTTTTAACTGCTTTGAGGCATGGAGATTGGCTTTTTTTTTTTTTTTTCCCCCTCAGGATTCACATGTAGAAGTTTTGGTTTCCAGCGTTTATAGGGTTATCATGTATCTTAAAATCACAGTTTTACTACGTGGATTTAAAAAAGCCAGTAAAATATGATCAGAACTGGCATTAGCTTTCTGAAAATCAGTGTAACTTTAGAATTTGGGTAGACAATTTCTTTAACTCGTTAAAGAAAACCAAACTAACAGCTAATTCTGGGAGAAGAGTTGAATTTTGAGTTTGTGTCCAATAGTTCATATATCTTATCTATTACTTCTTTTATGTATAATAAAAACCTGGGGGCTATTTTGATGTGTGAAGAAATAAGCAAAGGTATAATTAACTTACACATAATTAAATTTGAATCTAGTGTCCTTTTCTTTGAAAAAAGACTTGGAAAGACAAATGTTAATACTTCATGAGGAGTTCTGAACTTTGTAATGTACTTTTTTGCCTTCGAGTTACAAAAAGAAAACTTTAGTTTAGGATGGAATGTACGAGACTTGGGTAGAATTATTTAAACCTTGGCAGCAGTTATGTTGAAAATTACACAATTACATTTTATCACTCAAGAAAAATACATCAGGAACAGGATGGTAAAGCTTTTAAAAAAGAGACTGCATAGGGCTTAGCTGGACTAGATAAATGGATTGTATATGGTTCAGCCTGAATAGGCTTATGCTGCTCATACTGTTCTAAAACAGGTAGAGGTTTCCAGCTGCGCTGTATTTAAGTTGGAGATGGGATGTGTTGGAGGCTGTACTAAATAAGCACTGAATCTTGTTTACTTTTAACTGTAAACTTTTAATTGTTCTAAACTGTGGAAATGAAACCACATTGTTACACTGTTGGGGTAACAGTACTTAGGTTACTTCTCAGTAGAAAGTTAAAATTTTAGATTGAGATGTCAAACTAAAAAATATGATTTATTATTTTTTTGCGTATGGTGCAGTTTTCAAATAATGTTACTGCTGTGACTGATTCCCATGTCTCAGGGATTTCCAATTTTACTTTTTTTTTCTTTTTTTTTTTTTCTTCCCTGCTGTGTTTCTTTTGTTCACCTGGCTTTTTCTTAAAATGTCCACAGGCTCTACCAGTCTGAAATTTAAATTCTGGTAATATTATGGCTTTGAATTCAAATAAAAGCTTTAGTATCTGTATAATGTTTGATAATGTCCATCTGTTAAGAGATCTAGATTTTACCATGTAGAATTATGCTAGTTGATCCTCAGCTAGTGCTTGCTGTTGTTGGTGTTGAATGATTGCTGTAACAGTGTGCACTTTTCATTCCTGATCTCCTTTCTTGTAAAGAGTATAAGGTAGGGGGCCTGGAAAGTAACAGCACTTAAGACACCTCTTTCATCACAAGACTTTTTACAGTAGGGCTTGAAAGTATGGTTTGCCTCAGATATACACATATGGACATTTTTAAATTCAGTTAACTGAGAACCGTTGGTGGAGTTCTGTATCGATATAATATGGACAATGAAGGCAGTGTTTGAACCAAGAGAATATAGTATGAAAGGCAGGTTACTTGCTGGTTGAAAGTTTGATTAAATCTGCACAACTTGTTGGTGTTAACTATAATTTTAGAGACAGTTATTGGTACTGAAAGGCAGTACTTTTTTCTTTTCCTCTTTCCTTGATCTGGTGTAAAGCAGCTAAGCAAATTGTAAACTTGTACTTGTAAAAAGAAACTTCTGTGTCACTGTGATGCAGGGTGAAGTCAAAGTGTTGAAACAAATGGTGACCACTGTAATCCTGTTGTCTGGTACCCATATGTTCAGTGGCAGCTTTGAGCATAGAGATCTGATTTTTTCTGCAGCTTTGCCTTTAAATGCTCAAATATTTACTCTTTTGCA
>JAOXJM010000001.1:114177541-114189626 GCA_026413425.1 Tringa solitaria | reverse complement strand
TGGTATAAGATTAAGAATATTAATTAAAGGGAAAAGTTGAATAAAAATATGTAACCAAGAAGAAATAGAAGTGTCTCCTTATATTACTCTTTGAAAAAGATAAACTGCAAGCATTACCTGTTTTTGAAACAGTGCGTTTACCACATTGAGTACTTATGAATATATTTCTTTGACTCTTAACAATTCTTTGACAGTTCAATTATGCAATAAAGTTATCAGAAAACAATTGTCCACAACACAAAGCTTATTATTTATCTAGCTGAATTTATTCCAGAAAATTAAGATGGAAGTTTAATTAGAGTTATCATTGATTTAAAAGATATCCCAGTATTCTCAAAGTTTGTCATCAAAGAAGCCAAGTGCAAAAAAATTAAAAAAAAAAAAAAAGTCAAGTATGACATGTCAGTAGTTCATAGGGAATGGGCTGACTTACAGATTCTGTTGTATTTATCATTTGACAGTTCATTTTAAGAAATGATTTGGGGTTTCTGACATGTTGAGGAAATCCTGAAATTCCAGGTGCAGTGAGAATGGAATTTGGCATATGACTATCTGGCTGACATTATGCAGTTCTTATAGTGAATAGCTGATTAAAGAACAGCTGTTAGCTTAAATCAAAAGTTTGCTGTAGTTTCTACTACAACTTCTATGTGAAAACTTTTTTTATTTGGGTTTTAGTCAGTCTTCGTAACAAGCGGAATGTGTTCCAGATTAGTAAATCACTGTACTCAGTTACTTGGCAATTGTAGTGGTGACATTAATTGCAAAGGATTTACATGATTATTTTCTCAGAAGAAAAAAAAATCAGAATAAATCTTCTGGCCGTTTTCATGGTACATGTATTTTTCTTCTGCAGTAAAAGTATCCTCTGTAAAAGTGCTATGTAGCTAAGTCCATCAGGGCAACCTGTATTCTTACAGTTACATTATACAGAGCTGTGCTTCACAGGATTACGTGATTTAATTTTAAGAGTTTCAGTTGGTCACCGTGTTATCTGTGCCAGCATTGCCTTGTGCAAACACTAAAGGATCTATAAATGGGGTGAAGTTCTGTACTTAAGTATGGAAGTACGTCTTTTTGTAATTATATATATGCATGTAAATATATACTTGTATAAGTCTGCGTATATGTGTGTTAATATATATATAGAGAGAAAAAGTTCGTATATAATTTTATTGTATTAGCCATATTGGCAACCTCAAGTTTCAGAAATTAAGTCAAGTCTTCTTTCTTCAGCCCTGCCTTAATAAATGCATGGTACAGTAGAGATTATGAAAGTGACACAGGCCCAGAGAAGATGACTGGCCCTAGAGAAGAACTCTAGCCCTGAGAAAAGTTGAGATTGAGTTATTCATCTAGTGTGTAAATTGGAGCATGCTCCTTGACTGATGAGGTTAAGAACTTTTTTGAGAGAGAAAAACCTCAGGAGAAAGAGCTAGTGGATCTAGTTTGATACCAGATGAAAGAGAAGACAGACAACTGTGTGGGAGGATAGAGGGGAATGGGGTAACAGCTGAAGAGACAGAGGTAAGGAGCAAGACTTGACCATATAGAAAACAACTCGTATTACTGCATTTTCTAGCATTCCCTACAGCTGGAAGTTATTATAATGCATATCTAAAGATTTTAGCTATAAAATCTGTGCTACTTTGGACTGATTATTTCATTAAGATGTAACATTTGATTTTTACAGCTTGCTTTATTGAGAATCACTTTCCTTATCTAGTGTGTACTAGATTATACTGTTGAACTTATTTAAGAAATATTTTAAGAACTTCAGAAAATATTTCAACATACCCTTCTTAATTTATAAAAACTGGATAAATGTATAATTATAATAATGGTTATAGCCAAGCCTTAGCAGGATTGAGGAGACTAGTACAGCCTGTCCCTACATGTTTTAATATGGATGAGAATCCCTGCTGCAGTTTAGGAGTAGTACTGGCCATAATTTTTTTTTACATGGTGACAACTAAGATTTGAGGACAGAACAATAGATCATTTAAGAACTTAAGTCTTTAGAAGTGGCTACACAGACTGCTGAGTCTCAAAACATTATTTACACAAACAACCTGTATCTAGATTTTTGCTCAGGTTCTTGCCCTTCAATATAGACTTTCTAGTAAGTGAGTGCCACGTTTTAGTAACTTCAGAGAGAGAATCTAAATAAAGGTAAGGTGATTCTTATTTGCTAAGAACCAAATGTGAAGGGAAAATATGGATATAATGTGTATTATTGAATAGTATGCTTATGTTTTCTTTATTCTATTTGTCACGTCTTTTTGGTGTTACACTTGCAACAAAGTAATTGCCCATTCTTTTTTTTTGTCATTTACCTTTCAACCCATGAAGTAGGTCCTAACTTCAGTAGGCAAAGTTACATTGTTATCATTATAAAAAGTGTTTGAAAGGAAGAGCAATATTCAGTTGGGGAAAGCGTATTGCTGTCTCTGCTTTAAAAAGCTGTGCCTGGATGCTCGCTATCTATTGTTTAAAGACAACTTTTAGGAATTGAAAAACATCTTCAGGTCCTCTAAATTTTAAGAGATCGTATGGGATTTGGGGATTGTATACGATTTATGGGATCGTATCCCAGCATTTCCATGTAGTCAAAATCAACGAAAACTAATTCCAGAAGGTATTTCTGAAATTCTTTTGCAAGATAAGGAAAAATAATTGTGCTTTATGCACAATTCTCAAGATTTAAATTAAAAAAATACATATGGCATATTTTGACTTTAGAACTCCTTACACAAAATAAGCAATTATCCTTGCATTTTTATGGTCTGGAAGATATAATTTTTTTTTCTTTCCAAAATGGAATTGTTGGTATTACTATTAGTTCATGTACCACAGCTACCTGATAGGAAAAGCAGCTGTAGAGATAAAAGTTACCTAATTAGTCTTCCATTTTTTGACTGCATTTTATGTTTTGGGATATTAGTACAATATATTAGCTGATGAAAAAGAAAATACAGTAGCTGAAAGCAAGGGCTTATTCTTATTTTTTGCTTCCTATAGAAAGTTGCAAATTGCCATAAATATTTGAGTTGCTTGAATTCCTGAGGCTTTGTTAGAAATACCCGAAAACTTTTTTTTTTTTTTTGCTTTTACCTTTAGAAGACTTCTGTCATAATTGTAAATGAGAACAGTTGATATCGGGAATGTTTTGAACTGAGTTCTAAAGAGTACTTGTCTTTTATCAGAGAATACTTCATTGGAGCTGTAAGGTGCATACTCTTTGGCTCAGAAATCCTTAACGTGCAGACTGCTAGAAGAGGAGATAGTTACCTTATGCTTGCTATGTTCTTCTCTCATGCATCTGCTGCTAGCTAGTCCTGGAAAGAAGGTACAAATTTAAAGGGGCATATTATATTGATATGGCTGCTGCTTTGTCCTTGTATTCATATAATTTGAGCAGCAGCAGCTTTTGACAAGAGTTGTGTCTTTTTGCTAAGTGTTAGTTATTTTGTCATTTGAAAGAGAAGTTCATCAGCTCCCGCAATTATAGGAAGCTTTCTCTCTGCCTAATTTAGCCATAGGCATAATCTGGGAAACAACAATGTTTAACTTGGCATTTCAGTTAAATGGTATGTATGAATAACTAGCAATGGTAAGGATATGCTTTTGTTATCTCTGCAGCAAATGTTTCCTTTTGGAGCTTGGACTAGACCTCAGTCTTCTCTAAATGTTTTCAAGCTTTTTTCTATCCTACATGATCCATTCTGTCTAATGGTGATCTCCAATTAGCAGTCCAGGAATAGTAAATTACACATTTTGAACTGCAATAAACCTTACTACTATTATCGCTGTCCTTATTGCTCCATACAAAACAACTTCTCCATCTTCTCAAGGATGTCTTTTGCTCTTAGCAGCATGTGATAATTTGCTGGTAGAATGTTACATTCACAGCCACTGTCATATTCCTGATTTTACGTAATAATAGTATCTTGACAAACTGAAAGTAGCCATCAAACTTTAAACTCAAAATTAAATGATAATAGCTTTGCTCTGTCTCCTGTTTCCCCAGCTATGATATTCGAGAAACAGAGACCCAAATTGTCTCTATTTAACGAAGGATAAATTAATCACGAGGTGACACAGACTGAGTATACTGACTTTCTCTATAGCCTGAGTTTGTTAATTTGTGTGGAACTATTCTGGAAGTGCATTTTAAACTCATTTATTGCATTTTAGTATTGATTGAAGTAATCCCTGAAACTTTTTCACTCAAGACAAGTTGTTTTTAGAAGTTAATCCTATGGTTTGGGACTATTAATTAAGGGCCTTCAATAAAGGTGTTTCATATTTAATCAATTAAAAGTTCATCTTTGGAGCGGGCACGTGCAGAGCCCTTTTTTTAAGTCTTTTGCAGCTTTTGCTTTGTTCTGGCCACTTGGCTTTAGAAGTGTAGTCTGGGTAGAATGTTGTAGTCTTAGTCGTCATTTCTGTAAGACTCTGTTACCCTGACCTTGGCTATTTTTCCTCTTAGTATTGCAATAGGGTTCAAAAGTTCCACTTCTATCACTTTCTGTGGTCAGTCAGAACTAGGTATATGCTACAATAAAGCCATATGCCTTGGGAGCTCTTTCACTGGCTGCTGAGCTGAATTGAAAAATAATGTTAAGCTCTACTCTTGGTCCACTTAAAGGCTTTTATGCTTTGTCAGAAGTCTGAGGCTTGCAGTGCAGTCACAGCCTTTGCAATAGAGTACATTTGTGGCTGTATGCAGCAAGCATTTACGTTTTACGTAGCTTCCAGCAAGTATTTCTATAAGGTTGTATTTTGTTGTCCCTTCCAGACTGTTCTACCCACTAAGACATTTCCTTATCTGGGTTGATAATATATTTTAATGGGAAAAGTCTAAAAAATTAAGCTATCTTCTTTTCCAGGTGTGCTATTCAGTTGAATCTTTAAATAATGCAAGAGCATGTTTCTGAGCATTGTGGTTAGATTTTATTAAATGAAGTCTCTTTGGGCTACATTCTACGTGAAATGTTACCATTTACATTAATTAATATTGCAAACTTCTGTTTGACAAATTGGGTCTTCCCTCAACTCGTTTAACAGTAATAGACCATAAATATTCCTAAGCACAGAAACAGGTGGTTATCCTCAGAGGCAAGTCAGGGGAATCCAAAGTCCTTCAGAATAAAGAATGTGCCATTGTCAAAAGTGCTCCTGACTGCCTGTATTTGCTTCTGATGACCACTTCCCATACACTGCCTCGGTCTCCAGTCTGTTCATGTTTGCTTCTTTGAGTGCCTTGTTTCCCAAAGTCACTCCTAAACCCCTAAATGTCAGTCATGAGCTTTGACTTCTGTTGCGTTGTCTGCAATACTGTAAGTTCTGTATGTTGTATGTGGCCTTTTGGAGTAGAAGCTAGCGGTGTACATGACTTGACTAAAGCGAACTTAGCCCTGGAGTAGCTAAAGGGTTTGTCTAGATAAATGTTCACCCTTATCCTTGTGAGTGTTAAGTTGTGTGTCCACCTTTAAAGGACAAATTAAATTTGTGGGTTTTTTCCCATGTACCATTGACAATTGCAGAAATGCTTTCAGATGGCTGCTCTCTAAGGAGGTTGGCTCTGAAGTTAGTTCTTGAAGCTGCATGTGTATCAAGACCCTTACAGCAACGGGTATGATTTGTTTACTATCTTCTTGTTTTTCCTCTGAGGAAAAATTTTTACTTCTCTTGTTCTGAACAAGGTTTCAATCCCAGCAGAAGACAGCAAGCGTTAAATCTGAAAGGGCTAAAAAAGAGAGAGAAGGATTAAAATGCATTATAAATCATGCAGCTAGGATAATTGAAGTGTAGTTTGTATAATTCACTCCTAGAACATGGCATTATAGTACATGGGTGTGACTACTGTGTTTTTTCCCCGTTTAGTAAGAAAAAAATATTAATTTGTGATAAACTGAATATTATTGAGGCTTTCTTCAGAGTTCTCAATTTGATACCTTATAAGTATACAGCAATGTAAAATTTATGGCATGAAGCTTAACTTTTTTGATAGACTCTGCAAAATAAAAAGCATTGGTTTACTTTTTTTTTTTAATAGTTCCATGCTGTCATGCTCATGTTTTTTAGGATCCTTGATTCACAAGAATTATATAGTTAGTTATATCTTAGTTATAGTGAATGGTTGCAGTTATGTTAATACCATTTCTTACCTTCAGAATAGGTATACTATAAATAACATACCAAGCATGTTCTTGCCATTATAGCATATAATTTCCAAGAATTTCTTCCTTTCTAGGATGTTTCAGATTACAAAATGTATGATACGTGTTGAACATTAGCTGTGCAACTTCAGGGGCACAAATTTATTATAGCATCTGAGTTGTGATACATATTAAAACAGACATTTCTTTAGCTTGAAAACCTATACATTGTGACAGAATTGGAAGTTCTTGCTCAGAAGAGGCAAAAATAAGGTTACAGCTGAAATCTTGTCGTTCAAGTTTAATGCATGTTTGCAGTGCTAAGAGGAGAATCTTTGGCTCCTTTTCTACTATTTCATATTCACGAACACTAAATTCACTCACAGTTTATGTATATAAACCTGTTGAAAGGCAAAACAAACCTGATGGAAAACTTTAAACTATGAACTGTGTATTATCAGTGCTGAGGAAAAAATACTTTTTTAGGTTTTATTTATTTAACTCATTCTACTACTAATTCCAAGAGTTTCAACAAACAATTTTATCCTCCGTTTAAAAAAAAAAAAAAAAGTTTTGGTACCAAATAAAAATACTATTATGTGATAGTTTTTTAACAGAGCCAGCTTTACCAGCTGAATATATTGCATCTAATTTATTGCCCTATTAGCTGAGAACAAAATTCTTCTGTATTTTTTTTTTCTAGTCAATGCAGAATACTTTTGAGAGTAATTTAAAATAAATGTGTACAGCATTTAGGGTTAGATTTATATCTTAATTTATTCTTCCAAACATGACTTCGATTATTTTTGTTTTTAAACCCACTTTAATATGCATAATGTTCAGATTGTAGTGCAAAAGTGGAATGTCTTTTCCCTTCTGCCTGGTTTCTCTATACTTATTTTTAGCACAGTTGCACATAGGCTCAATTTACTGTACACTTTTCTGCAAAAAATAACAACAGCTTTGTTACAAAGTAGGTGTCATGAAGAATTAAATGGTCAAACCATAATTTATCACACCTTTTTCTAGTAGGATAAATCAACACCTACTAGTCCTCTGATTTATCAGCCTTTTCATTGCAATGCTCACTTTTGTGAAGTGTTACGTAGTGGTGTTATGTCAAAGGCAGACCTTGTTCTTATTGATCCTTTACCCTCAAAGTCAGCTTTATAGTCTGTTGTGGCAAACGTACCGCAATTACTGTGCTACATTATGATACCAGTTTACCTTGCATAGGTGGCCACATACTGTGTAATTTCTGAGATTAAGAGCTACAAACAGCTAAATGAGATTTCATCCTGTAATTTTTAGTATACTTTAGTTTAAACTAAAATTTTATTATGGATGATACTAAATCATACTTAATTTGAGGGGGTTTTGATGCATACATTCTTTGTTCTTTTTTTTTTTTGGTGTGTGTTCACATGCTTAACTGTATTTATATGGTAACGTGCTATTACAATTTTTAAAGTATGCTTTGCTTAAAACCTGGTTGAATTCAATCGTTTAGTGATTTTTGATGGAGCTGAGACTTCTGGAAGAGGTTTTGATATCTGAATATGGGCTGTTGCATTCAAAAGTTTTCAAATAAGGTTCAAAATTGATTTGGCAAGTGCTTGCAAAGGACTTAATACACTTGCATTTAGTACGTCATCTTACCCTGCTACCTGCATCATAAAACCCGCAAATTTTTTTTTTGGCAAAACTGACACTGTGTCTAAACCAGTTTTTTTTTAACTTGTGCAACATGTTGATGACACGTTTGTAATGTATTAGAAGAGTACTCTTTTTTTCTTCTTTTTGTATATGAATAATGGAGCTAATTTATTCAGTTTTAATAAATGTTAATAAAATATTTTAGAATATTTTAAATACAACTCTATTATTATTATTATTATTCTTTTTACCATGAAACACCAATTGAATTTTAAATAACTTCTGTTCTTTCACAAGTCTCAAAATCAGCACAAGCCACAGTAAGTTAGTGCAACATTACAAAATACCACTTCACCAAATTAACAAGGTTTTTTTTTTTTAAAGATACGCTTTTGGTTCTGAATGATGTTTAGCCTTTGACCCAACCACTTTCTTACAATAAACAGTTTGTTGATGAGAGCAGCTGCTGGGAAGATTGCTTCCAGACTGTTCTGTTGCAACTGAGTAAGAAAAGCAAAAGCCAGGATGCACCTTACGGCATTGCTCTCCTGTCTTCCCTCTTTCTCCACTCAGCTCTGGTTTGCACTGGGGACAGTGCACTGGGGCTTTCTGTAGCCAGCCTCGTCCGGGGACTGAGAAGACTGTTACGTAGTCAGGGACTGTAAATGGTAGTAGTCTATCAAAACTGAGAAATCAAAAAATATGTGTACTGGTTAGAGCAGTACACATTCTGGGTTTTTTTATTTATTTTATTGTTCCATCCTTTTAAGAATTTTTGATACTTTTTTGCATATAACAATAAAGAAAAAATGTGAGTGCCTCATTTCTTGTATACATTTTGCATGACTGAATGATAGCATGTGCCTTTTAGCAACATAATTTCTAAGCATAACACTATGCTAAAAACAACAAAGAGATCCTGATATAAATATCTTGACATGAAGACCATTTTTCCTTTTCATTTGTAGTAGATTAATTTTTATTTTATTTTTAACCTTATTGACAGAATTCTTTTCTCTACAGAAGGTAATGTCTGATACATTTTTCATTAGTCAGTGAATTCTGACCTGGGCCCTGCAGCCTGTTCTCAGAATGGACTGCTGCACATTGGTTAAATTAATTTTCTGCCCACATATGGTGCTTTCTAAAGCTAAATTTAATTTTGGATTCAAATTTAGGCACAAATTTATGAGCAGTTGCTGGACATGTAGACTGGGAATGGGTTGAAATCTAAGATGCTTCATGTTCAAAGAAATGTAACTGCGATAAAAAGGATAAGGATACCTTGCAACAGTTTATTAAAAGTCTTTCCCTTTTATGGACTAGGTATTCCACACATCAGTTGGCTAAATGGACCCACTTCTATATATGACTGTTTCTACTCTGCTTACTGCTGAGATGGTGCACTGATGTAATGCAATACTTGTTTTCAAAAACACACTGAAGTGCTGAGACAAAAATAAGGAACTTTGTCTCTGGAATGATCTTTTAGAAATGATTAGCTTTTTCTGCCTCTCTTGAGAAAGTATATCACAGACTAAAGTAACTACCCAAATCACTAGAGGCTCCTAAAAATCCACTTGGTTGTGAATTTAAAAAAGTTACCAAGCCCTGCCATCTTCCTAAATGTCCTTCTGTATTCTATGAAATCATCTCATGTTTTGCACCATGTCTGGGTTTAGGAAATATCAAAAGATTATTAATAAACTGAAACAGATTTCCTAGTTCTGTAGTATCCTGAGAATGCATAGCAAATATCAGCCAAGTAACTACAGAAGTTCATGAGAACATGAAATGAGAATGTACCTCGGTTGTACTACAATAAAAGCTTTATGAAGTTCTTTGGGGGATGGGGGAAGGCGGGAGCGGAGCAGTGGGGGTTCCTCTCCTTCTGAAGATTTTTATACTATGAACTAAAACACGGAATCACAAAAATAAAGGCCCTCTGCATGCTGAATAGAGTAAGACAGATGGACAGATTCTCCCCTGACTTAACCTAGAGGAAGTGACCTCAGCGAAAATATGTCTTTCTAGTAATAAAATACGCAAAACAAATGAAAATATTACAAGTAATCTGAAGATAGATTGAAATCAGAAGGTGGGACCATAGAGGAAAGCTATCTAGCTTGCTCAATTTTTATCAATTTCCTTGAACAAGGACTGAACTTTGAAATTAATTATAAGCAGTTAATATTAAAAGTTTTATATATGCTTTCTGAAAATGAATTTGAGTACATGTTTCAAATCAGATTTTGAATGTTTTGTAAATAGCCTTTGTGTTTTACAGTTCTGTTTATCTTTGCGTGTTTCAGTTGTTAGCAAATCCATCTTCGAGCTTACACTTACTTAAGTCTATAAAGGCAGCTATTCACGAATCCAGGCGTTGATGTGTGGTTCGGTAATGTTTTTACATAGTTTTAATAACATCTGAACAGTATTGAAATAATGATTATGACTATCTAATGAAATCTCTTTGACATACTAACACGAATAATACATCTGCTATCTACAGCTTTCCTAAGTCCTGCTGAACTAGTAAAAGATGGATACTGCACCTTCATTGTAAGTCTTGTTTTCCTTGGGAGGGAAGAACAGCCTTCCTCCCATCTTTATGAGTGTTTCTGTGGAAGAGGTTACAGCAGGCCTGTTCTTCATCCTCTTCCAGTTCCTCTGTCAAGGTGATGATCATCAAGAGATTATCATTTTTTTGGTTTTGGCTTGTTTTTTTTTTCTTCTTCAATCTTTTCCTAAAGAGAAAGACATTATTCTGGGTTCCCCCCCACACCTTGTGAAAGAAAATAATACCTTTTAATGAATGGTTGTGGTACTAAACAGTATTTATAAAATGTTTTTCAAAGCCTCAGTAAAAGCTAGTATATACATACTAGGGTTTGAAAGCAATAAGGAATAGTATATAACTTCACATTTTTTCTGTTTATCTACAGTAAGGTTTTTTTGGTGCCATTTAATATTTTTAGCATTTTTCTATATTGACTAAGTATGAAAATTATTTTAAAATGGGGCTATGATTGTGTTATGAAACTGTAATCTGCTTCAGATCTCAAAGTATGGCGTTATTACAGGAAGTAAAAACACAGGCAGCATCAGAAAAGTATTTTGTGTGCCTCATTAGTCAGAAATGTCTGCCAAAACCTTGCCCTCTTGTGCTAATAGCTGACTTTTCCTGCTGCTGGCCTCCTAAGTTGCTAGCATTCAGAGCTGGAGTTGCCACTGTAGATGTGTTTTTTGCTGGCGCCAGCCTACTGCTTACTACCACGTTGGACTTCAGTTTGTTTCTATTGGATTCAAGAGATGGTATGGAAGCTCTCCAGTGGCTAATTTAGCACCTTTAAACTTGTAGGGCTGTTGAGCAAAGCTGTGTAATACAAGGAGGATATATTTTTTGTGTATGTGTATATGCAAGTGTGTATTTTTTATGTTCTAAAGTTGAAATCAGATTCCAGATACTATGAACTCTTTATTAAAATGTGTTCTTTTTCTATTAATGCTATTACAGAATTCATATGAAATGTATATGTTTAAGATAGATAATACCTGAACTGAATAATGCTTATTTGAAAACAGCCAATTCAGAAAAAAAGCAGGTTAGCTATATTGAAGGTGTGATGTCTGTAAATCTGGTTGTGGTCCAAACAGGCTATTCGTGTCCTTCTCCAAATGAATGGTACTTTAGACCTGTGTGATCTACACTTTTTTGTAGTCAATAAAAAATATGTGTATGTAATTTCATGAGTACATCGATGGAAAATATATGAATCAATACATTGACTGCAAATTTTTTTGAAGTGAAGCAAAAATAGAGGGAGTTCACTGGAAACAATTGTATCTTGTGGAATGGAAAGAGAAAAATTGTTAAATCGTGTTCTAGCTATGTATCCAGAAAGTGAATGCTTGGCCTCACTTACTCAACAAGCAACAGCTAAAAAAGAATAATATATTGTAGGCACAATATTGAGTCGTTGAGTAGAGCATCAGTAGTTAAAATTTTCTCATTTTTCCTCCCAAAAAAAAGGGGAGAGCTGACTGATATATAATGTTTGTTTTATGGTATTATATTTTTAGCTTTCGTTTAGTTTCGCCTCCATGTTTTAATAGAAACCAAATGAATTTAGGCTGTGACTGAATTTTGTCTCAACAAAGAATTCCATTGATAGAGAGTTTAAGATCTATCGTCATAGAGTTTGGTAGAAAAGAGCAGCTCCTGAATATGCCCAGTGAGAGACATACTTGAATATATCTGTGTT
>JAOXJM010000001.1:114154400-114171068 GCA_026413425.1 Tringa solitaria | reverse complement strand
ATACCATGTAATGTATATCATATATGTAATAATATAATGCAGTGAGCACATGTTACATGATAGAACTCTTAGGTCTCTCCAACTCTACCAAGTTAGTGATGATTGAAAATATGATACAAACACCGCAAGAACTTAATTAGTGTGGTTAGTAGCAAATTTAGCTAGTACATTTTTTTTCTTAGTAAATTAGAAATAAATGTATTTAACTTAGTGGCTTTAGATTTTCTTATACCTCTCCCACCAGCTGAATGTCAGACTTTTGACTCTCTTGCTTTCTACTTCCCCAAACCTTCATACCCCCCAAAAATTAAGACATGGAAGGAGAAAGTGGGCTGGAACTAATTTAATGGCTGAGCGACCTCACAGTAGAGAAACAGCCGGAGCCTAATAGGGGTCTTTGTCTGCATTTCCACCCTGGCTGGTAACGTGCCAGTCAAAAGTCAAGCAAGAGAAACAGGTGGAAACTATTAGACCTGTCATAAAGTTTGAAAAATTGATTCTGGAGGCTAAGTGAATAGATTGAACTTGACAGTGTTGTCCTAAAGATTCTAAGGGAAAATTCTGTAGTTTAATTTGGGATCCCTTGATTGTTCATTAGCTCTCCAGATGGCAGGTCTTGGCAGTTTGCCTATTAATGTACACACTGTATTATCACTGGTGTACATTTTTATGTCCTATGGTAACAAGCAAAGTGTGAATTCACCTGTAGGTATCTAAATGGCATTAGTCTAATTGTAAAATAAAGATTTGTTTAAATGACAAATAGTTTTAAATGATCAATATCACTTTTATGATTTCATGTTAAAAGCTATTTGAATAATTTGAGACTATTTTTAAAAGCATTTCCACTTTTATTTCTCGAAATAAAAATTAAAGTCCTTACCAAACATTAGAAGCTGCCCTGATTTTCTCTAAAAGGAAATTCTTTCTGTAAGTTTCATTTCATAAACCTTGTCTTCAAAGATATTTATCCTAATGCCACCTGAACAGGTTAACCTTGCCAGAAGCAGTTCTGTTTTCTCTGTCTACTGTCCTCAGAGCATTTCTGGGATTGCATGATTTAAGATGAAATCATTATTTTTGAGGATAATCTGGTATATTGATAAAAGTGTTACATTGTAGAGACATACTTATTAAACTCACAAGACCTAAGATTGATAAAGAAATATTTCTAGCATACTCTAATTGGCTGCAGTGGTTTCACAAGCATTTCATTAAAAAATAATTAAATATACATTTCAGTTTTATTCTTTACCAGCACTTTATATTCTGTTTTAATGTTTTAGTTAGCAGAAGATTTGACTTCTACATGATTAAGCCAGCATGTGATATATTCTATATGAAATGTCATTGTGGATCCCTTTTCCCCAGTATTTAAGAAGGACAAAGTTCCATTGTTAAGAAGAGTTTGACACAAAAACGGTGAATTTTAGTGGAAATAAAATGTGAGATGAAGTTGATTTCAAAATTGCTGAATAGGATACTTAAATAAAATGTCAGCTTAGAATAAACAATTTCCAAACAGTTTAAAGCTTTGCAAAAGAAAATCCTTTATATCTTTTGGTACCCTCTCAGTTTTTCTTTATCCTTTTCTAAATGCATATGGTTGAATTTTTAAAAATTGTACTACAGCTCTAATTTTCAAATAGGAGCATTAGGACTCGTTTTATTTTAGAACTCTTGTTTTAGTTGTATTCAAATATGCATGCTGCTAATGCAGTTATAAGTTAGTGAAAAGTTAGAATAGCAGATAGTTGAAGGAGATTGGAATGGCACTTCAGAGGTACAAGCAAAGAAGTTGAGATTCATGTATTTTGTAGTTAGTGATTTTTTTTTCTAAATCCTTGTGATGTTTTACTCTATGTAAACACAATTTTTTAAAAAGCAAACTAAAATCAAATAAGTTGTGGAGAAGGGTTTGAAATGTGGTTCGAAGATAGAAACTTGGCATTAACATAGCCTTTGCAAAATATGCCACACAGTCACAGAGCTTGTTTTCATTCCATCATCAGGTGTACCCGTTTAAAGCTTCCTCTTGCAGATACTTGCCTCAGAATTCCACCAGGACTGTAACTACAAGCCAGAATTATTATTCTTACAGCTGTTGGCTCAACTTGATCGACCGTTTTCTTAAAAGCTATGAAAATTGTTTACTGCTTTTAATATTATTTTAGCTAGCTGTGTCTCATAATCTAGGCTCAGGTGGGTGGAGGAAACTGTTTTGCTGTAGTAGTCAAAACCAACCCCAAGTTGCGTCACTGACCTTGTGGTTTCTTCTCTTGAGGATGTATGCGTTGTTGGAGTACAAAGTCTTCAAAGAGTAATCTTTCTCTCTTAGCATGGTGAGACTACCCTAGTACATTAATAGTCTGCTATAAATAAATGTTTTATCACCATTGTTAACAGTTTGTAAAAATTAAACCCCTATGCCCTTCTCCCTCAAGAATGTGTGTTGGAGAGCTGGAAAATACTGTGGTGGGCAGGAAGGATGCCTTTCTTTCAGGAAACGGGCCTTGCTATTGAATATTTTAAAAGTGTGTCAGTTTTGAGTAATTGGTCAGTTGCATTTAAATTCTGCATGCATCTTATTCCTAACCAAAAATATTTTATCAGTTTGGATAATGAGTATCTCTTTGTCCAGAGACCTCTCACAATAGTTCATATTGCTTTTAAAAGCTTAGATCCCTTGGTGTTGTTTGCTTTTTAAAGTGCAGTGTGGGATAGGAGTGCTTTGCTTGATGAATGTCTGGCTAAAAACTAAAGTTAGATACTAGTGGTGATAGAGCTGATCTCTAAGGAATTTTATGGTTTTAATCTACATCCCTTTCATTTAACTTAGCCTTGATATGGTACCATATTCCTTTGTTCTTTACATCATTGGGGTTACTAACTTCTAAACTTCTTTTTTTTTAATTTATAGTGTTGAATATAGTTTATTTATTTATTTATAGTGTTGAAAGACTTTTTATTCTCAAAAGGAGAAAGTTAGTGCATTAGAATAAATGCTTCTGTGTGCTTGCTTTCTTCAAGGTTTTTTTTTTATATTCAATATTTGTGCCTGCCTTTGATGAAGTTGAGTCAAATAACAGAATATGTTTGTTTCCCTTAAATCAAATCAAATTAATTTCAACAGTAATTTTTTCTAATTTAGTTTTAAATGTATAATATTTCATACTTTATTCTTCCATTCACGTACTGGTAGTGTTTTGCATCATCCAATGTTAGAGAAAGCTGTCCTTCAGCCTGATAACAAAAGATCATGCAGGAATTTTTGTAATACAGCCAAGAGTCTGTTCCCTTCCTTGTCTGTAGAAAGGGAGGAATTCGGAAGTTTTTGGCACTGATTTGGTTCTGTGCCATTCCCAGACTCTTCTTTGCAATACCATTTTTCATTACATGCTTGCTGAAAGATTTCTGTATTGGGATTTGTCATCTCCTTTCGTCAATTTTCCGTGCCTTTCTTTCCACCTGTTGTGAACAGTTCTTGAGGGCGCTAAACAATTAGGTCCCTATTTTCCTGTCACGCACCTTGTGTGTCTGATTTTTCATGGAATCGAAGGCAAAATATGTTCCTCTTTATTTTTTTGTTATGTAAAATTAGTAGATTTTCTTCCTGTTAATGAAGTGGGCCCCCTGCTTGCACGATTTCTGTCAGTGCAGGGGGAGGTTTGGCATTCCCAAAGGGAATTGAGTCATAAAAAAAAGATACCCGTTTTGCAGAGCAATTAACCCACATTGAACTCTTATAGTGTATTGTATTACCCTGCTGCTGGAAGTTCCTGAACAATTGGCATTGTCGTATGAATACACATATAGCCTTGGAGCACTCATCATTCGTTAAATATGAGAGGAAACCCTGTAAGACTGCACAGTTAAAATGAGAGCTAAAGAATGGAAATGGAAGGGTTTCGATAACATTTTACTGTTTTGTTTTACACGGTGCTGTTTTCATGCACACGTTTTAAAACAGACTTTTCATATTAAGATGAAAAAATTGAACGCTGAAGTTACAAATCATCACATTTTTTGGAAGGAGAGGATTAACTTGAAAAAGTATATAATATAATCTATGTAATAGAATACAATATATTAAAATAATACAAAATACATTGTTATATGTTTATAATACTAATTACAACATATTACATATATATTATTGTTATTCACTTGCTAATTCTGTGACTGTCAGTTCTGCCTTTGAATTTTAACTTTTATTTAGTAAAAATAAATATTGCTTAAGCTTACCCAAAAGTGCTTAAGGATTAATGTTTGCACTTCATTGAGAAGGAAATTTTCATGCTTTTTCAGTCATCGTTTTGTAGCATATTGTTAAGTATAACAGTGTCAGTTCTGTAGTGTCAGTGTGAACGTGTATCAGGTAGGGCTATCTTTGTGTTCATCAAACAGCTTTCTGTGCACTGGGAAACCTGCCACCTTATTGCTACCTGTCTGAGCTCAGATCAGAATATAGCCTCTAATGAGGTCATGTGCTTATAGTACTAAGTTAAAGAACTCAAAGACAGGCATAAGTCAGTGGAGGACATGACCCATTGACTTAAAAACGGGAGGGTAAGGCATAGCAAAACTAGGTATGTAGATAATGTGGTCAGATGAAACAACCACCCCACCTCCCTAATTAACTTCATTGAGTAGCTTGGGGCTTGGGCAAGTCGTGGATATGCATTTCTCCCCCATACCTTTTTATTATAATTGTTATAATCATCAGACTAGTAAAAGAATAAATTGAATATGTTGTGTTCATATAAAACAGAAGAGCATTTGGGTATCTCAGTGACTTGATACTGTGTTTGATTAAAGGGTTTCCCCACATTATGCATGGCTGAGGAAGCCCCAATTTAGTAACTAATAAAGAATGCACTTGGCTGGGCACTGCATACGCTTCTTACACTTGACCTTTGAAGGAAATTTGCTGGAGATATTCAGCACATACAAGTTCCAAACTGACTCCCAGTTTTTTCAGGAAAACTCCCAATTTTTCAGAATTCTGCAGAAAAAGTCGAGCCCAGTATGTGTTGTTTTGGCAACTCCTCTGGCCATTACACTTGCTCTAAGTGGTACATAGGGCCTACCTCAGCCTTGGAATTATGTCTCAAGAGTAATTTTTATCTGATCATTTCAGGAAGCTGATGGGAAGGATCACTATTGTCAGCCATGGTAGCCATCTAGCTGCATGCTAGATTTTGACTTTAACTGCTTTTATTTGAACCTACAACAAAGATCTGAACGCTGAACTATGACTAAGTGCAGTCACACAAAGTCTGAATTATTCTTTGGAAATGCCAGTTTCTCATTCTGACTAGACAGGGAGAAGAGCATAATCAGATTTCTTAGGAACTCAAAGTTAGATCATGACTTTCAGTTTCCATTTTGCACATCACCTCTCTTTGCCCTTGTTAGAAATATGGAAGAAAAAAAGATTGGATTTACAGCAGTATGGGAGTTAAGGTAGGAGCTAAGAAACTCATGGCATGGCTGTTTAGGCAGCACCTGTTCCAGTGTTGTTAAGAATAAATGCACTGATTTATTTGTTTGTTCTTATGCTGCCAGTCATAAGATGGTGATTTAATTTCAGAATAATTCCCTGATTGTTTCCAGAGCCAAAAACTTTCAAAGCTTGGGTAATTTCTTACTTAAGCAGTAAACTAAGAAAATGCCACAGAATCAGAATTCTTTACCTAAATCCCACTGGCCTAATTTATTTTCACTTATACTCCTAGTTAAAATATTTTAAGAATCTGTTTGTATTCAAACGAAGGCTTGCATTTATCACACCTCATATCATTTAGCCTAGAATGTCATGGCCTGTAGAATGGTGTGTAAAAAAAGTAAGGTTCCCCCACTGCAGTTTTGTGATTCCCAGGATTGCTATAAAATGCTGTACCTCATGTTGCTTTCAAAAGAATTTACTGGCATTGTTCTTGTTGCTTAACTGTTAAACGTGGATGAACTTCCAAATTTTTTTGTAAACTTGAGCTGACACTATTTTTACTGATGATATTATCTTACATAAAAACCCCAAAAGTATTTTAAAGGATTCTTTGCAAACACAAAGCTTTTATGGTATATTGCATTAAGCAGTTACAGAATACACCTATAAATTGTCGTATAGACATTTTTCATTTGATCTGTGTTTGACATCATCTCTGTGAATAGACATCAGTCTGTCTATTCACAGAGAGAGATGAAGAGGCATACTGAAGAGAAAATGAGGAGGAAAACAAAGTAGGGAAATGGAGGCTGAGACATAGGAAAGAGGAAATAGAAATATGACATTTAAGGGAAACAAATCTTATCTGTATGTACTAAATATTTTTTTAGCAAATATGATAAGCTTAAGGTAAAATAAGTGGGATGTAAGAAGACTGCAGTATTAATTGGGGAAAAATCTATACATCGTCACAGTACTTAGCAAACCAATTACAGACCAAAAGCCCAATATTCCCTTGTTCAAATGGGAAATTGTCTACTGAAACATAATTTACATAGTGTTTTGGTTTGATTTCTTGTGAAGTCATGAAGTCTGGTAATAACTCCACTTAAGCATGTGGTGGTTCCATTTCTAATTTTTTTATTTGAAAATTGGGGAGTATAAGGGGAGCACTTTATTTTGTTAAGGCTAAATAATAATTTTGCTTAGAGTCATAACTGAGTCTGCAAATCATGATGTCTTGCTTTGCTTGCTTATATTTAGTCATCCTTTTAATCTTTCCTACCATCATAACAATTTTTGAATACCTAATCAGAATCCCACAAACTGCTTATATTTCATGGTTTTAAAAATCCAGCTTACAACATATTGTGTTGTACTTTTTGGATATCGTGTAACTCATTAAATTTAATTTACATTACATGCCAGTAGAATAACTTCAGAATTCATTCCACCTGACTGTAATGCTTTCCATCCATTAATTTACTATCTTTATTCAAATCCTAGGGTAGGCAGTTAAAATTTCAAAATGGAATTTCATTCACTCGTTTCTAAGCCCCTAAAACTTATTGGTAGACTTCAGTGGTCTGTGGGCTTAGTGAAAGAGGACAATGTATTTTTTTATCACTGCATCATCTTTCAGCTAAAGTTTTTCACCCAGATAATCAGTTGCTTTGTTTAAGCCTAAGGCTTGATTTTCTTATATGTCTGAAGAAGAAACTAATTTGGTCTTGCAGCCTAGTTGCTACAGAACCAGCTTCCTTTCAAGGATGTGTATTGTGCAATATGACTGTTAGAGTGAAACTGAGATTTGTGAACACTGGAGGAATAACATGCAGGTAATGCTTTAGTGGCTGGAAACATTTCAGTCTTCACTGGAGTAAACCAGGAGTTGATGCCCTCAGAACAAATAGTTGCTTGATATACTGGTGTAAATGTGGATGTCAGGGGTATCAAACAGGCTTACAAGCCATTTTAGAACTGCTTATTACTGGCATTGGACATAAGTCTGATGAAGTATGGATCTTGTACCAAAAAACATTTTCTTGTTGAATATAGATGCTCATTCCACGCCAAAGAGGAAGAACAATTTTTATATCTATTTTCTTAGATTTTTTTTAACCTTTTTCCTCTAATAAACTTGGTTTGTGCTGCTGGCTTCTTATGCAGAAATTTTGTCAAGATCATTCACTTGTGAAATAATACAGGAGAATGCTTATATGATCTCTGTCGGGCTTGCCTGAAAGAAGAAAATAGTTTAAAGTACTGTCCACAGACAAATTAAAAAAGACATAATATTATTTTACAGCTTTCAAGAATGTTACAAGTTTCAAGACTGGAAATTAGATAAAGGGATCTCACTCAAGTCTTAATTTATTAGTAAAAGATAAAGTGTGTAATTTATATGGACTGTGGTAATAGATATGAGATATAAAAGAAATTGCTGGTGGCCACCTGCTTTAATGCACATTTAAAATCTTGTGCAGTAGTTGATGTCATGTAGAATTCATGTGATAGAGAATAACTTCAGGTTAGTAGACCATGTCAGGTTAGCAAGGATTGATGCTTGTGGAATGTTTAAGATTTTCCATCACAATATATCCGTCCATTTGAAAAAAGAAAAATGAAATAATCACCTCTTGCCAAGGTTTTTGAAAAGCAGCTGTGAGCGGCTTGGATATTTCTTGTGGTTGTCAGGCACCACAGAACTTTTAACAGGAAGCTGTTGGAAAGTCGGTAAGAGTGCTGTGACTTCAGCTTATTTGCCGGTTGTTTTGTTTCTGTCTTTGCATCAGCATTCTGCTACCATTCAGTTGTTACTTTTGTGTGGTTTTCTTTGGAACTAAGTTCAGATTTCTTCTTCTGGGGCATGTTTTCTCCATTAGAATGCTGACAATGTGGTGACAAAAAATAGACAGAAGATGTCTTTTTGTGCCACAGTGTACCAGCATACTGTAAAGCTTCAAGTAGGAAAGAATTCTTACTCCAAGAGGCTTCTTGCTTTTAAGAAGCTATGGCAATTAAAGATTCTTGAAGTAGATGGTTGAAGTGCCTGTTGTATGGAAACATTCAGCCTAGAAAACTACATTCAGGCACAGAATATCACCTTTGCAGTGGATCTAACTGGCTATGCTCATCTTGTCTCTAGGAATTAAGGTTTCTTTGATTAACTGAGATTGTCACAGAGCCATATGCTGTAGCCACAGAGCTGGAAATTGATTACAGAATATATTTTCATAGGTATTTCACTGCATGCCATGTTTCTGAGGGGATTTTTAACCCTTCTGGCAGAGCAAGATGAGGAATTATTTTGCTTAACAGCCTAACATGGCCTCCACAACACCATAAATGGTATTATAAAATGGTCTTAATTTGATCTAGTAACTTATCTAAGCTGTTATAACTTTAGGTGTACAAAGCATACTAAGATCTTCTAGGTAAATTTATTATATTTCTTAGTCTCTGATATAGACAAGGAGTGCAAATTCTTGTTTATCTTTTGGAGACAATAAACAGAAGATTTCTGCTTATGTTATTTTTATTTCTATTCCCATTTTTTTCCTCACACATTTGCAGTACTTTGCTGTTATCAGTAATTTTTATTTCCTTATTTCTTAGTTTTTGGTTTGATTTCATATTTGAGATGGATAAGATATAACTTACTGTTACTACAACCTAATTAATGTGTGCCACTAATGTAATTTCTGGTTTTAATAACTAGAAATTGCAGAACTCATGTCTTTCTTATTTACATATAATTTCATTAATTCTGACAGTTGCTGGCTGATAATTAAAAAAAATAATAGGAGAAATCAATCTTATTTAGGTTAGGAACTCAGATGTTGGCCTGATATATACTGGGGAAAAAGCCCTTGGTTTGGTAAACTGTATTGAATTTAGCTTTTCCTATACCTTGTTGTCTTAGAACTCTTCATTGGTCCTGCAGTTCTGAACACGGTTTGGAACAAGTAAGTTATAATGATTAAATACCTTAAAAAGAATAAGTAATATTCTAAATTTCCCCTTCCCTTTTTATGTAAATGTCAACTGACTTGAAATGTGTAGATTACATGTATTTCTGATGCGTCTCATCAGGAATTTGCATGCTGCCTTCTCTACCTTTCTTTATTTTCCATCTACTTGTTCTTCCAGTTAAGACATTTTTTACACTAGAGAATGGATTCAAACTTCTAAGTGTTTCACAGCATGACTAAACAGTAGTATCAAGTATGAAATTTGGCACAATTCCACCTTCTGTTTAACAACATAAATAGTTCAAAAAAGGTACAACCGAAAGGAGAAAATGAACTTAAAAAATGGAACTGTTTTCAGCTATGGGGTGCAGAAATAACAGTTTATTTTTTTTCCTAATGTTTTATGCAGAAATAGGAGTTCACAAGAAGAGGTAGACATAAATGTCTCTTTGGGGCATCTGCAAGAATAAGTGTAACAGATTGTGTTCTTAATACTAATTGAGACTATTCTGCAGGACTTACCAGAAAATTCAACCTTGAATTTTAAGGAAACCAGCTAGTAAAGGGAACAGAGAAACCATTTGCTCTGAAGATTTTAGATATATGACAGTCAGGTTTTTGGGAGAAGGGTGGAAGGAAAAGGGAAGAATAGGTAAATTTAAAAGTAAATAATAGGAGTAAAATTGAAGATTTCTTTTTTATGAAGTCCAGGTTTATCAATGAGCAGGTCCTGTTTTGTGTTTGCTATAACATAAGTTAATCTGGGAGAATGTCTGCTGGTCATCATTAGCTCCTTGCTGAAGGTATGTTACTGTTCCAGACTTTTCTGTTTTTTAATATAGCATGAGCATATAAAGTATGTTAGGCGTTTCTGGGAGCGCAGATAATTGGAACATTAGAATTCTACCTGATAACCTGTTTTTCATCTAATGTACTATTTGGAGGTTTCAGCACTTAGTGGTCATCAGAACAAGTAGTATTTAGTCATTGACAAATTATATTTCACGAGTAACTGGAGAACAACTGGACAGAAACTATAGCGCTTTACCTGTGAAGAAGGAATGAATATTCTCCAGTTGGCTGAAGCTGTAATACAGGGTGTTCATGACAGCAGAATTATATTGGTTTAGAGGGAAAATGGTAATTTGCTATGAGGCATTAGCTTAATAAACTGGTGTGCCAACAGGAGAGGTTAAGAAGGGTGGAAATGTTCTATTTTGATGTTTTGCCAAGTTAAGCAGTGAAATATTGTGAACATGAACCAAGTGAAATGGCATGCTTTCTACTTGGATTTGAAACCAAAAATCTCGCTGAGTGAGTGATAATTCATAAGTGGTAGTGTGTAACAGTAGATAAGTATCCTTCCTTCCCTGCTTCCTCTCCCACTGAGGAAAGATTGCTGAGCAAAAGTCTGAAGTGCTGAGGTGTTTATTTTAACACTGGGAAACACTTATTACTTCAAATATTTGCCTGCTTGTATATCATATCTATTATACCAGATGTGCCACATACAAATTAGACATGGCTCATAAAGTGTGGTAACCCTAGATTTTTCAAGATTTTTGGATGTAAATTTCCCTTTTATTGAACTGTTCTCTAACTCGTGTCAGGGAGGCTTTCTAGTAATGAAGGGCTGTAGCTTTTTAATTACAGTCAGCACTCTTTCACATACTTTAAACACACACGTATGTATCTCTTAATTAATTGTCTAGGTCTGCAATGCATTTATCTAGTACCTTCTTGGAAATGGGAAAGAGTTTTTTACAGTGGTGGTAACTATACAAAGAAAGCCTAAGCTAAATTCAGATTACAAAGTACTAGATCAGAGATTAATCAAATATAAAAAACAAAGCCAAGAGTCAAACTATGCTGTAATTTCTTTTTCACTTTTCCTTGTACTGTGAGAAAATTCAGATGAACATTTTATGTGTGTGTTTATCTTGTACTCTGTTATCTAATGGATGCTAGCATAGGAGACTTAACATATTCATTTGGTCAAAGAGAAAGCTGGGTTTTGGTTTGTGGATCTTCTGGTTTTTCTTCAACAGCACTCCAGCCACCTTACTTGGACTTCACAGAAGAGATGCCAGGCAGCTTTGCAGGCAGCTCACCCATTCTAGCCGGCCATGGAGCCAGCTGGCAGTCACATCCAGTGCAATGCTAGGTAACACAAATGAACTGCTCTTCAGTAAACTAGGGTGGCTTTTTTCTTGTATTTAATAGAATCATTAAACACTGAATTTAAAAAAAAATCATGTTGTGTCTTTACAAGCTTCAACCACATAAGTATTAAAAAAGCTAAATTGTGAAGGTTGTGTATTATAAATTGTCCTTTAATTTTTTCCAAAAATCACAAACTTTTGTTTTCAATCTGTCATGTACTTCAGTATTTCTAAAGATTTTTTTTATTGTGTGATAGTATCATCAAGGGAACGAGCTGTAAGGCAGAAGTATTTGCCTAGTGTGTGTTTTCAGTTTTATGTGTACTAGTAAATCTGAGGTGCTTCGTTCTGCTTTTCAGGTTTCAAAATACATTAACCATCTCTCCATCTTACGCAGTGGCTCATACCCACCTCATTACAAGAAGGGTAGGAATATGATCCCTAGATGTGGTTTTTCCTAAGTAGGTGATTATTGGTGTGTATGCCGTTTGTGTGTAGATTTCTGCACTGGACCATATTACATAGTGTATTAGGTCTTCCTAGCATTAGTTACATTTACATGTAGGTTTTTTTTCCTGTGTGAAATGTTCTGGAGGGCAGTTTTGAAACACTGATAGTTGTGTTACTAGGATATGTGTGGTGTTTGCATTATTTGTCAGTAATCTGAGTTGGATTTGGTTTCAGAAAATGTGAGTTAGTTTTATGTCCATTCTGATTTTACCTACCTCTGTTTTAAAGCACCAGCTGTGTGGCAGATGCTCACATTAAGGTTTTGTGTTTCAAGCAGAACCAAGAAATTCTCAGGATACCTTATTTGCTTCTGCTGCGGATTTTTCTCCTTCAGATACAGCCAATCCATAATCACGAGTGTATAACTGTTTCAGTCTTTTGTCAAAATCTACTGAGTAGAACTTGTTTCCCTTAATTTCTCCTTTTCTCTGTACTGCTTCTCTTCTGCCAGACCATAATTGGTGAGTATGATCTACAGTGGAAAAGAAAGTCTCTTCTGCTTGTTCATCTCTGTCAAGACAAAATTTTGTCACTACCTGCAAGAAATGACGATATGTTTATGTTGTGTTTTGCTCTTCACTATGTCCATGTCCTTAGTTCTTTTGATCATTCAGGAGTCCAGTCTACTGCTTGCTAGTCTTTCGCAGCTTGTGTAAGTAAATGGCTCAAGTGATCTGATGCTCTAACAGCGGGGACCCTTATCCTGTCCCTCTTGCAGACACTTTTGATGACTGCGATCAATCTAGTTGGCATTGCTTTTTTTGTTTGTTTCTGAAATTACAATCCCCTTGCCTTGCCCCCTTCTTTTTTGCCCCATGTAACTGCATATCATAATTTAAAGCCTTCATTTTAAGGTGTTACAGCAGTTCTACATGGAAGTGGACTCATAAATTAAGGCCAGAAATAGTACTGGCCATAAAGTACTTGGTATAGTATTTTCTCTGCAGCATTCCTGCTGCTGCTTCAAGACCGACTTCCTCATGTTTTTCCTTGCATGTCAAATCACATAACTTTTTGTTGAGGCTGTGTGGTTTTAAGAATACTTACAAAGTAGAACTTGGTACAGGAATAGGGCTTAAATTTACCTGTCATATTTCTTCCATTTTCTTTTTTTTTTTTTCTTTAAATACACAATTGTTTTCAGCAGGCTCTAAATGTACAAGTCGAGACTACAGGCTCTAAGTGAAAGTATAATTTGACCTTCCCTAATGTAGGAATTTAACAGTCCTGTTTGGGTTTTCTTGAATAATTTTTTTCTCTTCTCCATATGCTTCATAATTTTGCTTCCAGAACAAAAAGCACTAGCCTTCTAAATATATTGATTTTCATTTTGTACATACCATATTTTCAACAAATACACCTGGTAGAAGAGTTTTGCTTTAGAATGTACTCATGTACAATTGTACATGCGTACTCATGTACACTTGACTATATGAAACGTATTTGCAGTTGTGAGCTTTAATAATGTAAGCATGTGAAGACTTCTGAAAGGAAGCAAGTATCTATTTCTAGTCTTTTATATGACAAAATTTAATCTTATGAAGTGGTTTCACGATGTTTTAAGGCATCCCTTTCATACATTTATATGAATAAGTTGATAAAAAATTTGTACTCTGATTCTTTTATGCTTGGGATTTGAGCAGGCTTAGTCCTGTTCTGGAAACTAGCTAGAATACTTTACAAGGGTCATCCCCATCCCTTTTTAACATGTGACTATTATTCTGTGTGTATTCAGGGACAAATTCCAACTTTCCAGTAAAGTTGGATTATAACATATTTAAGAAAAATAAAATGTAATTTGTTCCTCATCCATTAGTCCTCATAACTCCATGCATCTTTGGTTCATGAGGTTTATGATAGGCTGAAATTTAAAAATTTTTGTGGGAGTTCTTTCTTGTTGTGTTGACAGAACATAACTCAGAGAATTACTGAAATAACATTTTATTTCCACACTTAGGAGGATTTGAATTGTTAGGTTTCACTTTCAAAATTAGCTAACAAAGTAACTAAAATGAAATTTGTTTCTCAGAGTCTTAATTGATATTAAACGAGTTGCATTCTGTATGGGAGATTTTATAGCTGTATGTGTATTACAGGATGTCAAATAAAAGTTACAAAATAACATTGAACATAAATATTTGTGGGGAAAAAAGTAATTTCTTGCATAGCATCTTATCACAGAGATGAAAAGGTAAAAGGCAAAAGCTACACCCTTTTACATTTTAATGTAGTGGTCAGCAAGCATCTTTCTAAATTGTATTTATGTTGTTATGCCGCATGTGTTGAATATGGTCCCTATGGAAACCAAAAGTTTATGTGGAGGGAAGAGGTCTGAATTTTTTCTTAATAGGACGCAGTATAATATGTACATTCTAGTCCTGCAGTACTGTGTACTCTACAAAATAGCACAGAGATGATGTGAAACAGGTGATTTTTTAATTTTTAGCATAGGAGATTTCTGATTAGTTACACTTAAGTGACTACAAAATGATAGCAGCACTATTGATATAAATGAAATATTTGTGTCATACACAACAGAAGTATGAGCAAGAAAAAAGTCTTGGAAGCTCAGGCAGGAATACAAATTGGACCCTTTGACCTACTCCCCACATAATTGAAGTGGGTTTTCTGGTAACAGGTTCTAATTTAATTCCACAACAGTGTCGCAGAATGATGGAACTGTTTCTGCAGTCATTCTGCATGGTTTTGCAAGCAATAAATGAAGCTTTCTCAAAGTATCCTATATGTGTCTTTGTTCATTCAGAGCACTTTTTTAAATGTAAGTCCACTTTCATTGACTTTAAAATTCTGTTCAGAAATTATCCCCCAAATCCCTCCCTCATGCCTCAAATTAGGCAAGACAACACCTTGGACATACTACAGAGGGAAAGGACAACAGGTCTTCCAGGAAACTCTCTGGGCATTTTGAAATACTGCCTGAAATTTTTATACGTTGTCAAAATATTCCCTGAAATGTACTCTAATAGCAGTCATGTCTAGAATTAGGAATCTAGTTAGCGGCTACTGTGCTTCTGGCAAGTGTAGCTTCCAGCCCCACTTGGATACACATCCAAAACTGCTATATAAAATAGATGTCTCTGGAGGCCCGAGTTTCAGAGACTATAGTTTGTAATCTGGTAAGGGTTGCCATTCGTTATGTTTGTATTACAGCTTCTGCCAAGTACTTATGACAGAATTATGGAAGTATGAAGTGCTTAAACAGAGACTTTGAGAAAGAATTCCTCGGAGGAAACAATATTTCCTTACTGTGGTTAGGTGACTGGATGACTATAGACCACTATTTCATTTGCACTGCGTTGGATAAGTGCTGGTTCATGTGGGTGGCTCATTGGTTTGTTTTACTAGGGATGCAATATTTCCTTTTCAGGCACTGTAACTTCTCATAGATAATTTAAAAGTTGATGTGTGCTCCCGCTCATTTACTGTGATTTGAACACTATATGTCCTTTTTAGGAATGAATGTCACAGATGAGGGCCACCATTTCAAAGTACTGCCCAGTGAAAAATTGCAGATGGCCAAAGAATCCACCTGTCTAGTTCTCTGGAAAAATTCAGCTAACTGGACAGAAAAGTCTTTTAATTGTCAAATACAACCAGCATGCCTTTTTTTATGGATATATACATAGAACTGACATTGATGAAGTTATGTATGAGAAGAGCTAATTCTGAGAAATTCAGCTGCCCTAAGATAGTAGAAGATCAGCCATTTCAAGAGGCATGATGAAGAGCTAGCTGCATTCCCAATGCAGACTGGCATAAATAGTTAGAACTCTGTTTTCATGATCTTAAATTAGGTGTGTTTCTCAGCAGAAGGTTGTTTTCTATTTGGAAGATTTTGTGCCCACTTGGTCATTCTTTCCCATTGGAGATTCATGGGCTGTAATTTCAATTCAGTTGTTTGAACAGCTAGTTTTTGTGTGAGCTTCTGAAAGCGTCTGTAGTCCTGGCTGGGAGTCCAGCTGATAAACAGCAGAGACTTTCACCTGCTTGATTTTAGTCAGCCTCAGCAAAAGTAAAATTTTCAGCTGATGAGAACTCAGTGATCTTGTTTTCAGATGAATTTGTTTAAGAAACTTGAACTAGAACTTGAACAGACATCTAATTTAGGTGGAAGTGAAGGACTCTCTGATCTGTAGGGGACAGGAAAATGTTTATGTGGGGGGAAAGCCTGATTACTTTCTCTTTTCTCCAGCATTCACAAATCCATGTGATTGTTCAAGCACCATATTTTTAGCTGCAATTTGCATCTCTCATATTTGTGAGCTCGTGCAAAGGGTTGTATATGACAAAAAATATTTGCCTTACATTAGTTCCAGATAACTCATAGTTATGAAGTTTTATTCTAGAAGCTGCCACTCTTGCAACCATGTAATAAGCAGAGGACCAGAGCTGCCAAGATGATTTATTTTACTGGCATTAGAGCCATGCTATTTTAAAATGATAAGAGCGTTATGATGATAAAAGTCAAGAGCATTTTCATTAAATGTCTCAGTGAGCTGCATGAAACTTGGTAGCTGTGTAGGTGACAGTACCAGATAATTTAGCAATTTTA
>JAOXJM010000001.1:114124144-114147358 GCA_026413425.1 Tringa solitaria | reverse complement strand
AAATATTTAAGATTTATTTATTTAGATTACAGGTATGTCATCTGAAATTATTTATGCTCTCAAACAGCTTAATGTATAGCCTGGAGAAACAGTGAGAACATCTGTGAATATTGTGTGGACCACTAAAGATTCCAGCAGAGTCATTATTTATTTATTTTTTTTCCCCACCTGTACATTCTGTGGACATTGAAGACGCATGTGACATGTTCCTTAAAAACATTGGATGCAGGTTTGAGAGTTCTAAAATTATTTAGTGTGTAGAAAGTGTAGAACTGTTTTAATGTTCAAAAATTGAGTTTTTTCCATAAAAATAACAGAAGCAGTAACTTGCCAAATTTGAGGTAATGTAGGACAGTTTGATGGATTTATTTTTTTTTTTAGACAAAACTACATACAAGTTTTCTTTGCAGTAGCAGTGTTATTGTTCATATATATTTCCAATACCAAATCTCAATACTCAGCTCCCTGTGAGTGAGTAGGAGGTAAAAGAGTAAAAACTGCTGTTCATCCAGACATTGCAGCCATGTTGGCCTTCCCTTATCTATCAAATTTTTGTCTAATGAATGATAGAGACAGTTATTCACATACAGGTATTGTGCAGCCACCACAATCATGTATTAGAGTTTTATAATTGAATCAGTGGTCCTATCTGTTTATCTTAAAGTAATGGCAGTGTTCAGCCTACAATTAACGAGTGCTCAATCCATTCTGACTGTAGCTTTTGAGTACGCGTCGTTAACTATTCTGCACTTTCTGACGTGAGCTACTTTAGCGATGTACATATTAAACCGCTTCATTCTGGGATAATGCCAGTTTTCCTTTTCTCCCTTTGTTTTCCTCTTTTCTGCCATTTCAGCACTTGCTTAGATAATGTATGCTGTTGCTGCAGTTCCTGGGAAGGCCTGATATTCATGGGTCGGTTCTTTCTTCATGCCTCTAAAGGGCAAAAAATTACCCACGTAGCCAATCTACAAACTACATTTGTACATTTCATGACATCACTAAGGAATTTTGGCAATAAAGAACAGCCAAAAAACACAAAACCCAATTGAAACAAAACAACAGCAACAAAAAAAAAAAAACCAGAGTAAGATTAGGACAGCTTTAAAGCTATTCCTATTTGTCTGATAGGCAAAATTTTGAGCACTGGACACATAATTTTATTCTGAGGTATTGAAGTTTAAAAAATATTGCAAGGTTTCTAATAAAATCAGAGGCGTTGGTGACACTGTAGTACGTACATCCTGGTGGAGGCGTCAGTGTACCAATGCGTTTACGTGTTCTTATAGCCAAATGTGCTACATAACAAAAAACAGATAAGCTACTTGGAGAAAATGTGTATTTATTCTTCACAAACGTTTTTTGTTATGAAGCTTTTTAAGATGAGTATGTGCTCAAGTCCCGTTGCAATTAACTTTCCTTTATAGATTTACAAGTACCTTGAGTCAGGTGGCATGAACTAATAACATGAACTTTCTTTTCCTCTGAAGTCAAACATACAATGTGAAATAAAATTTTCAAAAGTTGAGAGATGAAATACATCAATAAGCAGTGTGTATGTGTTATGGCTAAAGAGCTTTTGATTTGTTTAGGAGATAAACTAACAGGGTTTTTCCAATTTATATGCTGCTTTTCTTAAAAAAAAAAGAAGATGTAGAGCGAATACCAGCAATTTTGAGTGTACAGAGTAGAAAGTCTGAGTGAATGTATAGAATTTCATGGTTTCATGTGAGCTGTATGGAAAACAGTAGCATTCATTATATAGTTTGACAAAATGTTCATGATTGCAGTTGACTTGCAAATTTCTCTAAAATTACACTTCTGTGAGAAAACAGGTCTTTCAATGTGTAAAAATTACCATTTGTTTCTTTAGTTTTGACCTCTGTTGATCTTACTAATTCTTAGTTATTCTCATATGTTCTAGTTTTGCTAGGAGGAAAAATGGGACTTTAAAATATCTTATATTCTGTCAGAGGTTTGGGGAGATTGTTTCAGAGAGCACCCATTAGCTCAGGTAAGATTCAATTCCAATTCCTGTTACAAATCTTTGAGAAAACTTTAAAACTCAGTTATCTGAATTCCATTTAAAATTGAATGTACCAGCCATGAGGCTTTTTTGTACATCTTTATCAGTTAACCCCAAATTTAGTTGAACGTTAAAAAAATTGCATGTAAGAAAATTCAGTAAACATGCTGCTGTATTCATGCTTAGTTGTTAGAAAAATATAGCAGTTTTAATTTCATTTTCATATTAGGATTTTTATCTAAGGAATTAAAGCAAGGTACAGTTGTTTCTATATTTTTTAATGATACCTGAACTTTTTAACATTTGACCTCTTGTAGTTAACAGGTTATTTGAGGAGATACTGTAAGCTGTGGTGCATATAGCTAAAAACTCTTAACTGGGCAGAAGAATTCTCTATAAAATCTGGTTGGCCTCAGTTTGCTCGTTTCGTGAGCAAGTGTAGAAGATGTACTCCAGGAGTGCACCGAGTACATATCAACCAGCCTTCATTCAGGGGCATTCAGACCCTGGAAGCAGGCTGGCATTACTGAAAAATCCACCTCTAATCTTTTTCTAGTGTGGACGTTGCATCCTCATCACCAGCTGTTCTGCTCTGTTTAGATCTGATCGTAGCATGTTGCACTACTTGCTGTTTACACGTAGCCAGTGTTACCTACAATGATAGAGAGACCATGCAGTTTTGAGAGAAGTGAATTTGGAGACAGTCATCAGACTGACTGATAAACTGCAGAGGTAACATTCCTCTGGGGCCAGAGTACAACAAAAACCTACCAACAGAACTTTTACAGTTGTGCTGGGCTAAGTGACTTCCCTTACTACAGGTGGCTGCTGGAATAGACCTAATTTTTAGAGACTTCAGCTGTCTTTTAGAGGGCCCATAAATTGAGGTAAAGCTGGACGAATAAATGTTTAGCAGTCTGAATACTGAATTTATTTTTGTTAGTTTGTATTAGGTTTTGATATCATAACTGGTTTCTTTTCATTAATTGAATGGTAAAGGAGCTTTTTTCCATGTATTCACATTTTTTACTATGTATGAGGATCTCAAATGTCATGACAGGTTGGGGTTTTTTCTGTATTTTGATAGTGTAGGATCTGTTGTATCTCAAGGCCTGTCAGTTCCGTTATTTAGGGGTTTATAGCAATGACTGCATGAAGAAATCAAGTGGTGTTTTCTCTCTACTGTGGTTAAGACGAGAACAAAGGAGTTGGAAAGAATTAGGCATTTCCCTGTGAAGTGCATTCAGTTGTCCTAAATTTCCTTACATTAGTGCCCATCATTTTTCTGTCTTCACTAAGGCTATTCTTTCATAAATTCTGAAGTGCAGCCATTTCAAGTTGACCCATCACAAAACCTTAGAATTGCAGATAAAAATGAAAATTTGTATGCCTTTTAACTTCTCGGTAAAGTATTGTTACATACAACTAGAAAAAAGCTCACTTTATTCTTAAATCTCCTTCTTTTCTTTTTTTTTTTTTTTAATTAAATACCATATCTCAGTACCTGTCATTTTCATGCTTCAATTATTGTCAATTAGCAGCACTTACCTACTCAGTTTAAAGTCTCACATTCAATACTAAGGTTTGGTCTAAATAGTTTTGTACTATTTAAACTTGTCAGTCAAAGGTATGATTTATTTTTTTAACCAATGTAGTTGTATTGATACAATTCATAGAATAAATATAGTTATATAGGTATGAGGATATATTTCCACCAATTTATCTTATTTCCCTTTCCTGTCTAGCAGTATAGTTGTAAAGCAGTACAATATTTTATATGAGCAAGATCTTAGGAAAAAAACCCGAAGAGGTTATTGCCCTGTTATGTATTTCCACTGGCCAAGGTCACTGTATGACAGTCCCATTTTTGTAGTATCAAAAAGACATTTCTCAATTTGTGTATTGTCAGCACTGTGCCAGTGAAGTTGCAAGTATCTCTGTAGGAATGCATTCTTGAATGAGAAAATCTCGTTTTTCCATTCCTATCTAAACGCAGATATGATAGTTTCAAATTTTTTTATTTTTTAGTAAGAGCAGAATTTTCATCTTGTGTTTGTAAATTATGCTTATAGAATACTTTAGTAAACAGGATTTACTCAATCAAATTTACAGATTAGCTTATTGATCACAAATATTTCATGCTGGAGATCAATGCTAATGTACTTCAAATCTTTAATTGTTAATCCATTTTTGAATTAACATTGATGTTTGTTGGTATAATCCCTGCTCATTTGATATTTTTTGGAGGGTGCAGAAAAGTATTTTCTTATCCATTAAGCTATTTATGGGAAGAAAAGGACAGAAAGCAAACAATTCATTTTCTGCATACAATTACAGATGTTGCTCTTAGCTAAAGAATTAATATTTGGTGTAATAGTTGTTGGACCTATATTAGGATGTCATGTGTTACATTTTATACAGAGAGATATACAAGATATGGGAAATTAATTTTTAGGAATGGGAATTTATTCTCATTTTAATCAAGGAGATAGGTTTTGGCCCAATTACTGTAAGCCATTGCTGCAATTCTAAAATGTGCTAATGTGAATTGCTAGCTATGTCTGGTATTAAATGTAATATCGGACAAAATAATTGTAGATTGTGTATCCCTACTTGTGCACTGCCTTGGTCTTACTTAATTGGGACAGTAGATAAGAAACAATGCTGACATACAGGATAAGCAGCAGGCGAGTATCAGACCTCTTACAATCAGTGTCCAATGCGAGATTACTGGCTTCACCCAAAATTGACAAGAGGCACCACTTTCTTGGTCTGTTTGGAGAGTGGGTTGCAAATAACAGGGAGGAAAGACCTGAGTGTGCTATTTTCCCAGTTCCTCACCTGTCTCTTCCCCAGGATAAAGGTCTGCCAAACCCAAACTCCGTAATACATTATTGACTGATCTTCTTTGGGTGTTTTTTCTGTTCCAGAATGATGCTGGTAGGAGGTGGGAGAAGGATGGGAACATCCATCCAGTTTAGATCAGCCTGGCCTGCTGGATCAAGCAGGCATGCAGCAAATTCTCAGCACAGCAAAACATATGGTAGCAACATGAAAAAGGAGAAAATAAATTAGAAAGTGCTTTAAACTGCCTTGCCCGCATAAGCTGGAAATAGATTGTGCAGGAGCTTCAGACAAGTTCCTGCTTTATCTGGCAATTAATCTGGTGACTCTATCTCATGCTAGTGGTAATTTTTCCGAGGGTGGGAAAATGAACTTTCAGGGGATCAAAAGTTAGACCAGCATGATTGCTAAATCCTCAGCAGCAGCACGTATTATTCAATGCACAGACTATTTTAACCCTTTTTTTAAAATAAGTAAACTTTCTTAGCATTCATTATATATAAACTTTTAAATCTGAAACTCTAAAAGGGGATTATTTGGATGGTAGAGTCAAGCACTTAGGTTAATAGATCCCACATATGCAGTTTATTGCATACTTTTGTTTATTGCTTAAGGCACTAATTCCCTTAAGTGAAACACAGTATTTTATAGAATTAAATAAAATTATATAAATTGTTTCTTTACCCACTTTTAATGTGTTAAACAGAAAATCTCTCTAGCAGATGAACATTAAAGGCACAGCAAACTCCAATATCGTCATTGGTATTGTTATTGCTAAAACTTAACCGTAACTTAAGTTAGCTAACAGAGAGCGAGTATCTTAGTAAAGGCAAGGTAGCTCTCTTCCATTTTCACATGATTTAGCAGGTGAATTGAATGCCTTTTGAATCAAGGAAACAAAGAGCTTCTTTTGTCAGCATGCTGACTTGAAGTATGCACATGCTGGGCTTTTATAGTCAAGGGGAAGCCTTCATTGTGCCCTGGTTCAGTCGTAGACTCCTCTCTTGGCATATGCAGTGCTAAACGGACAGAGAGTTTGTCCTCAGTTTTGTGCTTCAAACTATTGTAGTCTTCAACATATAACAAAGAGCAATGAAGTCGGCGTATGCAGCTTTGACAGATGGACTGTGGGGTGCACACCAAGCACACTTCAGCTGTTGAAGCCTCTGCAGATAGAGACACGTTGTCATCACCTTGGAAGAAGTTGCTGGTTTGCAGGATTGGGTGCTAAACCAAATGGGGTTTTGCTCTTTTGTAAGAGTTGGAGTTATTGGCCAGATTTAAGTCAGTGACAGTGTCAGGCTCTTGAGAAATTAGATACATATTGCTAGATAAAGCTACTTGTTGGTACTCAGTTATTAAAAAGCAGCATGGCCAAGCAGTAAAAATCTGTGACCATTTTAATATGGTTTGTGCTGTCACATGGAAGAAGTAGCCTTTTATGACGGTTGTTTAAAGTAGATAAGAATTGAATGTGCTAAACACATGGTCAGAATAATCTCTCTAAAACAGCTTAACTCTGGTGATCAGTAGCAGATTCTCACTGAAGTGTCTGCTAGTTTTTTAATGACATACTTGTCAACATGTAACCTTAGAATATAGACACCATGGTAACAGTTTTAACACAGTCTCTTTAAAGAGAATAATTGTATGGAGCACAAATAGAAACATCTTGACTCTTGTAGTCTTTTAATCCACTTAGAGAAATGCTTTTCAATCCATCAAGCAGCATTTTCTGGATCTTGTTGAACATCTGTCTATCTTGAAATGACTTGGAATAAAAGTATAAGCAGGTCCTCCTGTTCCATTTTTGTTGTAGACCTTAAAATGGGCATTTAGATTATATTATTTTGATATTAGATTTGAGCTAAAGAATACGGAATGGAAAGAATGTTGACATTCACTTGGCTATATTATAAGAGTAATTTGCTTGTACCTGTTCCTATACAGCAAAATGCTTAGGTGTGTGCATTCTTTTAGGCATGTGAGTGGCTCCACATGCTTGATGTCTTGTACAATACATACACTTAGGTGCATGAATACACTTACGTGCATTCTAACACACCTACGCTGTGGTAGAATCATGGTGATTGATAACTGTCTGGGAAAATTTTGGTCAGTAAAGGCAGTAGGATAACATTTTCTGACTCAGTGTGAATGCACCCATGGCTGTGTTTGGCAGCTGCATATTGCTAAGTCCTTTGTGTAGCATCTGCCTTTCTGTTAAATATCAGAGCACCATAGCTATGTGGGTGTCTTTGGAAAGAGACAGCCCATTGCTGTGCTTAGGACCATCTGAGGGACAAGCACCAACTTTCCTGCCTTTGGGAGATCTTCGGGGCTGGTTAGAGGAGCCCTACAGGAAGGTATTCAGTCTGGACTGGTTATACTGTCTTTGGAAAAATTTCAGGTTTACATGTGAACAGGCTGTGGTGTGCAGCAATCAAAATGCAATAGAAATCAGTAACATTTTTGCTAGGCATGGCATAAACAATGTGCCTTAATACCGTCTTGTCTGATATCTTTTATAATTGTAAGCATGCTTTTACAGAATGCAGTTCAATAACTCACCCTTTCTAGGATATGATGACCCTCTTCTTTACTGTTAGTAGTAGTTTATTTCCTATAACTGGCTTATCTTCATAACCTGATAATAATTGATATTCCAGTAAGGGAAAGTAAGTGCAAAATGGGAGGCAATGCAAAAAAATGAATCTTGAAAATTATGGTTTCACCATTGTCTACATACATTTTTTCAGTATAGACTTAAATTTCTCTGAAATATTAGAAAATTGGGGGCAAAAAAAGACATGTTAGATTTCTATATCTATGTAACTTTTCTTTGTTTGGCATTAACATTAGCTGCTATAGAAGATAAGTCTGTATATGTGACTTTTTCCATGGTGGACTCCTGTGGTTAGTATTTTCTAGACCCACTATAAATCATAGAGCAGTGTAGTCTTTACCTACATAATAATTGCATAACATTTTTTTCATTCCTAATGGAATTTAATTTCATTCCCTAATCTAACAGTCAGGACATAAAGATACAGTCAGTTTAGCAACTGGAAGCACTCTCAGGTTCCCGGCAGCATTCCCTTCAAAACAGTCCAGTTGTACAAAATCACTGGCTTTTCTGCGCTGTGCTGTACTGTGAGGCTTCAGTGCTATCCTGAAGAAAATTATTATGTCTTTTCTTTAAAATGTGCAAGTTTGTTCAGGTTTTCTCACAGTATTCTTTCACAAATATATTTACATCTCATAAAGTATTAGTTTCCAGCTTTGTGTCTTATGTGGAAAGAAATTGATATAAAGGGTTTTTCAGATCCAAATTCTTACTGACTTCCCCTTTGAGAAGCATTTTAAGTAAAACCAATGCACTTTTGCTATGCTGTGCAAATAAGGTACTTTTATTGCTTACATCTACTTTTGGTCAAAAATACCTTTTGGAATTCTTCTACCAAAATACTAAGGATGAAACCTGGAAATAAATTCTTCAAAACTGAGATACACTAAGTTTCTGCATAAATATTTGTAAACTTAAAATTGCCAGCATTGTGTCACTTCTATAGCTTTTTAAAGTTCTGTTGCTTTGAATAATATGAGAAAGTCATTACCTTATTTTCTGGATGGAAGTCCGTGTTAGGAGCTATTCAGCTGTAGGATTTTCAGTGAAAAGTCAATCCTTGTCTTTTAAATGCAATACTAAGTACTAAATTAACTTTTAATTTAGTTTTCACTTTTTACTTAGTTGTTCTTAATAGGCTTTTTTTTTTTTTTGTAGCCATTTCTTACGATTTAGTTATTCCTGTGAGCAGAGACTTTATCCCATTAAGCTTAGGCGAACTTATGCCAGTCCATTGTATTGTGGAAACTATGTGTTTGGGTCATTTCCTGTGATTTTAGAGTGTGAAACATTTTAATGTCAACATTGCAATCTTTCACTAGCCCTTCAGTTCCCTTTTTGAAAGGCTAAATGGACATCATTTCTGTTAAGGGGAAAAAATGCATTAAACCACTTTTTTTTCATCTTTAAGTAGGTCACTTTGTGGTAGTCAGAAACAGTGGAAAATATTAGTTTGGATTTTCCATCTACTCTTAAAGTATCTTCAAGATGGTGCTTGTGTGCTGATGGCAGGATTATTATCACAAAAGCAGACCCAACTGAAATTTAGTTGTGTGACGGCTTAGCAAAATGTGGTGGTACAAATCCCTTTCCCCCACTTAGAGTGAGAATTGCTCGCTGCTGAATTGCTCACTTGTCTTGAGCGTTACATTCTGAGTTTGTTTACACGTCGATGTCGGGAAGGCATTGTAATGAATAGTGTTGACTACAAAACAGCTAGATGAAGTATGATCTCAAACAGTCATAAAATTCTTTTTGCCAAAGTCTTTTGGCCTAAAAAACTGAATTCCATTCCTTTTCTGGATTGAAAGCATCCAGTAGATAGACGTACCATAACTCTCGATCGGTTGTGCTAGCAAAATCACAGCGTATTTTAATCACCATGCTAGACAGCGTATATGTAGATGTATATGTGAGAGAGCGACAAATGAGTTTGTGGAAGTGATGCTCAGTTCTATTGTTTTTTCTTTATTTATCCCGTACCAGATTTTATCAGGTTATAAATGAAACAAGACTTTTCTTATCGTAACGTTTAGTATGGGATCTGATGATCAAGAAATATTCTGTGAAGGATAGTTCGCTATTGGTGATAACTTTTATGATACATGTAGTCTTTAATTAGAAATGAGGGGCATGTGTTTCACTTTGTAAACTTTGAGAGTAGAAAATTATAGAAAATATGTTTTTAATGCAGTTTTCTAAAATGTTTTGTGCATAGTGTGCTTTTTGTAAGGTACCTACTTAATCGAGTTTTGAAGACACTACTACATGCTTCTTAACCTGCTTCTATTATGTTTTTGCACTGAAAACACCAAGAGATTCTACATATAGAGAAGGCAAAGGGTTTGCTTTTTAGTTCTCCCAATCACACTGCAACATCAGGACAGCAACAGCTAACAAGTTTTTATTGCTTTTTGGTATCCTCTTCATCTGGAAATGGATAATTTTGTTTCATAAAGATTAACATAATCTATATTCAAATAATATGGTTCCACTACCCTCCCATAATCATTATGAAAATTTTCTTTATGTTTTCTCTTGATCCCTGTCTTCTTTTACTCTCTGACTTTACTGATGAATGTGAATTCTGATTTTGGCCTTTCAGACTTTTGATGTTGCTGCCCGCAGAGCAAAAGGTATCCAGATGATATTTAGCCTGTTCAGAGGTTTTCTTGCTTTGTTGCTCTTGGATGCTTAATTTGCTGAGTCAGAGACAATATTCAGTTAAAAATTCTGAAAATTGTCACACTGTGTCATGGTGTACAGACTGAATGTGCATTTGACAGTTATTGACATATGTAAAACTCAACATTTGTGCATTAGAAGCACCACATTCTCAGGTAGTAACTGGATAATCTAATTTTATTTTTTCTTGAAGTAAAAACAAACATATTTGCATACTCTGGATTGCTGTAATAGATACTAAGTAAGTTTTGTATGTAAATATTTGCTTAAAGGAGGCTTGACTGTCCTCTTTTGTAGTGGATTTGCAATGTAATGGAAACTCTGACAAGTTCTATTTACAAAATTCTATTACATTAATATAAGTTTCTTCTTATTTATTTGAATTTTTAACAGTTTTTAAGAGATTATGTTGTTTGCAGGTGCATCAGAAAAGATGCTTTGAATGTTTTCTATCCGACATATTGTAACAAAAGTCGGTTCTTTAAGACCTTGCACTTTTAATGAACCATCTTATTGTCAACTCTCAGAATCTACTAGTGTGCCTTTTGGTGACGTTGTTGAGAATTTTAATGCATTTTAGTTCTCATTCGGCACGGCCTATGTGCTCCTCACGGGAGGGTCTTTGGAAATAGGATTAACTTCTAGAGGAATGCATTAGCCATGCCACAGAAGTAGGCAAAGCTCTAACTAGCCTGATAGATTGCTCCACGCTTCAAATCCTTCTAACTACCCCCTCCCTCTTTTTATTGACAGCTTCTTATTGAGCGGCCAGAAGCATTAGTGTATTTAGGAGTTAGATGTTTTGTATGATCCCAGGCTGATCTCATATTCGCTTTCTGAAATTAATTCGACACTGCTTTACATGTTAATCCGCAAAGGATTGATTTTGGGAAGGTCAGAGCAGTGCAGCCTCAGAAAATGGAAGAAAAGCTCCACTTAAAACAGCTCATTTCAGTTCCCAGAAATAAGTATAGATGGCTTTTCATTGTGACACTTAGCCAGCTGTAAGAGACTTGGTCATCTTACAGAATACATCAAACAGTGGCGTTTGATGGGATCTGCAAGGAAGTTGAGCTAATTAAATTTAGCTTCATTAACCAATTGCAGTTTACAAATGACACAACTATACTTTGAAAACCCGTGGTATAACAAAAAATTACTGTCATCTTTTAATCACCAATGTTATCGCATAGAAAGAGCAATCAGGAATAGTACTTATATTTTTTTCTCTTATTTAACTGCATATTTATTTTCAGAGTTGCTAAGACTGGAAATAAATACACATGGAAAAAACCCTTCATTGTGGGATATGCTGTTATTGGACCATGATGGATAAATAGTGTGTTTTATTTGGAGCTACACAAAAGATCAGGGGACTTAAATGGTAAAGTATTGTAGCAAGAGCAGGATAAGGACATCTAATAAAAGAAAGTATTACAAATATTGAGAAAGTGTAACTGAGTTGCAGCTGCAACTTGCTGAAATGATTCTTTTCATTTGAAAGCAAATGTCTCTGGCATGGTGATAGCTTCTGGTATTTAACAACGTGGTATATTTGTATGAATTGAAAAAGTCAAGCACAAAACTGGATTGTTCTTTACTGTATGAAATAGCTTAAAAATAAATACTGTCTATTTTATATTAAAATGCAAGGGAAGTTTTTGTTATAAATCACTTTTAACTTGTAGATTCATTAAACCGTCACAATTAAAAATACCAGGAAATTAAACATTTTACAGTTTGTATTTTCACCTTTTCTACTTTAGCTTTCATGAATGCAGTGTACATATAACTATTTTACAAGAAAAAAATTTGGATTCACATTTGGTTTGCAAGAGTTCAAACTGTTTCAGGTAAAATTTGTCCCCAAAAGCCTATAAATATCTAAACTTGAGTGCATTGCTCCCTGAAAGAGTAGTGAAGTCTTTTATGGAGTTCAGATGTGCTCCATTTTTTTTCCTCTTCTTATTTTTATTTATTTTTTATTTCTGTTTGCCTGAGTTGAACTTCATCCGCATACATCGCTTTCTTCAGGTCAGAGATGATTAAACTTCCTTGTTAACCCTCCCTACCAAATATGCCATTCAGTTCAGCCTCTCTGAATATTATTATACAGTGATACACCCATCATTGTCAAAGTTGGCACTGAATTTGCAGACCTTTTCTAGCTTCAGTATTTATTTTTCTTTCATGGTCTATGGGTTGTATCAGTGCTTCCTTTATCTGAGAAAGGTATGTTTTTTGATGACTTTCTTTCAGAAAACTTTCCTTATGCAGAATCTTATGATTCCAACTATGTATATGTATAATTTGAATGTAGGTGTTTGGTCCGTCAGGAATTAATGTAGTGCCCATATTCACCTGATAATATTTGTTCTGAAAGTGTAAGCTGCTTAATCCAATATTAGCTGGAGTCTGTTGAACACTATGTCAATCACAAAATACCACAAAATGTTAATGATAAAGTTAGGACTATAATTCTGATTTGACAAGCTCTCATTGTTTATAGATATAAAAACATACTAAATTAACATTTGTAGATAAAAGAAAAAATTAAAGGTGGAATTGTCAGCCCAAAACATCTAACTTTCTTCCGCGTGATTTGAGAATAACAAGTTTTGCATTAAAACTGTATCGGAAAAGGTCTAGTGATATTAAATAGGGAACTTCTGTCAATATATAAAAGGTATAGTGCTGAAAGACAGTTGTGGTGCTGTCTTTTGCTTGGTGTTGCTTTAGTGCTTTAGTGTTGCTCCAAACTGTGTTCTTTCTACATAGTAGTGCTAGGAGAATCCATGGTGTGATACTTCCAAAAATATGAGTGAAACCTCAAGCTGCAAATAATGCATACAAGGACACTAGCAGAAATGACTTATTAAGATCTTATTAATGACTTACTAAGAAGTTTTAAATTAAGAATCTGTCTGTACGAAAATGAAGTAAGAAAGAACAGAATAAATAATTTATCTTTTTTTTCATGACTTGTATATTATTGTAAGTGTACCCTCAGTTTAAGGGCACGTTTCTTTGTTAAAAGAACAAATGGACCACAAAACTTGTTTTGCATGAGAATATTGCAGTAGATTTCTTAGGCAACACTTTAATAAGACAGTCCTTCACTTTTATAGTGTAAGAGATCACAAGATGAAATTGGGCAATTTAATGTTATCATCTAACCTCTAGAAAATACAGCTGAGTAAATATTAATATGACAAAAATTAATTTTGCTATCAGTTTATTTCAGTAGCAGACTCTAGCAGAAGGCTAGCAGTGCAGATTAGAAAACTTTCAAATGCCTTTTTTACCTGGACTGTTCCATTTGAGTGCAAAAATAAGAAATCCTTGTCTGCAAGCAAGAAGATAAATCTTATTTATGACAGATTCATGACTTGATATTGTATCCTTTTTTGGAGAAAGGAACAATTTCTTTTTTGTTTAAGAAATTGTTATAAGCTGTAGGTCACATCAGTAGAAGTTATGGGATTTTGGCTGTGAAACTCTATATAAAAAATACAACTTGTAAATACACATTCAGTAGTTCTTGGCCACCTCTTAGGATGCTACCTCATGTTATAAATTCACTGAACATGTCTTACTGGAATTGATATTTACATACACCTGCATAAATACAGAGAACAGGATGGTAGGATTCTTAGATCATTTGTGATGACAAGACTGCTGGTGCATGGTAAGATGCAGAATGAATTATAAATTTACATAGTATGTCTCTTTATGTTTTTTTAAAAGAAGAGGTTTGGGGGCTCCCTTTTTTGTTTTGGAAATCTAGTAATACTGAATCTTCATTTCTTTGTATAAATCAAAAGTAAACTTTTAAAAAGCAAACAGAAACATTAAGCAGACCTAAGTAGTCTTCCGAGTTTGGGTTTTTTCACCTCCTTTATGTCTCATATAGTGCTCAGTGAACTTAAATAAAGAACAAGAATTGAGACTCACAAGCAAAAACACACAACTGAATACTTTAATTTTAAATAATCACTTGTATTTACAGGAAATTTCAGTAATATTGACTAACATTGAAGTCAGTAATGTGGATCTCTACAGAGTATTTTGTTTTAGTAAATATACTTGTGGATTTATTTGTGAAACAAGTAAAGAAGACTCTTTAAATAGAAAATACTGATCTGTACTAACTCTCTGAAAATGCCATGAAAATCATGGAACGTTTCAACCTAGCATAGCTATTTGTTTTATATTATGCCAAGGAAAGAGGTGTCGTAACGAGGAAATCTAGAGTCAAGTAATTTTGTCAAAGAGGAAATGCATTATCATTGCTGTATGTAGACCTTGCCAGGACATTGTGGAGATGTGGTTCTCTCATTTTTTGGAGTAAATTGTGAAATAAAAGTAATTCAGTCTTTGCTGATCAGTCATATACCCAGTCTGTGCCTTTCTATCAAAAGTGCTCCCTGAATGTTGTGTATGGTCTGAATATTCATGAATGGAAAAAGATGAAAAGAAACGTAGGGATGTTCAGAAAACAAGACAGTGATTAGGTTAGATGGGTTCAAACTGAAGGAAGATTGCACAAGCTGATTGCCTACACGTTGACCATGAAGACATCTTCAGGGATTTACATTCAATATGAAGAGAAGTGACTTAGCCTATAGAAAACCAAGGTATCTAGAAAAGAAATTAAGAGTAGTCTAGAAAAAATAATTTGTGATTTTGTTACAATTCTTAACTGTGATGGCCTAAGTAAGTTAGGTACAGCACTCAAAGAAAGGTAGTACCTCTTGTTAGGCCATCTGTTCCTGAACTTCTTAGCATTGGCCCTCTTGATCCCATATCCTGGGTGATGGCTACTGGCACTCTGCAAATTAAGCGTACTAAGTGGAAGCTGTGTTGGCTGTTGAGCAGCTTTCTCTGAACTTTTAATTAATTCCATCTTTAACACTCTCTTTCTTTTGCAACTTAAAGAATTAAATCTGAGTCTCTTTAGGTAAACATAATAATTATAGCATAATAGTTATACTATTTATAATAATAAAAAGTTATCCTAAGAAAAAATGCTTATTTATAAAGCAGGATTTTGTGCACTACCACTGGTCTTCTGACTTAACCTGTACTGTGATCACCTGCAAGGGCTTTATTGATAGGTGTCTTCTCTAAGGTTGAGTCACTTCCTCTGTCTGCAAAGTAAAGCCATTTAATTTTTCTGTTTGACTTCTTGTAACTAATTTTAAGAATTGTGTGTCACATCTCCAAGCTAAATGTTTTGAGAAAATTTAGAAGCGTGACTTAATAGAAAAATACTGTCAGCATGTGAAGGAAACCGGCTTCAAGCGAGAGATGAAAGATATGAGAAACGTGCAATGAGTGCATTGTATAAAGTATACCTTTTTTATGACAGAGTATATAATGATGTAAAAGTCATTCCTTAGATGCAAATAAAGTCACTGCATGGATGAGTTCATAAAAAAGAAGTCCACTGAGGGTTGTTATATGGAAAGATACTGTCCGTAGCTCAGGAAGCCTCTGAGCTGCAAAATGTTAAAAGCAGGGAGACTGTCCTGGAGGGGTATAGCTTTGTACTAGCTCTACTCAGTTATTCTACCCTGGCCATGCTTTGAGCCGTTGCTGTGGTTGGGATGCTAACCTAGGTGAAACTTTGCTCTTGACACAGCATTGTCTTTCTTATGTTATTGACTCAACAGTTATTATGGCCAAGCTTGAAAGAACTATTCTACAGCATGTAGCACGGTTTAGCGTATCTCTTGGCAGATGTTTACACAGAAGTTGAAGATGAAATGCTGCCTCAAGGAGGTCTTTCTGATATGGAAACGACCCTTTAATAAGTCAGACCAGAACCTCATCCTTTAATTATGTTGTTGCCCCTGTGCAAGAAGATTTAGTATGAAAATTTCCCCTCAGAGTTTCTTTTATTTTTTTTCCCAACAAGTTATTCAAGAAAAAAAAAAATCTGAATTTTAGAGAGATAATTTTCAAAGTGTATATGCAGTTATTGACATTAAATTTGCCCACTTGCTGTTAAGAGCAATTTTGAGTTTGTTTTGTAGACTGTCCGTTCTGGTAGAAAATCATCGATGAACTGACTGAGGGTGTCATTATTATTTTACATAGTGTTTTGACTGTATAAAGTAGTGTATGTGCTGAGTACAGTACAATGCTCTAACATGGTGTGATATGGAATGCTGTAGTTCTATCTGGAATGCTTTTTAGAATAAGAGGGATTTTTCAATCCCCTCCTCAAGCCCTAGGCTGTACTTTCGATGTCTGCCACTAGCCAGATTCTGAATATTTCCTTTCACATTCCCTGCTTCTTATACTTGTTCAGAAATCTTGTTTTAAGTCTGTTCTTTTAACAGTTCCAAGTTATGGAATATACCTTCTTTTAGCCTGGATGCAGCTGTTTCCCATCGCAAAAAGAATTACTGGTTGTATAGGGAGACTTGAATTGCCTTCTTCCCAAAACTAACAGATGGCTGAAAGATACCTTTAATTGAGGCTGTGTTGCCTTTGAGCACTTACCAACTGGTGATTTTGGAAAAAGGGCTTGTTTGAGGAAATCTGAAGCCTGGTACAACACATAATTATACTCCTAACTGAAGGCCTGAGATTGAGTACGCAGCTTTCCCTTCCCCCTTTGCTCTCATCCAGAAAAGGTAGAGAGAACAGAACAGGAGTCATAATGAATAGGAAACATTTCCCAAAGCTGTGGTGGAAAAGTGGACAGGGTGTGAATAGAAATTACTTGTTAAGAGGTGATTTATGTGAAAGCTTAAACTACAGTTACTCAGGACTTCAGTAATAAATACCATCCATCCTTTATACTGAAGAAGTTTATTGAGAAACTAAGGTAAAAATCTTCTATGCCATTTTTTATTGCTGCCCTCAGACATTGTCCATTAGAGTTTAATCTGGGATACAAATGTGAGAGAGAACACTTACTTAATCCAGTGGAAAACCTTGGACTGAAAGATGGCCACCATAGGGTGCTTCCATTTTTAGTGCTGCATTTCACGGTTGAAAATGGTCAGTGAAAACAGTGCTTCTGCACACCTCTGCCATAGATGCAGCTATTAACAATGGCTCGTTTTTTTCCTTTCTGATTGAACTGATTCATAGGTACTTGCTCTTTGCTCTCCAGCCTTTTGCCTGTAGCTCCACAATGCTTGGTTTCACACTTAAGAAAAATTTTGAAAAAACTGAAAGGAAAAACTGCTGAAATTATGCAATTAGAAAAAGCGAGTCAGTTCTCCCCTGTTTTTTACCAACATACAGGGAAAAGAAGATATGTTGGTACCAGCTCTGTACATTCACTGATACTCAGATTAAGAAAAAAATTCCTGTAGTAGTACTTTAGGCACTTTATGAAAGCATTTACTTACTATTCTTATTGTATTCTCACTTCTTTTTTTTTTAAGGTAAGCAAATATATATTGCCCAGTCTCAAATGTTTTTTTAACATCAGCTACCTTGAAATTAAGGCTTTGTACAAGGTTGTAACCAAAGGCGGCGGGAGAGAAGAGAAATACAAGGACTGAATTGTTTCAAAATGCATTTTTTTTTAACTGAGGGGAATCATTGTTTCAAATCATCATAGCTTTTCCCATTCTTTTGTCATATCTGATTGATAGTGTCTTGCACAGAAGGGTGCAGTCAAGCACTTTGCATATTAATTATTTTTGCATGTAATTAATTGTAATCACTACTTAATATAATAGGCCATAAATATTTTAAAATAGTAACATTTATTATTACATTGCCATAGGCTTTGGCTATTAACAACCAAGTTAAGGCTGCATAAGATCTTCGTACAAAGATCAGATTCTGAAACAATATGAAGGAATAAAAAATTTCTGCTTTGTGACTGTGGCATCTTAATATATTAATAAGCAGTGCTTCTGTTACTTAATTATCAGCTTGGTATCCATTCTTGTTTTATGTGGAAGTCAATCTGTAGACTTCACCTTACGAATTTGATTTGGATATGATATTAAGCATACTGTCCTGAAGTCTGAAATCCCATACAGAGTAAGTACAGCAAAGACAACTGAGCTTCCTACCATTGCTCTTCTAGTGTCTTTCATGCCAAGTCTTTAGGGAGCGCCTCTTCAGATGGACAAAATCATGCTAACCTGTGGAAATGTCAGCAGAGATGCCAGTGATTTGTCAGTTGACGCTAGCTGCTGCAACATTAACATTGAATAGGAGCGGGCTGTATTTTGTGGAGGATTTAGCTCTGAATGTGTTTTATAGGGTAACCTGTACTATTTATACACGTGGAAGCTGTGCTTCTGAATGCATCCTAAAGATTTGGAAATGAAATATCAAATCATGGTTTTTTTCACAAAACCTTTTCCTTTTTCATCTTCAGTTTTTATTGTGAAGCTTTCTTTTTGTAGCCTGATTACCAAATATTATTTATTGATTTTTAAAGCTCTGTGAACAAAATTATATTTTTGCTTGCCTAATGAAATATTTCTTACAGATTTATTCACTATCACCTCCTGTGATTTTTAGTTCTGTTCACACAGTTCCCAGCTGCATTATCTACCCCCAATGTATAAAATTAAGTCAATGTAAAAGTATACTCTGTTTTTTAAAAAGAGGTCACGAATAGCCTTTCTTCCCTTGGTAGTCACCAGTGTTCTTATTACGCTTCATTTATATAGGTGGAGGATTTGGGAGAACCAGCTGGGCCCCCTGTCTGCACTCATCAAGAGTTAATTTCTGAAAGAGGTGCTGTTGTCATGAACAAGTGCAGAAGGTACTCTGGTGGTCCTGCCAAACAACAAGAGCTCTTAATTAGCAGCAATGTTCAATCAGACTGCTTAACCTGCCACAGAGCGGGGGAGGTCATGTTCCTTCCTGATGCACTGCCAGCCTAAAAAGCACCCAAGAACTGATCCCAAATGTTTTTTTTTGAAAACATGTACTTAGTTCATAGAGACAAGGAAGACAAGGCATGATCTGTTCTTGAAAACTGTCATCAGTGGAGTGAATTTTTTTTTTTTTGGAGGGATGTAAGGATTTCTTCTTCTGAATAGAATGCTCTGGTTTTTTTGAGGGAAAAATATTTTTCATCATAGTTCTGAAGAATATGAAAATTCATAGACCTATGATTTGATTCTGGTCCATGAGGAATTGCCCTGGACTCTAGTTATTTTATAGAAGATTTGCTAGTCTACAAAAATAAAAGTGGAGGCCAGTGATGCTTTGCAATGCATTCTTTGTTCTCATCAGCAGGTCTTGTGATATTTGAATGCTTAACTGCTAATGATATAAAATGCATGTCTCTGAGTTGTTGGAGGGAGGTTTCAGAGAGCAGTATGACTGCCTTGGAAGCCATAATCTCTAATATAGAGCTCAGGATGTAAAGTGCTAGCTGATGAACTCCTTTAAAAGTCAAATTCTTGAGTTACTAATCATTGTATATAAATTATGAATGCTAGATGTCTACCTATGTATTGAAGTATTTTGAAGAGTGAAGATAAATAGCACATGAAAGAGGAGGCCAAAGTAAATAGTTTGTTGCTGTATGAGTAACTCCATGTAAAGTGGTCCATTAAATAGACAACAGTTTTGAAAACAAAATGGAGCAAATGCCAGAATATCAGTAACAGTAAAGTCTCAAAAAGTCTTGAACCAATAAAACTGCTTGTTTGCCCTTTTCAGTGGCAGTTGGTAGTTGAAATAAAAATAATTAAAACAAGCAAACTAAATTATGCCCGAGCCAGATCTGAAGGATCCATATCTTTTGTTTTATATTGATTATTTCAATTGATGGTCCTGTTTTACTGGAAGGATTTTGATTAATACCTGGGGGAGCATTTCCAGCTTTTTATGCCTTTACTTCTTTTCCATCTTAGTGTTCAGAAACTGACAACTGACATACATGATACTGTATTGATCAGTGCTCATTACCAATAAAACAGGGAAATTATAAGCTGAGGCACCTTTTTAAAGTGAAAAACTGTCAGTTTTTTAATTAAAGATTTCATTATACCACTTACATTGAAAAGTAGCTTGCTATTCTAGTAGTACAATTCCAGTCAGTTGCAAGAGATCCAAAGTTCAGCAGGGATAAAAGTTTCAGTTGCAGATGATTAACAGGAAAATCAGGGAAAGAAGGAAACTCTAACTAGTGTTTCTATAGGTGTGCAAAAACTTGTTAATAAGTTTGTTTAAGACATTTCAGTTCTATACTCATTTTAACCCTCCTTTTTTATTTTAAATATATGAGGGATTTTGAATATGGGAAGAAAAGATCCCAGAAAGTTTTTGTTTGTTTGTTATAGCATGGGAAGATGTTGTGAACCACTGATCTAAAAGAAACTAACTACTTGTAAGCTTAATTTAATAAGGAGCAGGCTTAATAGTGTAGTGATGTTTTTTTCTAAAGAACAGTAGTATTTCTCAATATTTGAGTATTTTCTCAAAATTCCCTATTTTAAATTATTTGAAATAATTGTTGAAATAACTCATTAAAACAAGAAAAAGATTTGGAAGATGTGATAGTACAATTTATTTAAATTTCCTTTAAGAAGGAAAGATTTTAACAAAAATTTGACCTCAAAAGAATGTGAAGCAACTAATAATTGAAATGTTAGCAGATTAGCTATATTTCTTTGTGGTTTTACAATGATGGGAATTTAAGTGAAGTAATACCAGGGACATATATTCCTCTATGGGAAGAATGAACTGGAAATATGGAATTCCTATTTAATACATGTTCAGAGTTTACAATGCATGACTCGGTTTTTAATTTTTATATTTGGAAATAACTATAAAGGCACATATAGGGCTATATGCAAGCAAACGCAGTGGGACCAATTTTTTTGGCTTTCTGGGAAGTGTCTTTTGCTGAGAAGACTCTGATTTAAAGGTATAGATGGTTACTGTTTACAGTAACATTCAGAACCAAAATGAATACCATGAGTACCAAAATGAGTGATTTCTCCATTCTTGCCCCTTTGATGTTAACAAAGTCTCACAGTACAAAAAATGTTCATTATTGCTAAATTAGTTACCTTACAAAACTGTAGCTGCCTGACAGCTGGTTTCTACCTGTATAAGAAAAAGTTGTTTCTGTGCTTGCGTTGCTTGATTACTCTCCTAGATTAACTCCTGAGGTTGATATGTATACTGTATACTACACCATACATAACATACACAACATAGCAGTGTTTTGGCCAGGTGAAATAAAAAGGACTGTTATGCTTGTAGAGGCTTTTTTCCCCTCCTTGTTTTGTTTTTTTCACTTAAAGCCCCAGAGTTTTATGAAAGCTGCCTTCATTAGTGATCATCTAACTACATTATAAGCAGTTTAAATTAAAAGAACCTTTTCATGTATTTCCAGTGCAGATAGTTATAGAAGTGCTAGTCTAAGTCTTAGGTGTATCAGAAATATCTTTTTTAAAAATTGGCTGCATTCAGAATTAAGTGAAATTATAATATGAACAGAAGAGTCACTCTTTTAGGAAGAAAAGACAGGTGATTGCCACAAGCCCCTTTCATAAGATCTTTGCTTTGGTGGGAAAAACCTAGCCCAAAGAGGCTTCTTATACTGAAGATATGTAGATGAAGTAGAGTTTAGTGTGTGTACCACCTTTGTAGTCTAATTTACATGTTGTGAATAGGACCTTTAACGTCGCAAAAAGCAAGAATGACTGCCATAAGAAAGTATTATATAAATGTAAATAAATGCAACCTTTCATTTTTAACTTTGTACATAGGATTGAAGCCAGAGCATTCAGAGAGTAAGGATTTTTCTTTTTACTTTTTAATGATCTGTGAGAGTAAGTAGACTAGAAGCGTGCTGAGACGTGTTATTCGGTATTTCTTTTTCAGCAAGGTTTGTAGGGGCCTGTGCTCTTCAAATAGAAAGAAATAACTATATATCTGTCATCTCTACTGAAGAAGTGTCTGAGTACAAAAGGTGGCTGACTGCTAAGACTCTTGCATTAACATAACGCTGTGTGATGGCAAAAAGGGACCATCCATTTTCATGGGGTAAAAACATGTTGCAAGTCTTTTGTATTACTGTGTAAGTGAAGATGTTGCATTACTGGCTTTGTACATGTATGTTTATCATGATGCATACATTGTTCTCATGGCTTTGTATAACTCAGAAGAGTACAGTGTACGTGCTAAGCAAGGATTTGAGACAAGAATGTCTGCTGTCTTCCTGAGAAGTGTGAATGCTGGGCTCTTCCTGAAGCCAGTCAGCTTATTTGTAGGATGCCAGTTATTATCTTCCGGGGTTTGTTTTGTTATCTAATGGTATATTTTTTATAAGTTCAAATTCTGAAAGATAAGGATGGGAAGATGTAGGTGGAACTGAAAATAAATAATTTCACTGCTGAACAAGGAAATTTTGTAGATCTTTCAATTTAAGTCCTACTTTTGTGTGTAGTGCATCTACATGAGTCTTAAAATAATTATGTGTATTTTTTTTGCTCTCTTTTCATAACTCTCATTGTAAGCTAGGACAGTTAGATTAGGATAATAATTCTTCATGAAAGAGTGGATTTCAGATGTCAAGCCCATGAAATGAAAAAGCAAAGAAAAGAGCTTATCAACCCCTGAGGCGATATAGTTTTCTTAATTGTGGTAAATATTGTATGGGTTAACTGGTCTACCAAAAAAAAAAGGAAGGAGAAGGGAAAAAAAAGTATTTTTAAAGTACATCTTATGAGTCTAAATATACAAGTAATATTTTGAGTATTTAGGTTGTACATGATGTTGAGGTTTTGACCCCTTTTTCTTCTCAAGGTCTTGGGAAGTCTCCTCTAGCCTTGAAGTCTTTCAGAAAAAAAGTTAATCCTTCTTAGTTTTGTTGCTCATCATCTTATTCTTGTTACATCTTCTCATCTTAAATTGTAGTCTCTTTGAGACAAAGACCAATTTTACTGTTAAATGAGTTTTATACTGAAATCTTCTTCATAACTGAGAGAGGATAATTACTTTTTGCCTGAACTTCAAAGGCTGAGGGAGCTGGGACTCTTTAGCCTGGAGAAGAGAAGGCTGAGGGGAGACCTTATTAATG
>JAOXJM010000001.1:114105382-114118856 GCA_026413425.1 Tringa solitaria | reverse complement strand
AAACCCATGCTGACTAGGCCTGATCCCCTGGTTGCCCATTATGTGGGTTTTGATGACACTCAAGATGACCTGCTCCATGACCTTCCCTGGTATCGAGGTTAGACTGACAAAGAAGTCAGTTAGAAGTCTGCATCATGGATTCAAGAGTTACCTATTCTTGGCCAGCACACCCTCTGGCAGGCTATTCGTCACACAGAGCTTGGAATCAAACACAGTGTCATGTAGTTGAGGACTATGAAAAGAAGATGGAGAAAAATGGAGAAGAGTTTAAGAAAAATATTAGTAGGCACACTGCTCATTTTCAAATCAGACATAATGGACAGAAACAGTGGATGTAAAATACTAAAGCAAGTGTTCAGGGCACCTTTTTGTCCAAAATAATTCAAGAAACTGGTCAGAAGGCATGTTTGTTTCCATTTGACTAAAAATGGAAAGGTTTTTTTAATGTTGCTTTTATAATACTATATAAACACGCTATTTGAGAGAGAGATTTTTCAGAAAAGGAACTTGAAGGGAGAAATCTGTTCATAAGTTACCTTCTTGTGCCCAGGTATTTTAACATCTGGAGTGTAATGCTGCCTGTTGTAATACCTCTGCAATACTGTAACACAGCAGGATGCATTAATGAGAGTTTCAACCTTAAACCCACAACATCAAGGAAATTTATAGTTGTCAGGCCATTAACATTATTCAAACATATTTTTTGTGGTTTCAATTCCCATTTTACATTCATGTAGGAAGAAAAGTCATTGTGTCCTTAGACTTGAAATTTCTATAAAACAATTAAGTATTGTTTATTAGTTTTGACAGCATTCAAAGTATGTGCTACAGGGTGGGAGGAGGCCATTTGTATAAAAAATTCTGCTAGAATCTCTCTCTTAATATTTCAACTGTTTTAATATTCTTGAATACTAAAAGTGCCTTGCTCACGTTTTGGAAAATACCACAAAAATGTTCAAAGCAGAAAAGAAAAATTTGCATTAAATTCTAGTATCATCTTCTATGGCCATATATATGCCATCTGATATTCTTCCTGATGGGTAAATTTGTATTCAAATGTTTCATGTTTCCCTACTCTTGTATCTCAGTGTGGTCTTTTGACTTAATATGTAGATCAAGGTAGTTACAGAGCACAAAGAAGAACAGAGAGCTTCTTGAAGGCAAAAATTTCGGGGGGAAAATGTCATGAGCACTGTGATTAAGTTGCTCTGCAGAAAAATGAAATTGTTAAATCTGTAATTGATTAAGTTGAAAGAAAAGAAAGGAAGTCAATATGTAAAAAAGCGCACGTATGGTTACTCTTTCTGGGATGGAAAATGTAAGTTGCTTCTCCCAGAAAAAAAACTAACAAGCACACAAAATTTACAAAGCTCTGAAGTTTGGAGAGTTGGTTATATAGAGCTTTTTATTATCAGAGGCTTCATGGTAATTCCAGCACAATCTCAGGAAGTAGTAAAAATAAATCTATCTGTCTCTTGCTGTATCAGTCTGAGTATTAACAACTTCCCCATGTTGTGTCTGTTAAAGAATTTCTTCATGGCCCTTAAAAGTACAAACTCAGTCTCTGCATTTAATATGTTGTTACCTGCTGCCAAGCCTCTAATAGCTACATTCATACACATTCTGTTAATCATATCTCTTTGTTCAAGAAGTCTGTGTTTTAGATTCATAATTAACTTTTTCCCTTGTTCTGATTATTTTCCTCCCATCATGGCAGCAAGTGACTTTTTTTTTTCTATTTAAAACCAAATATGTGAATGGAGAAGTAACAGCAATCGACGTATTTTGACAAAGCCTGTAATCTCTTCCTAAGTGTGCTTCCAAATTTAAATTATATTTTCATGTTGCAAAACCATGAACTTGGTGTTGTAACTGAAATCACACTCTTTCCAGAAGACAGGACTGAAGCCTCATGGGCGTAAAAAACTATGCAGGCTTTTTGCCTAGGTCACTATATAAGAAGATGCAACCTTTTAATGTTGAAGTCTGCTAGTAGATAGTTGAGCCTCATCCCAATATGTAACCCATACCTTCCGAAGGAAGGAATTATCAAGCTGGGATTTCATGTGAACTGGAAGGGGACTGGCAAAGAAATCTTCTGCCTATTACTCTTTGACAACATCTCTCTGATTGAGGAGTAAGGTGGGAAAACATTGTGCAGCCTGTTACAGCTTCTGTCTGTTTGGGTTCAAGTATTTCTAATTAGCAAAGGCATTTGTGGTCCAGACTTTGCTTGAGCCCTTCAATGACCTCCCATTTTGATCATTCTGAAAACAAGTCAGCCATTTGAAAGATAGAAACCTTGGGGAACCTACATGTTTCTTGCTACTGTTACAGCCCCAAGAGTTACTGAAGCCCTGCTTTTCAACCTATGAAGCACAAGGGACAGATAGTTCCTTAGCTTTTCACCAGCTTACAGCTGTATGTCTGTGGGTGGCTGGGGCACAATTCTGCTTGCAGCTGGTCCCTGCTTCCTGCAGATACTCACTTGATTGCAGAATTTGAAACACCTTTCTTACTTATCTGAAATTCAGGGGGAATAATTTTGAATGGAACCTTTTGCTGATTTGGACTGCACTTATCTCCAAGACAAGATCGCTTTTATATGAATGAACAGCATGATATTTGTGTCCGAATTCGAAGTAGGTTTGTAGGCTATAAATCACTTTCTGGGTTTACCTTGCTGGCAACATCCTGAATATCTGTTTTATCTGTTAAATAACTCTTCCTGAAAATGTGAAATGGAGGAGGATCATAGTACAGTTCAGATCTGTTTTAAAGTGGCTTGAATGAAGTTCTCACAGTGGGGTTTTTTCTTCTTTTTTAAGTCTAGCGTTGACTCATTTGGTGGTGTTAAAGTGCACTTTCTACTTATCCCCAGAGGAAAGTTAGTATTCTTTTAAGTGAAACTATTTTAAAAGCAGAACACAAGCCTAAAATAAGCCAGTGTTCTCTAGAGTTCTCAGAAGGTGTAGATTTATTTACTGTAGTTAAATCATAATTAGTTCTCAGGGGATAGTGTATCTTTTAAACTGCTTTATTGCCACCATATTGGTTTTCTAAATAATCAGAAACTGCTGCTCTTATATTCTGTAGTATGAATAAAAATTTGCTGTAAGTAGAAACAAATGTCTAGAATTGCTAGTTGTCACTTACTGAAGATAGTGACACACTAAAAATAAGCACTTCAAGAAAACATGAAGAAATACAAAGCGTATGTTATCAGAAGGCACCTTAAATGAACTATGGCTTTATCTTTTTCCAGTGTAATAGATATAGTAATGTTTTACATGATCATTTTTCAGTTAATCTTTTTTTAATATTCTAATGCTTTTGGGTCAAGAATAAATGTTAACTGAAAGTGGAGAAATGGTGGTGCAATGTTAAGGTAAAATATTACCTGATATTTAAGGCTAGATTTTCATGAATGTAGCTCAGTGTTCCAGCTGATAAGCATGTTTTTTTGTTTTTTTCCTAATTGGCAGGTTAATGTTGGAATTGCCTGAGGAGATGGGTTTAATAGCAATTGCTGTTCGACAAACACAAGGGAAAGGTGAGTAAAGGGCCTTCTCATGCTAGTAAATGTGTACTAAACATACATAGGTAATTTTAATGTCACTTAGCTGCCTTAAAGATACATTGTGAGTATTTTTTCTAATATAATCTATAGAATAATCATGTCCTCTTCTCCTCCCACTTGAACTGTGGATTCAAACTCAAGCCCTAAGTTCATAGAGACCAAAGTAAACATTTTCAGGTTTTTTGGTGGCTTTTACAGAAATGATTTAGTGGTCTTCTAGTTTCTGCCAAAAAGTTTCTCCAGTCATGGAAACTGCCATCACTGCATTTAATGTAATACAAGTCAGACTTCCAAATCACAACTCCTTTTTGACTTAACTGGAGCACAACTGGGTCTTGACTTGCTCTGAGATCGAGGTTTCTTGAGTGTGCAAGACCTGCTTGAACTGTCATGTGGGCTTTCACAACCTTTTGCAGATAAATATTGGGCAAGTTCTGTCTCTTTCGCAGAGAGGAGCTAGCACTGATTTAAAAGCCACATTTGTTTTATTAGAAGAATACAGTGCCCAACCTAATAAGCTCTTCTGAGTACAGATCTACATGAGGATGGTTACCTGGCTATTGGTACAGATCTAACTTGTGTCAAGTTGATTCACAATGTGGGTGGATTTCTAGATGCACACAGAACACCTTCACAAATACTTTTCACTTAAACAAAGCAAGATTTTCTGAAATGTAAATGTTACCAGATATTGAAAATTTAAGCAAGTCAGTTAGGACATTCTGGGAAACTGAGTAGCAGCATGCACATTAAGCAACCTGCTGTTTTTTTAAAGAAAAAACTTTGCACTTTAACCATTTATCTCTCAAAATTAGTTTGGAAACACCATTACATGACTTATGGTAGGTTCTTGAATGGATACTATTGAATCTCTCTTTTGCAGTTGTCTACATTAGCAAAGTGGTCTTTTTTATAAATATTTTTTCCTGAGTTGAAGTTAACCTTTTTTCTTCTCCTTCCTCAGGTCGTGGTGGAAATGTTTGGCTCAGTCCTGTGGGCTGTGCACTCTCCACTTTACATATCACCATTCCTCTACATTCCAACCTGGGCCAGAGAATTCCTTTTATTCAACACCTGGTGTCCTTGGCAGTGGTAGAGTCAGTTAGATCAATACCAGGATATGAGGTATCTCATTCTAATTTATCTCAAAATTCCCATTTCCATTTTCATTAAGTTCAGATTTTAACTATGTCTCCTATGCATAGAAAGACTGAATGCATAATACAGTTCTTCAGCATTAATATAGTGGTAAACTTAGTCTTCATATGTGCTTGGTTATTTATGTGTTTTAAGAAATCCAGTATACATATGATGAATAATGTCTTTTATTGAGCTGATTAAGTGTACTGCACTCATTTCACTCATAATCTTATGAAACTTAAGACTCAGACTTCAGCAGTAAAGAAAATGTCAATTTTTGTTTGTCTAACAATTGAGTTAATTTGTTTTGATTTTGAAGGAGTTGGGGAAGAGGGAGGGGGGGAAATGAATAAAACCGACAAATCCTTTTCTGCTTTTTTTGTTGGTGCTGTTTCAGTGACCACTTTATCCCTTTTAAAGGATTTTTCCAACCCTTGTTTAAGGTTGAAAACTGATTTCTAAAGCAAGAACTTAGGAGTATTGCTCTCAAGAGGGAATCAAGTGTCCTGTCATCAGTATTAAAATGAAGAACCAGTCTTCTTCATCACCTCATATATCTTCTTTTTAATGTTACCGTTTCCTAATATTTGCTAACTATAAAACTTTGGTATTTTACAGAAGTAGTTAACTAAAGCATATGTTTCCTATATTACAGAAAATCAATGACTTATACACATTTACACATGAACTTTATTATAGTGGCACCCAGTAGCTTTGCTGTAGTTTAAGGTCTGTCAGCCTTTCTATTAAAACCTTCTAACTTCAGTGCTTCATAACTTGACTATAAAAACAAAATGCTTCAGGCTAAAATTTGCAATATAAAATATTTGGCCAGAGTGAATAAGTTAACCATTTAAAATAGAAGGGACAAGAGTTAGTTTTATAAAATATGAGTCTGACTGGGGAAGGAGTTAATTTATGAATAGAGGTGGTTTTGCTTCTGTATGCCTACCCTGGTGTACTGTGGCATTTTTTATTTTATTCCATTCAAAAGGAAAAATATGACTGAATTACTAAATACTAATGAAAAATAGAGTGTATCAATAATACATGTACTGTACAGGGTACATGTACAACACATAGCTTGCTATGACCAAGGCAAAGCTGCTGAACCTCTGACAGTACATCCACCCTGGACAATGACTGAAACCTGTGTTAAGGATCTGGATTCAAATGCATTAAAGCAAGGAAATTCAAAGATTTATCAGAAACTCAATGCTTTAACTTCCTCTTTAGACTTAGGTAATACAGGGCTTTCGTTATGTCAGATGGACATCTCCACCATACAAACTGCAGCAGCTGCAAACTGGGGGCTGATCTATAGACAAGGTTTCAATCTCTCCTCCGAATTTCCGTGCTTCTGTGGGTGTATGTCCGAATCTTAATAATACTTTAACACACTTCAATTTAAGTCACTATACTCAAAGTCCATCTAAGGATTTCCATTCAAAAATCTGAAATTCCCGTGTCTCAGTTTATTAGTCAGTCATCATTTCTAGGATTGTCACAAATGTTGACAATGCTAAACTTGCAGCAACTGAGGCCTTTGTTCTGGGTCCTGAAGGAGAAAAATCTCACAGTTCAATTGGAAGTTTTACTGTCAGATGTTAGTACTGGAAATGTAAGTGGTTTTTATATCAAGAGAGCTCTTTGCTTTCTGAGTCTAAGAAGAGCAGACATCTGTCTCTAGTAAGTGACGACAAGGAGGTGCTCCATTCCCTGCATGTTTTGTGATGCCCATCGTTTCTTTGACAGATAGTTGAGCAGTACCTTGTCACTGTTTTGTGGCAAAATTTCTCCTGTGTAGTTTACATCATGAGAATACCCAGTTTACTTGGTTGTTTTTCATACTTTCTGTGACTTCAGTTGCAGAGCTAGTGTCTGGTGTCTTACAGGTGTATGTTTTCCTTAAATAAGATCTACTGAATAGCTCTTCGGAAGATCTCTTAACACTGATAGTACTATTTAACTATCTCATACTTCGAATGAAGTCTCAAGAGTCTCCTATAAATCCTTTCCCACTGTGAAGAATCAAGTTGTTTTCCATAATGAATATGAATTGGTGATACTCTCTCTTAGAATGCTTTGATAGCAAAATCAGGTAGTATTTCCTGTCAATGTATGTGTAATGGGCTCCTCTCTGGCCTTTAAATCTGTCAGGAAAGTAGACATGGACCCAGGTGCAGTTTTCACACATCCTGTAAAGGGATTTCATAATCTACAATAGGAGGGAATGCGACTCTTGTAGTCCTGGAGCACCTCCTATAATTTGCCTCTGGGGATACAGTCATATGCAGTTTTTCAAACTACAGGAAGCACATTTGCTTTCTTTTTGTGTTTGAGTAGCCGGTGCAAAGTTCAGTTCAGTTCTGTGGTTTCAACAAAAACTTCTCTATTGCACTGGAACGGTGTCACACAGCACAGTTTGTGTTTCCAGCTCCGTGGTGTTGCTTGAGCGTAGCTGCCGAAAGCGTGAATACATTTAGGACGTTACTGAAGTATTTACATAGTTGTGAACTGGAATTTCTCCTGTCTGCTAAATTTCCTTTTGAAATTCAAGATGTCATTGTGTCCTTGTCGGGTTTCTGCAAGAATCCTCAAATAGAGCGTTGATGTTATTGTGGGCTTACTCTGATTGTTTAGAGTGAGCTCAGCAGTGAGCCACAGTGGCTGCCACAGTTTGCATCTTTCTTGTACAGATCTTTTAAATCGTTAATAGACATTTGTGAATGAAGGAAATGAATTCTATAAAACCTTGGGATTTTAAGACTGAAAATCTCTAGTGTCTTTAGTCCTCCTTTTGGTCACTCTAAGCCTTTATTATCTGCCATATTTTTATTTTGTTTTAATAGACACTTCTCTCTCACAGCTGCCAACCTCCTTAGTAAACCATGCAACCCTGTTACTATGACTTTTTTAGTAATATTTGTGGAGTGCTTAAATAGGTTCTAATTATGAAAAGGAGTGGACAGGATCACATTCAGTGTGGCAAAGAGGTACAGAAAATACAGAATATGAGGTGATGAATAAGCCATGTATCATATCCGTATCAGAGAGTAAAGTGTTTCTAAATGTGTATGGTTTTGTTTCTTTAGGAGATTGATCTGCGAGTAAAATGGCCAAATGATATTTACTACAGTGATCTTATGAAGCTTGGTGGAGTTCTGGTAAACTCTACACTTATTGAAACAACATTTCATATACTTATTGGTAAATGTCTATTTTCAAGCTTTTCTGTACTGATTTTTGTTGAATAAGTTTGTTATTAATGTCTTTTTGCGTTCAAATTATAAGGACAAGAACAAATAATGACAGCAGGCATAAGGAAATAAAACACAGTATTAAATCAAAAGGAAGCACAAAAAGTAAACGTTTTCATTTTTCTTAATAATTCCATATGCTTGACAAGAGAAATGTAAATGCAAGCATCTGGGCTGGTGTAGTGGAGTTCAAAGAAGGAGCATTACATGAGAGAGGGAAGATGTCCTCCTTGATCTATTGAAAAACTAGTAGAATATACTGAAAAATGTATCTGGTTTTTTTTTAATTTTTTTTTTTTTGCAACAAGACAAATAGTTAAATAACATGCCTTTTCAATCAGAAGAAGAGCTATGTGCACATAGTAATGTTTTAATTTCTCCTTTCATCCTTTTAAAATTTATTCATAACTTGTTTCTGTTGATACTTTTCTAGAAGCTGTAATACTGCTAGTGAAGCAGCGGTGAATTAATGATTTGACTAATTAATTCCTTTCTTTAGTTCTCTCAAAAGTTAAAATTTGCAAAGTAGTTGGGAAGGCTGGGTCAGGGAGCAAAGAGTGACAATCTGTTTGTTCATTGTGAAGATGAACGGTCTGCCTGGAAAGCTGGTTCCAAAAAGGTAGCACAGCCAATCTCAGAAAGACTGTACATGTATTTTCCAGCAAGTCCCAGTGCTGTAACAGGGGAAGACATTTAGGTGCACAAATAAATATTGAGATGTTTTTGTCATTTCAATTATGATAATCATCCTGCTATTTCTTAAGGAAAATTTTTTCCCTAACCACCAGCAGCACAGATCTGTCAGACATGGTCAGAAACCTGCCATCAGAGATCTAGGTTCTGCTTTCAAAAATTATTTTTTGTGCTATGTCTAAAAAATTAAATGAAAGTTCCTCTGCAAGTCTAAAAGGTTAAAGATGGTAATGATACTATATGGTTTATATTTGAATATAGCATGGTAGATAAGTAAAGTATCTTGCAAGGAGTGTGGACATGATATCATTTCTGTCAAGGTGCTATAAATTTTAAGGTGTGAACAAGCAAAACAGTTGAATTAGTCATCACCTCCTTTTGTGAAACATGCCCAGTCATTAAATTTTCTGTTCAATTGTTATATCCTCATTTTGTAAATAATCTATATGTACAGAATGGAACACTTAAAAGAGTCTCTCTGTGCCCCATCAACCATTTACTGCTTCCATATGTTTTTCCAGAGCCTGTTCTGGTTAATGTAAGAAAAGCAAAAATTGCTCCAAAAATAGTTCATTTTATCAAATATCTTTTTGTATGCTACATATTTGTTTTGGAGCTTTGTTGCTTACCTAGAACAGCAAAACATTCAAATTCGAATGGAAACTTTATGCATTTTCTCTGATGTCCATAGGAATTATCTTGGTGGTGAAAGCTCTGAGGTATATACAAAGATTTATATTTTAATCAGCTTTCTTTTGGCTGGAAGCTTCAAAGATTAAAACTTACTTGCCACATACTAGTCCATGGTTCTTTTCCATCATTTCAGTGACATATGTCATTAAGAGTACTAGGGGTGACTCACGACATCTGACTTCTTGTATTAGTGGTAGCAATGAGATCGAACTTCCACAACAGGAAAGGTAAACCAGACCTCCTCTTTGTACAGTCATGCAGATTCCTTTCCTAGACCTTACTGTTCACATGGCAGTAGAGAATAGTATTCCATATATGAGGGTAATGATCAAAATCAAAGATCATCTACATGGCTTTACTGCTTTGAGAAGTATTTCAGAAGAGTAATCACAGTTTAATGGCCATAGTCACTTTCTCTTCACTTGTACCGTATTTGAGTGTAACCAGTTGAGTTGGGATTTGCTGGCACAGCACATTATATTTTTTTCTGATAATACTTTTCTCCTCATTTCCATAGGATCTCTGTGTTGGTGCCAATATCCCTGTGGCTTTCTTTGCATGCATTCTATGACTAGCTAAAAGTCAAAAACTCCTTTTTAATGAAGAGATCCTTGTTCTCAGATTTAATGCAAATTACTTCCATATATGAATAGTCTCATTAATGACAAATTCACAAAACAGTGCATCTGGACCTTCTTGCAGATTGAGGTATGTCATGTGTCACCTGATTGACAGAATGGGTTTTTATCCCAAATGTCTGAGCAAAGAAAAATCCAAATTATTAGGAGAAAAAAATAAACAGGTAATACAATATATTTCTTTACATGCCTCGAAGCCTGTTTCAGCAGGCTGCAAAAAAGGCCCCAAGAGCCATATTTAAATCAGGAAGGCGTTCTGCCAACATTATTCTAGCTGGAGAAATCTCAGCGAGAGTCTTGAGGCTTCTAAAGGATATGCTGTGGCAAGATAGATTAAGCAAACTGGAGTCTTACATGGCAAACTTAAATCTTCTGAGCTTTTCAGAGCAAGCCAAAGAAGGCTTATCAGCTGAATAAAAAGACTTAATTTTCAGAAAATGTGATCAGCTAACTGTGGTAAACATAAAAGTCTCCCTTAATTAATTTTAGACTGAAAGATAAAACTCCATCTTAAAGTATGATCAATAATTTACTCTCAATTAGCTAATGACCTCTCAGCTTCCAGGGAGTAAAAGAATTTCTCACTTTGATGTTACTGTAACCAACGTGCAAGTTACCACTTATATCTTCGTGAGCCTCATTGATAGGATGGTGTGTTGTTGAAAGGACTGCACTGGACTTGCTTCTCCAATTTTGAGGAAGCATTTTAGGGGCAAGAAAAAACTAAAATCTGGACTGTGATTTGTAACTACACAAGTAGGAAGATTTAAAGGTGCTAGAGACTGAAGAAAAACAGCTGCCAGAAACATCCTTAGAGATAATTGTATCAAGTAGTTGAATAAAGTACTGACTTTCTGGTGGTAATAAAGAGTTCATGTTTTCAGATTGTATCCTCTTCTTTTGATTTGTCTTCTTCAGGCTTTGGATTTAATGTGAACAACAGCAACCCCACCATATGCATCAATGATCTCATCACAAAATTTAATAAGGAACAGGGGACAAAGCTGAAGGCTTTAAGTGCAGACTGTCTTATTGCAAGAACTGTAACGGTGCTGGAGAGGCTTATAGATATTTTTCAGGAGAAAGGGCCCAATGGAGTTCTTCCCAGTTATTACAAGTACTGGGTACACAGGTAGGTATAATGTTCTTCTTGAACTTTCTTTTAAGAAAATTGAAAAGAACTCCTGGATATTTTGTCTTTCTCTACAGGAATGCCTTTAAAACTAGTGACTTAAGTAAAATATACTCCCAAGTCAGAGATAATTTTTTAAGGGAGAATAAAAATAGGGCATAGTAAAATCAATGGACTAGCATGAGTTAAAGAATGCTTCTAGGTATTTTACGTGTATCATTTCAAAACAAAGGGAATTGGAGAGGATTTGTTTAGCTAGTGATGAAGCTGCTGCACTCATTTCTCTTATTAAAAAATTGACTGTTTGGATTAACTCCAACTGTGTTAATTCCATAGAAAGAATTAAAACAAGTAGCAAACGCTGCTGAAAATCATTCTCTGTAAAGAACCAGTGGAGTGGGAAGTAAAAATATTCTGCTAGACATTAGTCCTCAAGGCTATTTTTCATTATTTGTGCAGTGTTCACCAATTAATTCCTAACCATCTGGTTCTCTTTATTTGCAGTGGTAAACAAGTCCGTCTCCACAATGAGGAGGGCCCAATTGCATGGATCGTCGGGATAGATGATTATGGATTCCTTCAAGTTCATGAAGAAGGCAAGGGGGTAGAGTCTGTGCACCCAGACGGCAACTCTTTTGACATGCTGAGAAACCTCATAGTCCCAAAGCATTAATAGTCCTCAGAGCTCACAGCACCCGAGGAGGCTCTTTACTATTTGCCACCAAGTAGCTAAATTTGCTTAAAGGTGGGAAGGGTAATTGATAGCTTGATCTTTTTTTCTTATGATTTTCTGATATCTTTGCTTTTTGACGTGGAGAACTTCAACAGTTAAGAAGAGTTAATTGCTCATTGCTGAAGGCCTTTATTCTTTTGTATTAACTTCTAAAACACATCTATGTTGCCATTCTTTGTAAGCATCTGTTCTTCAAAAGAAACCTGGTTGCAAAGGAATACCTGTCAATGAACAGAACTTTCTCTTCAATTCCACACTGTAGTTGAGAAACTGAAAAGGCTATATATTTCCTATTTGTGTCTCTGTTTTTTTATTGTGCTTTAGCACAAGGCAGTACAATATTTACATTTTTACTATGTTTTTTTAAACTAAATTCTGGTTTATGCGTTGTCTGTGGTGGAAACAGCTAGAAGAGCTCATCATATTTTTCTGAATTACTGGGATTACCACTGTGTTTAGATGCACATCTCTGTAGAGCCTTGCTGACTTGGTTCTCTGTGTGGGCCTGTACAACAGTTTACAATCCTGTGCTTTGGTCTCAAGGTCTGCAGCTCTGTCATGGCTGCCTTGAGCTTTTGGGGAATTTTCCATCAGCACTTAAGAACTGTGGCTGGTTATCTAAATTATTTGTACTCTGCTCTTCTTAGTCAATTGGATCTTGTAAATCATCTCATGTCTCCTTTGAATCATAGTCTTCCAAGAGGCTTTAGCACTCCCCTGAGAAGAGCCCACTGGAGCAGTGTTTTACCCTGTTGCAATCCTATTATCTAGGTTATTGTAGAATTCCATATCAGAAGAGGGAAGTCTCAATAGTACAATTTAATAGTAATTTACATTTAAGTTTAATATTAAATTTACAATTTAATAGTAATTCTATTGTAATAGTAAAAAAGTGAAGTGAGTAAATCAGAGAAAAATGCCCCAATCTAAAATCCCTGCCAAAAACAACTACAGTGAAAAAGAGGAAACGCATAGTTAACCTGTATCCAAATTCTCTTCTGCTGTTTCTGTTGTCACCCTCTTTGCCAAAGCAGGGCATCATTTGCTACTAACCATTAAAAGCAAGAGGTTTGGCACCTGCTGACCTGAGAGGAGCTTGCTTTGGGGGCTGGCTGCGCAGTCAGGGTTAGGTGGAACAGCTTGGTCCTGATGGGAGAGCAGCACAAAGCAGGCATGTGGGAGCTTCCGTGCCACGGCAGCTTGTCGGGTTTCTCTCCCGGGCAAGGAGAATTTGCGCCAGGAGGCCTGGCCACCACGGCACTTCAAACAGTTCTCTGCAAATGAAAAGTTTGTCGTAGGTGTGATGTGGCCAGCTTCATTTCCTCAAGTAGGCAGCGCTGCTTATTACCTTACCTCGTCCCTACTGAGGGTGGATCAGCCTAATTGGTTTCCACAAAGGACTTCTGTCTACTAGCCAGAAATGGGGTTTTTAGGTTAAAGTTCACCTCATAAACAATCTGAACATGTTAGTAGATTGTTTCGGTTACAAAGCCAAGAAGTCTTTAAACAAGGAAGCTAGTCTGTAATGGTAATTTAGAGTAATCCTCACATATTAGGGTTTAGGTGGTTTGGCAGCAAGTGCTAGAAATTAAGTTGTCCCTCTTA
>JAOXJM010000001.1:114083935-114097464 GCA_026413425.1 Tringa solitaria | reverse complement strand
TCAGAAGCTAGATTCTTAAATTTTCAAGAAAGCATGAACCTAGGATTTCTATTCAGGCTTTTCCTCTAAAATATATTGAGTAATCTTAGTTTTCTCTTAAGTTTCTGCATAGTAGCTGAACTCTTGAAGCAGTTTGAATTGATTTTATCATTTTCTGCTTGGCTTACGCAGCTTTTCCTCTTTGTACATTCCTATCTCCAAATGGTAAGAGAAAAAGCCACTGGTTTACTCCTATACAATATGGCTAAAATTAGGCGAGTACTAATTTTTTTACACTGTCTTGCATGAACAGTTTGACAGTTATAATACTCCTCCAAGGCATATTTGAAAGTTTTATGTTAAAGGTTAAATGAGGCACTTAGCAAATTTCTCAAATTAAACCTAAACTCTATTTTGTGTTATGCTCGCTGAAAGCCCTGGATACCTAAGTGCCTTTTGTAAAAGGGATTTTCTGTTTTTCTAAATATTTTATTCAACATCTTAAAAGTTTTGGAGTTCCCCTGTAGAGGTTGCTGACGTAACTGTACCCGCTAATAATTAAATATTCCCTGTGCTATAGTAGACTGGCAAAGCCTTCATGTATAACAGAGGAAGCAGAAATAGCTCAATTGTACCTTTTTTTATATGCAGAGCTTCATTAATTTCAGAGGGAATTGCACCACATAATTAACACCAGAATTTAAACAGGAATCTGGATCCAATTTCTTCTTGATCAACCCACCACCCTCCTAGAAACAACAATCTTTCAAGGTACTCTTTTAATTTCGATGTATATACTTTGTACCAAGAAGTATATGCAGTCCTAAGTAAACTGAATTCTCGTCAGCTGTTGAAAAATGGTCCTCTTAGATCACAAATCAAAACAGGGATTCAGCCACATACTTGAGTATTTCTTGGAAATTTTACCAGTTCGATTACAGTACTCTAATTTTAACTCCACGTTTGGCATTTTTACATACAGCAGCTGAGAGCTGCTGACATATAACTAGTATGGTTTAACTTATCTGGTATACTGGTTTTAGTGTCTTTCCCACTTGAGACACCCACAGGACTGATGGGTTTGTTCTCTCACTGCAGTATGGAGTATTGTTACTTTATGGCTCTAATCTCTGAACAAAAGATTGTCCTTTTCCATTTTTAGAGCCCACATTTGTAAGAAGCTGAAGCATCATAGAAACCAGTTGGCCCCTGTCTTGTTATCTTCGTTTTTGTAATCTCAGATTCTGCTGGGCTGATGGCTGCCTTCTCAGTACCAAGAAGTAATTTGCATACTTGGGAGATTTACAGGATATTATCCATTTTGTTCTGTCCTGTTTCTCAAACATGGTTTTCCTCTCTTTTGTTGAGAAGGAAGGTACGTGTCTGGTTAATTGTTTGCAGACTTCCATTAAAGTTGTCAGCACATTTGTGGAGTTAGACCAGACAGTTAAGCAAGTCGTGTCTGCAGTGCAACAGAGCACAGTTGGTTTTGTCCGCTCACATTCAGAGCAGTTACTGGAGCTAGACTTAAACCTGCTTTTGTCTTCCTTTGCAGACAAAAGCCCAAAGATGCCCTGGGACAGACTCCTCCTGGGGAGTTTTTCATACAGAAATTAATAGGAAGCTGACCAGCTGCTCTGGGCTGCTGTAGAAGGGCAGCACCCCAGGATTGCTTCCACCCTTCTGGCATGGAGGCAGTTGCCAGAGTACCTGCCTCAGCAGGTGCACAGGGATCCCATGCACTTCTCCAGCGCTGATAACGCTTTACAGTCGTTGAAGTAGGTGCATTAATTTGGGATGCTTTCTGGACTCTGCTTCTGCCAGAGCAACTCAGCTATGCTAAGTGAGGTAGATACGCTGCACATCTAAGGTTGTATATCATACTGGAGTGGCAGTAGCTTTCTAGAAGGCCCTTTATACTTATTAACACTGCTTCCGTTCATAGCAGCCTACAACTGCAACAGTGAACTCAGTCCTTCAGGCATCCCGTCTCTGTTAATTGTTGCCAAGCAGCTCCGCTTTCCCACCTTGCACATTGGGTGCAGTTCAGGCAAGTTGAGGGAAAACTTGGAGATAAGACCCCTGTCACCTGGCAGCCTGCTCAGAAGTCAGCATCCAAACATCCAAATGGGAAGAGGAAGGCTACTTTATCGGGTATTACTGGCAGTAGACTAGTGCGCTCTTTGCCTTGTTAAGCGTGGTGCTGCAGTGAGGAGCATTCCCTCCTCACCTTTACGTAGTGCAGTCAAAGATCAGGTAGTGCTCAATGGGGAAAGATGCTTGCAGAAAAGGTATTTCATTCACAAACATGCCTTTCTCTACCAAGACATTAATAGGTAGAGCTGCTTGTTGTTCTCTCATTGTCCCTCTCTGTTTCAGTAAAAAGGAAAGAAAGGCATCCTGGAAATGGCTTAAAGCAAATAAAGCTTCCTACTCAGCATTGATCTTCATGCAAAAGTTATGTAGCCCGTACCAGCAGGGGTTTGCATCCTGTCTGTGAAAAACCTTGTCCATTTTTAGAACACAGCTTTGTGTGTTCTAAAAGCTCTCTTCATGCATGCTTTGTCTTGCATAATTTTTCTTGGGCTTTCTGATCTACACTAATCTTGGAGGAGTGTGCTTCTGACAGTTACTGAATGCTCTGAGAAGACAATATGCCAACACTTGAATGCTGACATGTAGCCCATGATGTTTCAGTATGTTTCCTAATCCTCTGAATAAGAGGGCCTTCAGAGAAGAGGAACAATTAATTGCTCTAACTTTACCAGAGACCAATGAGCAGAGCCACTGTACTGCTCAGGTCATGCACTCCTGTGTCAAAAAGGCATGCTGATATTCCTCCGTGTCAAACAAAGCAAAGATACAGCAGATGTTAACACTGCCCATGCCCATGAAAAAGACATTTTTTAGATTAGCTCAATATCTGTGCTGTGTCCTGGTCTGAACCTTAATTGCAAATCATCTGAGGCATGGGCTGATATTGTAATGACTATGTTCTCCATTATTCTCTCTTCAAAAACATGATCTTCAAGACCCCTTTGCCTCTGGTGGAATACACTTTTCAAAGAAGATGACATACATTTTTTCCAGTAGTCACAGGCTAAACCTGCGGATTTGGGTTTGGGGAGGAAGATAGACCAGAGCTTTTTCACAGCTTTTCTTAGTATTCTTCATAATTTCCCGAGTTTTGGCATGATCAGTGGTACTAAGCTTCACACAGATAGTACAGACTGGCCAACAATGTAACTTATGAGTTACTGTGTACCCACAGTAGTAATGTATCTATTCAAGTATACAAAAGAAACGTCCCTGACCAAGAAGATGGTTGCCTTCTCTGAAGTGAGTTTCTTTTCTGATGATTAGGCCAGCTGGAAAAAAGTAGAAGAAGCTTCAAAACCAGATTCTGAGGCAGCAGCATCTGATTTGCAGGCAATTTTATCTGCTACGTGCTTTTCCAGAGCTTTGATGGCTTGGCATGATCATCTTAAAATCTCTGATCTTTCCAAAAGAAACTATTTTCCATAGAGAAAAATGTCTCTGGCCTACGGCATTTTTGGCAGATGCCTCTATGGATGTGATGTGGAATAGCCCTAGCATCCAACCCGGTTGCCAGATGTCATATTTGGCATTGTCTTTGGATTGAAGATAATGACACTAAGCAGATCCTCTCTGCTTTGAAGCTTACTGGCTGTCATTTTTTCAGTGAACCGCTGGAAAAAGCAGCAGTTTACAATGTAAGGAAGATCAGATGCCCCTTTCAATTCAAAGCAAAAAGTCTCTTTCAAAAGATTCAGATTTCTCTTCTGCCACCAGCCTCAGCAAAAGTACAACAGGGCCAATTCTACCTCAGGAGGAAATACTCTCTGGAACAATTAGATACAAATCCACTTTGCAGTGGAGGCACCATTTTTCTTTCCCCTCTTTTAACACTGTGTGAACTCAAGCAATGATCTCTGACCAGGCCTGAGTTTGACCTTATTTTTTTTCCTTCCCAAACAGGTCAATTGTAAGTGCTTTCGCAGACAATTAATAGTACCGAGACAGTTTTCATCAAATGCCCAATAGCTAAACATCCATTAGAATACATCTGTGCACAAAAGAGAAGGATAAATTCCAACTTAAGCAACAAAACCTGATGTAGAAGTAGAACCAGAACTAGAGAACTAGGAACTGCTGGTATCACAACTCCATTTTCCTGTTCATGAGGAAATGGTGAAGTTATGCATGCATGATGAAATTGAAAAATACCAGCAGTTGCTTGCAGTTTTTTGTTGGGATTTTTTCCCCCCTAACATATTTAACAGCATTCCTGCGGAATCCTTCTGACAATGTATTTGCTAAGAGTTATCTGCTCATATCAACCGACTGATGGTAAATTGCTTGTCTGCTGCTATGCTCACTGGGCTTTTCTGGCAAATTTTATGGCCACGATCAATTTTACAGACTGTTCTCTGAACAGACTGTTCTTTCCACATCCATTCTGAGTGTATCCGATGGCACCCTTTGACTAGCAAGGGGTGGATCTACTTTGTCAGTCTCATGGCATTTGTTAGTCTGGAAGCAGAGAAGAAAAACTGGGCAGACTTCTGTACACCTAAAATAGCTTTGTCCCTGCAGACTTACTTGGGGTAATTTACTTCAATCTTATACTTGGCCTCAAAAGATGTAGCTTTTTTTTTTTTTTTTCCCACAAAGATACGGCATCTTTAGAAAGGACAAAACCATTTCTTATTTTTGGTCTAAAACTACTCCTTTTCGCACACAGCCCACAACAGCACCAAAAGAAAACCAGTACGTTAGAGGAGCATGAGCTCAGAAAAAGCATTTAAGCTGCACTAGGCTGTAAGAAGAGCTTCAGCCTTGCTCATTTTCAACCTCAACACAGAACAGTAAGATAAAATGCTACAGTTAGCTAGGTGAGGTCAATCAGCTAGGTGAGGTCAAACAGTCCTGTGAAGGACAAAACCCTGGGCAAAAGTTATTTGCTTCTCTGTGGGAGACACATTCAATGTCTGCTACTGTCTTCTGTCTGATGTAGCAAGCTCAGCTTTTAACATCTGCAGATATTCCCTTCAGATCTTGGGTATCTAATGTCATGTCCCTAAGTGAATTAATACTTGTTTCTGGTACTCAAGATTCTTGAACCTATTTTTTCTAGCTATTTAAAAATTTTCGCTAGTGCTTCCTCCATCCAATCTTAATAAAGCTAGAAGAAACGAGTGTTTCCATCTAACTTTATAACAGTATAGAATGGTATATAGAATAGTATGTCAACCAGTCAGTCTTCATCAGTGATTGTTAACTAATTTAAATAGTGTGTGCAAATAGATGTAGTGTATATGACATCTAAGGATCAGAGTGTGTCTTGAGCTTGTTTATTTAGTTTCTTTATAGCTTTGCAAGGTTATTTCTTAAAGGTTGCCACCTCAGAGAAGTCAATGTCTTCAGTGCTTCCTTCAAAGTATTTGAGCTGAGCATCTGTATAGAGAGATGATCAGGGAGGAGCACTGAAGACATTTTCAAATACAGCACAAGACAGTGCATTTTGTTTACTCATTCACTCTAGTAACCGTAAGGTAAAGACATTCAGAAAGGACCACCCTCAATTTTTACGGAAATAGATCACATTTATTTTAATTTCTGTGTACATTTGTTTCTTTCTTCAGCAATGACTTACCTGAGCAATGCCACTAAATAACTCTGATAGTGCAAAACATGAATGTAAACTGTGCCAGTATTAAAGGAGGTGGTCTCTCTGCCCTGCTCTAAAAGGGATGCTGGTGAATACATTTGTGCACCTGATGCTTTGATAATATTCCTAATGAAGTGCTGATGGTAATGTGAAGAAGGATGAACATATAAATACTATAAATATAGTGGTTGTTACACTTCACTGTTTCTGATTTTCAACGTTTCCTAAACATATTGTAATTCCTGTTTTCAAACTACAAATCTTTCCCAAACACCCCACAGCTTTGCTTTTCTTTTTTTCTTTTTTTAAAGTGACACCCACCTTCATAACTCTGTGCAAGATTATGTCGGATGATGTTCACTGGCTGATCAGGAAGATTTTTGGATGGTGACTGGCTGTTGGGTACCAAGGAGTTGGCATAATGCCACTGGCATTCTCCATTTGTCTGCAGCGTACTCAAGAAAAATCGAGCCACTTCACAAGGTGCTCCTTGAGACTGCCCAAACTTTGAAGGCAGTATTTGCTTTTTGCTACTGAAGACATGAGAATCTACAGGGAAGTGTCCATAATGGTAAGAGAAAGGCAAGCTATATGACGGGGCATATAAAAGTTCACTGTTTTCTGAATGGAAGTTTTGTTCTTGAATGGTGGCAGCGTTCACTGCAGGGCTGGATCGCCAGTTTCCCACCTGGCTGCATTCCAGTTTGTCTGTTTGGAATGAGCTGTATTGCTGGGGGAAAGAAGAAATAAAAAAAAAAAAAAAAGAAAACGGAGAAAACGGAAGGGAAGAGAGTTAAATGACTAACTTTTATGTGAAACCGTGTAACATATTATACAGGCACACAAAGCTGGGCCTCCTTGAATTGCGATCTCACTGGCTAAAAGGACTGGCTTACCAGCGCATTTAAAGTTCCTTGTCTTCATGATAACTTTAGGTTCACTTAATACAAGAACAAAAAACTGTTTTGTCGTACTAATGTTAAGAGTTTATTTGATAATTTTGCCAATTGGATTTTAGCTAGTAAGTGTAGGCAGTTGTAAATACCAGAGGGCAGAAGTTTGTTGCAAGGCACTGGAAGTCACTGATAAATGGAGCAGCAGACCATGAATATGATTTTGCATATGTTGGCATGTCAAGCTTTAGAATGGTAAGAACACAAAATCTGTCTTTTGCATCAGCTTCTATATCACAGTGATTTTCTCTTCCCAGTCCCTCCCATCCTCCTCTCCACACTCTGAATTCTTTTTGGGATCTCATCATTTTGAATACATTCACTGATGTTTTAAGGTAATAGTAGCCCCTTCCAGCAACACTCATTGCAAAGTCTCAGAATGTCTCAGGGTGAGTTTCAGTCTCATCACACTCAGTTTTATGGACAGTGTCCATAGTTTACTCTCACTTCCCGGTTCTAGCTGACCCAGTGACAGTGAGAGATAATCCAAATCGCACTCCAGTGCTTTGTTTGCTGGGATTCATTCCTACAATGCATTCTTCAGCATAAGGAAACTGCTAATACCTATGCTACATTAAGAACTCTACATAACAGTGAAAGATGCATTCTACACCAACGCAATTTTCACAACACAGCTATACTTAGTGCATGGTTTTCTTCTTTTTACCAAGAAAGCATGTTGGTTTTGAAGTAGTTTAAATACTCCAAATACAAAAGCTTTTGTGTTTGCATCTTTTGCCAGTGTTGGTTTGTACTACTTATACTGTCCACCCCAAGAACAACAAGGTCTAATTGTATTCCAGCCTACAAGGGGGTTCCTGTGGCAGGGCATACTATAGTCACTTTCACATTATGTTCAATTCTAGATGTTCTCTATCCTTTCCCAAGCACTCTACCACAACATTTTGTAAGTAAATATTGCAGAAAAATTTACCTGTTGTGGGTAAGGCGTTGTTCTGAGTTTTGCCTTCATTTTATTACTTTTAGGTTTTACTATTTTCCTTGTTTCCTGCGAGGTAGATACTGGGTTTCTGCATGAAAACTGTGACTTAGAAATGGTAACCTGGTCCAGTGACAACTGAAGTTCCTTATACTCAATATCTCTGCAAAAGAACAGTCCAATAAATGACATACTCAAACATACCGCACAAATCCAAAATAGCTCCTTTGAAAATACATGTTAGCTTTCACAATGTTTTCATTTTTATTCTTCCAAGATCGTCACTGAGTCTGCAGTACAAGGCTGGGGATGTCAGCAGGCAGTGAATTTTAGCATCTGACCCCATCCCCATGTAAGTCTATCACAAACATTCCACTGGGAACCACGTTAACATCTTTGTACTAAATGTCTCTGCTCTCTGAACCTAAGCTGTGCCAACTTCTTCTTAGCCATCTGTGGCACCCTGCAGTTTGGAATCACAGCCTTGTCAGCTGATAGAAAGACACAGATCAATTCATCCATCTCCTTCTCAATAAGGAACTCGTCTCTGCCCTGGCTCTTGCAATTAGCCCCAAGGAAAGGAAAAGGAGCAATGTTCCACTCCTGTCAATGCAATGTACTTGTAACTAGACTACAGGAGCTGCAGTGTGTTTTTCTGACAGTCTCTAGACTTTCATTTATGCTCTGTTCTGTTTGGTTTTATCTGCTCCACAGACAGGGCAGTTTTTTTGTCGAAAAGAGGCTAAAAAAGAAACTAAGAACAGACTAAGGATCATATTTTAAAACATTAATTGATATAGTTCTGATGATTAAAGGGTCTACCCTGGTTTTGTCAGCAGCAACAGTGGAGCATATTTTTGAAAGGCTAGCTTAAAAAAAACCCCACTCTTTCTCTCTCATTTTTTATCTAGAACTCATTTCCATCACTCTTTGGTGTTGAATAACCTAGAAGTAAATTCAGCTCAAGAATATGCTGTTATATCCCTGGCACAGTGTTCTCCTTTTCTCAAAACACTTGCCCCAACTCATGGGACTCAAGCAGGTGGAGGGCTGAGTCTTTCCCTCATGCTGCTGGTTCTCATGTGTGCACAGGAATGAGGGCAACATTAGCCAGTGTGTCTAGGGCTGAGAACCTGCTTCTAGTCATTTAAGGAAACCCCCTGTGGTTTCTCAACTCATACATTTTAACTCCGCAAAGTCAGGTATAAGAGACAGAAGTGCAATATGCAAACTCACGTGATCCTACCACACACATCATTCATACACATTTTACTTTCAAGCCAGATAAGAAATGGACAAGCCTAAAAACAAAAGAGTGTCTAGTTCCCTGCTCTTTTTACACTATTCAACACAAGGTATGCCCACTATACATTTTGTTAGTTTTCTCCCACAGGTAGTCTGTCAGTCACAGTCTGTTTCACTATTACTTATATAGATTTCTGTCTCTCTCAGGTTTATATCAAGATATGAATTTTGTAACACCTTCATGGCTTGAACTAGAATTCATAAACTACAGGTTCAAACCACTGTACATTCATCAGCTCAGTGGGAGCTACTTGCCATTGTGAGAATGTAGTTTTGCCCCAAGTATCTGTGCAACCCAAGACAAGTGAAGGAATCCTTGGTGATTCACCTCTCCCTGAAAAAAGTAATGCTACCTATCCTGTCTCTCAAACTGACACTGTGACCTCTGCTGGGTAGCAGTAGTTTTCACTGTGTCTGGACAGCCCCAGGGCAGTTCTGATGCCAGTTACAGAACTGGGGTCCAGATCTAACGCAAATGGCTACAGGTGGTATTACTTTCAAGCATAAGGTGTACAAAGTAATCATCAGGAATACTAGCTTGTTTTGGCCCAACATAACTAAAAGAAGGAGGATATGAGGACAGAAAAGTGGCTGTAACATGCAAGCACAGAATGATACTGGAAGACACAAGCAAAGAAATCTTAAAGGGTTTCATTAGTAATGAATCAATTACTGATAACACGTAATGGTACAAAGTATTTTGACTTACGTAAGGACATAATTGACACTCACTATGCAGTGAGGCCGTGATGAACGGCTGTTATGTACAATAGTAGCGTAGCTCTGTACCCAAACCCAGCCTCCGTGCTTGGACAGTAGTCGATAGTACTTGGTTGTGACTTGGCCTTTCACCAACACTGTGAATATAATAAAAAAGAAAGCATTTGCTTGGACTTGTGACCACTTCCTGGAGAGATTTATTTGCAAAGCAGGGACTTTTCTTCATCCTCCTACTCCTCCCTTAAACCTCCTCATTCTCCCACCAAACTTAAATACCTCCCCTGCAAAGGTATCTGTCCTGGCCCTTTACATAGCTTCACAGGGCCTGTTTACAAATCGTATGTTGCAAACTATTAAGGTTTGTTTTCCTTCTTTTCCACTTCACCCAGCTCTCTTATGTTTACATTCTGCAAAAACACTTACTGTTTCTCATCTAACTGAGAAAGAGAAGTTCAAGGCAGCAAAAGTATTTTGAAGTGGACACAACTAGCTTGAATTTTTCCAGTATATTCAGAGGCACATTTGTCATTCATAGCTTGATAGATGGTTGTGTATTTTGCAATGTATTTTATGCCATGATGCTTTTTCCTCTGCAAGCTCTACATTTTAAAAGGGGAAAATTAAAATGCTTTTTGGTTCTTAAGCACACAAATAAAGCCAAATACGGAGACGTGAATCAGTTATCTGATAGATTTCACTAGAAACGTAATCCTCTGTACACCAGTTTGGATTCTCTGTGAACAAAGATGTTTTGGCATAAAACTATGCCATAATAGGAGTTGTACAGCATTTCTAAATATTTAATCTAGCCACAAATATTCCTGGTTCAGTGCCAGGCACTTTTCTAATGATTCACTAGAAGATAACACCCAGCCTTTGGAGGTGGTTCCTCTCTTTTGTGACCCTGGAGCATTCCTCTAGGAACTCCATCTCCTTACACTTCTATACAATCAGTTAGTTATTTTAAATTAGGAAATAAGGGACAGAGCTTGCTACACAAGCTATGGCCAAAAAAAAAGTGTTAACAGCAGCAATACTTTTATATAATACATGATTAAGAAATGGAATTACTGCATGCAAATGTAGGGCTTGTACTAAACTGAACTGAGCAGCAAAGCTCACTGAAATTTTGTTCTCTCATTGTACATGCTTGGTGCAGAAGTAGATTCATAATAAGGAAATTGAACAACAGCTTTCTCTTTTAGCCAACCGTAGTAGAGCAAATGACCATATGAAATAAAAATATATGGCCTTATAATTAGTATTTGTAGAAGATTTTTCTGACAGGGAGAGCATCCAATGTTAAATTTGGAACTAAAGAGTACATAATCTTTGGGGGTTTGTTCAGTGCTTGGTAGTTAACTATATGGCTCTCAGTTATCACTGGGGTTGGCCTTTTTTTTTGTTCATTTGTTATTTGGGGGAGCAGTGGGTTGTAATTTCAACAGTAATCAGAGACTGCAGTAGTCTGAATAATGTGAATAGCTCAATTTGAGACTGACAGAGACAGAAGAGAAAGAGTTCTGTGCTTGCTAAAACGTCTTCTAAGTCTCTAGGATATAGGCCATCTCTCTGGACTGCTTATTCTCCTAGCCGTCCGCGCATGTCATAACATATTTAAACTTTTCTTCAAATCCACTTAATCTCCCTAAGAAAATCAGGCTTTTACGAAATGGCTACAGAGGGGTCTTTCTAGAAGTGACAGTTCTCCTTCCATTACAGGATATGGTATCCATTTGTTCAGAAAGCAACAAGATAAACAACAACATCTTGCAGGGCATTCAAAAACCCACCCTCGCTGACACCAAGCCACTACCATTTAGAGTTTGAAGTCTCTCTTAGATACCGGCTTTCCTCATACTTCCTGGTATCCTTTTTCACGCCTACATTTCTACACAGAGTATTCTATGGGGTGGAGGTGTGTGTATGTACAGATATTTAAGAAAATCATGAGCAATATGAGCGTAAGTATGGAAACACACCTACAAAATATAGAGGCATGAGTACTTTTTAAGTGCAATATATGGCTCCAAGGTAAAGCTACTCAAAGATTCATTGTAACAATGCCAAATAAGTCTGTTATAAAAATGTTTGTTAATAATCAGCTATGTGCCATGGAATCACTGTTTCTTGGTGTTCTATAATCCAAATGGCCCAGTTCTAGGAAATGATGTTTACATTTTGGCCTAGATCGTCTAACAGATATTTTTTGTAATGTGGTCTAAGCCTTTCAGAGCAAAGTCTTCATGCTAGTTTAATGCTCAGGTTTTCCTTGAATTCAAAATGTCTTGCTACTCAGACTTCCAAAACAGAAATTAATGCTGTAGTGGGCCACTAAAGTTCTTCTGTGTGCTTTGGGACTAGCTTTGACTTTTTGTCTCACTGATACTGATTTTTTTTTTTTTAAATGACAGACCAGAAGTTCTTCCGTGTGCTTTGGGACTAGCTTTGACTTTCTCTCTCAGTGATTTTTTTTTTTAAATCTGTGTTTTAGATCTCAAGACAGTATTTTAAAAGATGTGTAAACCACTGAGGACTATAGTGTTCAGCTTTCCTTCCTAATTATATGTATAAACCAATATTTCTCCTGGGACAGGGAAGGACTCCATGTCTTCTGCATTTTTAGCAATCTGGGGAAGCCTGACCTTGGCTAGAGGATAGTAGCTGCACTTCCGATACAGTAAATGAGGTCAATTTCCATTTGGCTCTGTGTTAAATTATCCTCTTTGATGCTGATTGGGAAACCTCAGAAATGGGAGTGAGGTAAATCCATTACCAAGACAATTTGTGCAGGCCCAGACTTCTTGGTGGCCTCCACTGCAATCAAACAGGGAGGATTCAGTGGCTTTACCCTTGGCTTTTAGATGTGCCATTTGTAACTGGGTGTTCCGCTGTTGTGGTTCCTTCCTGGTTTAGCAGGGAAGCTGAAAAAGGCACTGGGCTGGCTGGGCTGGTCCTTCTGGTCTGTCACAGATGGATATTTTAAAAGGCTCCAGCAGGCTCATGGGCATGTGGCTGGGAGTTCCTAGCCTGCACTTAAGGATCCACTAAGAGAAATGGACTTCTTGGTTCTTCACTTGCAGCGGTTATTGTTTTAGCTTTCCTGGCGCACACACAACCTGACACGTCATCAGTCCAGCCCTCAGGCAGCATGGTCAGTGGATGGTGCCCTAGCAGACTTAAGTTCTTTTGCCCTCTTAAAAACTCGTACAGCTGTGTCAGAAGGCTTGATTACTGGGGAACCAAAAGTAGACTCGATGCCATGGGCAGAGTGTAAACTGTGGTCTGCTATAAGAAAGGTTCTATAAATATGTAGATTGACTTCCAGGAAGTGGCAGAACACTTTGGTGATGACATCAGCTGGGTCTGGGGCTTGCCTTGCCAAGGCAGAGAGATGTGACTCTCATAAAAGTTTATGTGGGAAGAGCAGTGATGTTACAACATGTGGGATGCACAAAATCCTTCTCACAGAGAGATAATGGTACAAATGAAGTGATTTCTCTAAGGCCAGAAAAATATTTTGTCAATACTGGAGTAGAGGAATATTTTGTCTGTACTGGAACAGCATCTCTATCCCTTCTTTTAGAACACAAGATCTTTAAGCAGGGACTCATTATTTGTGTGGCCACATTTCCCCAGTTGCAGAGCAAAGACCGTGTATACTGATGTGCTATAGAAATAAATAGCTCTATTTCAAGTGCCAGAAGCTTTTTCATATAGCTGGAAGCTAATCAAATTCTGTTTAAAACAGGAAACACTGTTTGCTGCCAGCATACCTTAGGCAAATATTCACATCTACATTTTCCTCATAGTCTGATGTTCTTGTTATATCCCATATATTCCTTCTAACTTATTCCCCTCACTGTTTCCTTTTTTTTTGTTCTCTGTGCTGCCTAACTCAAAGTTCAGTTGTTTTAGGCCTTCAGTTTGGGAATTTTCT
>JAOXJM010000001.1:114071512-114083893 GCA_026413425.1 Tringa solitaria | reverse complement strand
TTTCCTTGATACACTTATTAGGTGTAACATGTTTCTCTCCAGATTTCTTCATCAGATGACACTTAATCATCAAATTGTTTTATAGAATGGTACGTCAAACTTGCCAACCTTTTACTGTTCATGTTCCTAAGACATTTACTGATGGATGGTGGGGGAGTTATAACAGTGCTCCCCAGAGGAAGTGTGTACACTTTACATCTGTTTTAATAATTTCTATTACTTGATATTCTGACTGTGATTCTGCACTGTTTCCACTCTTGCCCAAGCATTAGCCATTATTTTTTGCTTCTTGGGATTTGTTTGCTTTGAAACTTTCATAAATTTCTATGGATATGTCTCACATTTTTCTTCTGCTTTTAAATTTTAAAATGATTTATCTTTGTAATTCACATACAGTATCTAGACAACTGTTTTTAGTTATTCTTCTTGGTTGAGTTTTTTTTTTCCTTGGGGAGGGTGGGGGAGAATTAATTCAGTAAACATGGTGTGTCTCTTCATTTAAAACTCCAGTTGTACATAGATAAATTGGTAGTCAAAGTACAAGTCTTCTATCGTGCACACAGAATTATCCATTGCTCCATCTTTTCCAGAGATGACTGTGGCTATAATGGAATCATCTCTACTGGTTGACACGGGTGTTTCAAATAGTATTGTGAAAATAATGAGTGTTATGTTGTCCAGGTCAACAGTCACATCCAGATGCAGATGTTAACACAACAAAGAGAATGCCTCCAAGAGGACATTGCCATGTACCCTGGTCACTCTAGTTTTCAGTTTGCAATGGCCCAGAGTATTCAGCGGTGTTTTGGTAAATATGAACTTGCTGTAAAGATCAGTTTCTGCTTTCCCAGGTGTAGAAGACACTGTCATCAACATTATTTGGCGCTTGGAATTTCAGCCCTAACTTGCAAAATACAGTTACATCCTCCTTTATATTCTAGATCCTCATGAGCAGCACGTATTAAGGTGAAGACCTGACTACTTTAGCCTTCAGGAAGCCTAAGAGAAGGATTTGACTCCGGCTGCTTTCTGCCCACAGGAGCAATCTGGAAAAAAATTCACTGACATTGGTTTTTGGATGTCATCTTTGCATCATATGGGCTCCGGCAGACTGAGCCAAATCCAGAGTTCAACTATTCCCTCAATTTGCTTCGCAAATTAATGTGCTACTGAATGAACTACTTCCCAAATCCAGATGTTTGAAGATATGATTAGTGTCTCTGTTGGCAGACGGGGAATTATTAAATGTGTAATTTTTTTTCCTGACACTCCATTCTCCAAACCTCATCCACATGCTATTAATGAACATTCATCTAAGGATTTTTTTGGTTTGCATTCACTTCAAACATGGAATGATTATTGCTAACATATTTCAGAGGAATGGGGAGCTGTTGCATAATCTTTCTTTTAACAACAGAGGCTAGTAAAGTTCAGATTTTCCCCTCTGACTCACTCATTTGCTCTTTTGCTTGGTTTTTTTTTCAGGAATTCACCACTGAGAATCAAGTCCAAATTTTCAAAAGAACCTAGATCCTTTAAGTAGAAAGATAAAAGTGGCCAGATATGTTCTTTTTCAGAAGCACGGCGTATTGAGTATCTAACATATTTGCAGAACTAATGGTTCCCTTAAGTGATAGCCAAGCACTTTTGAAAACCTAGCTCCAGTCAAGATTTGGAAAGCTTTCTCTACTTTCCAGCATAGCGCCTGCTGTCTGCAAAACTTCTCACTCTACTTAATAAATTTCAGTCTAGCACTCCTTTTACTTACGTAGATGATGAGCATATCGTAAATGGAACACGTCACAGCCATGAACATGGTGGTAGAGAGTTTTTTCTATCAGATCTTGGGGCTCATATCCAGTTAATTCAGTCACCCTGGAAAAGTAAGATTCCATAATAAGCAAAATATCTAGGAACATTCAGTTTCATTAACCTAACATTTGATTGTGCCAACAAATCAAGTGCCTAAAGACTGCAAGACAAAATGTTAGTTTTGGAAACAGAATCCTCATCTTTCTAAGAGAATGAACTCTCTCAACACAGCCAAAGCAAGGTGCAGCTATTCCCTGGCTAGCCTTACACACAGACAGGAAAAAGAGTTCTTTTACTTATTTCCACTTTGGGCTTTTGCCACTGCTGTGAATGATCCTTTGCACAAAGATCCAGTTGAGGAGCCATTCATGAAACAATAAAACTACTCTTGTGGACTGCTGACATATTTTCATTTGCTGTTGCAAAGATACAAGTGTAGCATGTATGTCAGTCTATAGAAGCTGTGATCATGGTCTATAAATAATTTTAGGCTAATGCCTAACAGAAGAAGGAAGCAGGAGTTTATTCCAGCTGAGAATGTGGAAAGACAAGGAGTGATGAAGATCACAGGCTAAGAAAAGGAAGGCTGAAGCTAGACTTCAGAAACACTACCTCACATGATAAAAAGTAGAATAATAGAACAAATTTGAAACATCATAATCTCTGCTGATGTTAAAGAACCAGACTACACTGGTCAGACTTACACTGGGTCACACCTGAAGAGTCAAGCTTCATGGTTCAAAATGGACCTTTGCTTATTTAGAAATGTTGCTTGAGAACGAGAAATCCTTAAAGTACATTGTGCAACTCAGCCATATTATGGCTTGTTTACTTAGTATTGCTGGGGGCGTTTTATGCTGTCCTGGTCTTTCTTCACCTAAAAAGGCAGAACAGAGGTACTACCCAAAGGCATGTCTACATTAACAAGCAACACAATCCATTAGCAGCCAATTTGTAGAGTAAAATTAGTACTGCTGAGGATCTACTTCTGCAGCAGCTGCATCTACATGTTTTAATTTCAGGACTTTCACTTGGGACTAGCTCTAGTCTAGGCTTGTGAACTGAAAGCTTTATGAAAGTTGGAGTGCCTTAGACATGCTTTTGGAAGTTGTCTTCCAGAAGGAATTCAGTTCATATACATAAGGCCCCTTTATGACATGAACTGCAGTGCAATGAGTGGGGATGGTCAGGACATTCACATCAAAAGTATGCTTCTGGGCTGAACGTAAACACTAAGGAGGATACACTGTATCACAGAATAACACAGTAGTGTCTATAGAAATGAACACAGAGGGCTTGAACAACATGTGTCATGGGTGGTTGCAGATAATATAAACTTTGATTACTTTTTTTTTCTTTTGCAAATATGCATCTTCTTTACTTTTACCCTAATGCTAAGCAATCACGTGGCCCCCACAGAGACTAAGACTTCACATTCTTGAATATTATTATATCAAGTGTTCTTCCCATACTTGTGAGAGAGCACTGTGGGGTGGGATTCTTCTGAAGAAAATCAGAAAGGAAAAAAAAAATGCCTTTGTGGTCTGATTTATTATAAATACAGTACAAATACATCCATACCTCCCCTAGCTGTTCCTTCATCTGGGAAACTCTTGCATGCCTTTGCCTCAGTGAGGGACTGCCAACACAGAGTGAGCACATGTGCTCTCTTTCTGCAGCAGGATATGTGAATATAAGCTTGTTTCTCATCTGCAGTGTTTGCTTTCCCTCCTGGCTTACAATTCTAGGGGCCAAAATTCTCACTTAAGCCTATCAACATGGTGAAATAGTGATGAAAGGTCCCGTTCAGGTTTCAGTGCTCCTTCTGACTTCACTGCAATTAAAACAAGGGTGGCAGTTTCATCCTACTCACTTAATTGGTGAATACGGAAACAGCTAATCCAAAACCAAACAAAATGCCACGAACCTAAGCCAGATGTTTATTTTTCTGGAGGTGCGGTCTCACTTTGAAGCTGGTCTTCTCATAGGCCAAAAAAATAGTTATTATTAGTTATGAGGACTATTAATAGTTATGAGGACACCCAAACTTTTAAAAAGTTTTAATATGGAAATAAAGCTGCTTGACTTCCTTAACACAAAATCAAGCCCTCAATAAGTCACTGCAGGGAACCTGGACTCTAAAGATGGTTCTTTGCATGTCACAGGGCACACAGAAGGAAACATAGCTTGCCTAATGATCAGTTCTGCGCTCTAGAGTTATCTAAAACCTTTGTAAACCATGTAGTCATGATTGAATAGGCTGCACCAAGAAAATCAGAAGCAGCACTTCAGAGGGAAGTAACTGTCTCTTTTTCCCAGTGACCTTGATAAATGAACTCTTGCATGTTTTAGATTGTATCAAGTCTCTAGAAAGGTTTATTTAACCACTCCTTCCTATGGCTTTAATATTGGCCTGTCTGGTGTGACTGTTACCTCTAAACATCTAGCAATGCTTTTTCTGGTATGGGTACCAGAAGCAAGCCTGAAAGCAGTTTTGTCATATTCCTAATATGTCCCTGCTCTGAGCAAATATAATTTGGTTTGCTTGGCTGGCAGAGCAAAGGGCTTTGGTAATGCTTAATATCGCTGATTGTCCTGTGTGTAGATGACACCCATCTGCTCGGTAAACATAGCTATGCAACAGTACTGGTTCTTTCTATCTGTGCTCCTGTCAACACCTCTGGTTGTACTGTCTCCTTTGAAGACAGTTATGTCTTCAGGGAAATCCTTTTAGGCACATCATTTCCTTTTATCCACATGCAAAGACATGTTGCTGAACTCCTTGTGCTTCTTTGTAGCTGTTATATTAAGTAAAGCATGCAAAAAAAAAAAAAAAAAGGCAGGAAAAAAAAGGCAGGGATTCCAGAAACAACTAGGTCTTTGTATTTCAGCAGCTGATGACCCACTATCTCATTGACTTAGGATGGGGAAAGAGCATGTTCTTGCATGGTTGACCTGCCATGCAAAACTTCCCCACTGCCTTGGACACAGACTCTTTTTCACTGTTACACTTGAATATAATTCCTGCTTCTTGAAAATCCAGCATGCCAGAGAAGTGAGAGAGTATGTGACATACTGCTTCACATGCAGGGATTTTTGAAGACTGATCATCTCGTCAATAGTCAAATCTGTGATACCGTCTGGGAATTGGGGGTTTCCCCTCAAGGTATCTTGAACTGCACTGTACAAAGTATCATTGTATACTAAAAGATACCATATTTCAAAGGAGAGGAATGAATCACTTCACATCTCCTTCGGTTCTGGTTTTGTGCTCTTCTCAGCTGGTATGCGAGCTATATCTGCTGAGAGTGGAGGCAGGGTTCTCTTTCCTCAGCAATAGCTGTTTTACTAAGTTTTGTTTAAGAAGGCTGTTTTCACATAGTAGCCAATTGAATTCATTTTCATTCTAACAACCCCATTAGTAGGGTTGGTTTCATTGTTAAGGCATTACACTAAATTGCAGAAGTCTATGTTTTCTTACTATTTTGTCAAAAGCTTTCTGGATGACCCCAGCACATAATTTGACCTCAGTGTTACAGTTGTGGATTTGTTTTTTTTTTAAATTATGGATGATGGTACATCCTTATTCCTTTCAGTAGCTTTGTATGTTAAAAGTTATCTACTTTAAGGTAAAAGTGTATTACTGCTCATCTACCTATTAGTCAGAGCAAGAAGGCTTTGGTTAACTCTTCAGAAGCTGTAGGTAACTTAAGGTTAAATTATATAGGCATTCAAGACAAAGTATGGTCTATCCAGCTACCTGAAGGGCTTTGAAGACTGACCTGGGCTTTGTGTTCCAGATCTATTTTAAAGTGCTTTACTTTTTCATGGATATATCTGTTTGGAAACCACTGTAGCTTATGATAACACTTTACTTTGAAAACATTTTATGCTAGAAATTAAATAGCTGCTTACCTGGAATCTAGGAATATTAATTTTAAGTCCAAACTTGCTCGGAACATAAACATGTTACTGTGAAGTTTGATTTCAGTGATTGCACTGGGAGGTAAAGATTGACCTACAGCCACCAGTCCAACGATTTGGTAACAGGAATCATACAAAGACATATCTAGCATATATTGCCGTATCTTCAAATAGCCACTGCAATGGATCACCTGGCATGAGAAGAAAACACATTCAATATCTGATGGCAATGGCATCAGGCTGCAAGTCAGCTGACCACCCAGTTTTGATGAGGTTATAAAACAATACACCCTTGTAACACTTAAATACTGCATAGTCTGCTTAGGCTTCAGAAGTCTATTTATTTATTCAGAAGTGTATGTAATTAATTTAGTTTTTGTGTTTACTGCCAACATGATTAATCTAGTATTAAAGCATATGCTCTTTGAGACTATCTAGACTGCTTTCTATTTAATACTTTAAACTTTCTTTAATATAGATTTCTTGTAGATACAGTGAGAATTCCTGTTCATTAACCAAAAAAACTGGAAGTTGCTTTTTTAAATGACTCACTCTCTCTCAAACACACACAGAATTATATATAAACATTTACGTTTTAAGGAGTTATTATTCTGATGAAAAATAGACACTTTAAAAATCCTATGGAGATTAACGCATCATATTTATAAATATTAACTGCTGTATATGTAACTGCAATAGGAATTAGTTTTAAGTTCTCCAGTCAAGTTCAGATGATGTTCTTTTGACATATGACCAAGCCCAGGGTCTTGAAACTGGATTCCTGAAACCCTGTGTACAATTCCTAACCACAGGAGTGATAACTTCAGTGTTAGACCGTAAAAATACACAATGTCAGGTGAACAGGGGGAAAAATTGTTACCTGGGGACTCTTCCAGAATGTAAGATTTATTTAACGTAGTGCTGGTATTTAGAAATCACTTGTGCGCCAGTCAATTTTCTAGTCCAAACAGCAGGCATACTACATGTCCTTCAGCCTAATTTCTGTATTTGTTTGACTTTTAACTGTGTACAAAGGAAAGGAATTCATTTCCACTGTATTTAGTACTCCTGAACAATGTACTAAAGTGTCACCTATAAACAGGGTCCTCCTGTATACCCTTCCTTCCTCCTCTCCAATCACCATGTGATTAGTATGTTTAGCAAAAGTACAGTAGCAAATACAAATTATGTAAGAATCTACTAATCCCCATGCTACTTGATTCACAAGTTTTTGCTGTGCTTCAGCTACTCAAGAGATATTTTCAAAATTTTTAAATCCTGACTCTAAGTGCAGTCAAGGTGAATAAATTTAGGCTAACATCTCTCTAGAAAAATGCATCCTTTAATGTTTCACTGTATAAACTTTTAATAATGAGCAAAAGAAGAAAGATGATTCCCCTGAATAGCAGTCATAAATGGGGAAAATAAAAACCACATAGAGATACCACCACCACTACAAGCTCTACTCTTACCTGATTTCAGATTCAGCTTTGGGACAGAATAATTTTTTTGCTGGAAAGCAGCTGTGCAAACAGGGGTCTAAGTAATGAAGAATTATCAGTTTAACCAAGTAGATAGCAGTGTAAATAGACAGATATATATCTGGACCTTGAACACATTCCTTAAAAGAGCTCTGATTCTCTTGCTTACTTTCCTTTTTGTTTTTGAATGACAAACAAAATCAATCCTCACCAGTCTGTATGTGAAGTAGCCTCCTCTCCTGATGCTTAACTGATAGAATTATACTGTGATGCTCAAAGAGCAGCAATGCACACTGTAAATCTGAAAATAAGAACTACCTGAATGGCAGGTGTTTTTATAGAATCTTAGCATTGCTGTGGCTTCTTGATTTCATGTAATAAATAGAAAATTAATACAAATTATAAGATTTAGAAAAAAACTTGGTGGTTTAGTACAGTTCAACCCTGAACTGATATTAATCATTGGTTAGGGTAACATTACGGTCTCATTAGTGTTGAGGTAATTCTGGTCAGGCCAATGAGGTGACTTGTGCAACTGGGTGGCTGCTCAGCCGGAGCATGGTAACACCAAGGTAAAGGAATATGGGAAGACTTCCAAGTTCCTGTGTCTGGGTTCCTGCGTCACCTGTCTGCATTTCCATAGGGGAATAAGACCTGGCTGTGCATTCTCCTTGAACCTCCATGGGTGTGCTCCAGTCAGTTCCCCATCTGGAAGCTCAGGAATCAGGATGTGGGAATGTGCCACAAAGCAAACTCCAACTCACTGTGAGAGTGTCTAGACTTGCATTACTAAAGGAATCTGCAACAAGTAGTGGCATTTTCTGCATCTGTTCTGATCCTTTCTATCACAGACTTTGCTTTTTTTTGCTACACATATATAAAAAAACCTAAATAAATAAATTTGACACTTTTTGAATACTTAAGGGAGAAAGGGGAGGAGGTTTATATACATTACCTTGTAGCCACTGCATGTCAATCCTGCATTCCTTTTGGCTAGGACGCACTTCATTCTCAGGAAAAATGATCTCTCAATTTCATATTCTGGAAGCATATACCACACTATTTATTACTGAAGATTTCAAAACTGTCCATAACATTGCCTTTTGTGATTTAACAGATGTGTTTATGTCTCAGCCTTAGGCAGCAATAGAAGTCAGCCATTCAACTTTCCCACTCAGTCTCTGCCCTTAGGATTTATTTCACCTTCCTGTTAGGATTGTCCATGAAAGTTGAACAGGTCAACATAACTAGATCTCCAAATTTCTGGTTTTACCATCCTTCACAAGGCAATCACCTTGTTTCTGAACAGCTAGGTACCAGCCCATACTGACAAAATAAAGGAAATGTCTCCTTTGGAACATAGGTGAATGTACTGTCCAGAATAATAGCAGAATGGAAAACAAGAACATTCATTTGTTTTGTAATAATTTGAGTGTACATAGCTAGTCATGCCCAGACTGCTGAACTTCTGGCCTCCATATGCAATATTATTACCTGTTTCACTGGCTTCCAAAACCATCTTGGTAGATGTTTTTTAAACAAATATCTTCATGGATAATCTCCAGAAATGTTTTAAAGTTAAATATTGCTTAGGTACATATACACTTGCTGCTAAGAATAAGTTACTATTCTCTTTTATGTTAATTTTTCCTTAATAACAGTTCAGAACATTAATAGTTTGACCTTTTTTTACTGAAAGCTGCAGTTTGGCAGAACACAATTATATCAGGAAAAGAAAACTCATTTGGTACATCTTTGAATAGGAAAATCAGAGAAGCGGGAGGGGGGTCAGATTTGTTGCAATGTGTATTACCTCCTAACTCCCCACAGGGTTTGGTCCAAAGTCCACTGTATTCAGTTGGAGTCTTGCTTTAATTTGATTTAACTGTTGAGTTGTGTTCCCGAGTTTTGTGTATCCATCACCCAATTAACACCTCTTAGCCACACACCTGCAGTGGTTTGAGCCTCAGACCACTACCTGGAAACCAATAAACTCTCTACATTAAGTTCTGAGTTTAAAAGTCTGAAGATACAACCACGGAAAATAAGGATTTAGTCAATAGGGAAAAGAAATGCAATATGTAGTGCATCTCAACTACTATTAGCCTTCCTGAGTATTTGAATTTTCCATTAATCTTCCCAATGCAAATTAGATCCGTATGGGAAAAAACAGACACTTAAATGACCTGGCACATCTACTATAGAGTTTTAAATACAAACATATACAGTTTGGTGGGAGGAAGCCATATAGCATAGATTACTATTGCTGAAGCATGATCTCATGAGTAAAGAATGGTTCTGGGAGTTGGGAACATCAATGCAATTCACGGCTTCAATACGGATTTTCTGTGTGACCTACCACTAGTGTTTGCTCTCTTTCTGCTGCAGTCCCATTCACACAAAATGAAGGTAACTTTCTCCCTTCAAGGGTGCCAAGGGAGAAAAATAATTAATGTACAGTAATGAGGATACAAAGACCATCTTCAGACATGAACTGAGTTGCTAGCAATTTTAATGACTTACATTCTTCTATAAAAATAGATGATAAGTGGAATTGGAAGCAATGCCTTAAACTTATTTCCCAAATTGGAATTTGGAATATTTAGATATTTGGGAAATTTGGATTTCCCAAATATCCTGCCACAAGACCTAAAAGAGTCTCTTTCAGTACAGGATCCTTCCAGATAACCTTATTCATTAGCCTTCTATTTGCTGCTTCCTTCATTTTGAAACGTTACTGCAGACTAACGCGCTGCTACAGAAACACTCAGTTAGCTCTAACTTCACTATTCCACCAGAAATAGGTTTTGATGTATGGTGTAGTCTTTAGGTGTCTATAAAACTATAGTAGTACTCAGACTGTAAGATAACATTTTTCCTTTGTTATTTAAAATTGGTAATAATTTCATTATTTAAAAGGAGATCTTGTCTCCTTGATATCACGATGGTAGACTGTAAGCAAGAGGTCTCATTGGAACACAAGTCCTTGTAACTAGTTACAGGCTTTCTAGGAAATCAGAAGGGTGATTAAAACAATTCAAGGGTAAGGATGCTGTGTGGTGTAGAACAGAGTAAAGAGAGATAGAGTTGCACCCCAACACTAAATGGTATGGGGAGGGAAAGGTGATAGAGTTGTAATTCAGTAGTAGATGCATGTGATTTGTGAGACTGAGGTGTAATAATCAGTAGCTTTGTCATTGTGTGTAATTAAGTGGAAAAATTATATTTGTTGCTGAACCAACAAACACTAGTCTCTTAACTCAGTTACATCTCATACCTGAATCTATAGAGGGAAAAGTTAGCCATGAGGTAACCGGAGGCTCATCTGGGAGTTTCTATTTTTGAGACTGATGTTTGAGGCTGATATAAGCTCATTATGAGCTGATATTAAGATGTCATAAGTAAGCAAAAGGAGAGACAGCCCATGTGGCCCTGAGTGACATGCTGCCTTTTTACCTGAAGAGGCCAAAGTACTGTATACATCATGATAATTGTTCCTGCTCCTGTGTGTATTAAGAGTGATTGTGTTTGTGTGGGAGCCTAGTGTCACTGTGAGAGTTGCCTTTTTGGAGGATGAAAAAGCAGAACATGTCTAAAGAAGAAAAAGAAGAGCCTGACCATTTCTAGACAATCTGGGAACATAACAACTGTTAACACAGTTATTTAGTAATGCAGCTTGACCCAAAGCACAGGTGGATGCAGAGGGCCACAGCATTTTTAACCAGCCAGCTGGGATTGTTACATAGCTCGTTAAGGCTAATTGTTGTGTCAAGGTGTCTAGTGAATGATGTGCAGGTGCTACATGGTGTCTGGAATCTTGCTTGGAGGATTAGAGCTGAAGAATACAAAAGCCACCAGAGATCCTCATGAGAGTGTGTGTGAGTATAAAATCTACTAGCAAGCTTTGAGACTGACTTGCTGGCAAAAAAAAAAAGAGCAGGATCAGGCCATTCATGTTGTTCATGCTTGTGTGAATGCTATTGGTGTGTATGTGGTGCCTGTAAAAGCACTGTTTTACTATCCATGTTGATCTGTTGTTGGTGGGCTCTGTGTACATATGTGTTTGTGCACACCTACTGGGAATAAAACCATCTCCAGATATGATCAAGAAACTGCAAAATATAAAGCCATAGGAAGACCAAAACCCTCATATAAAGAATCTAGATGTGCAAGACTGAGCAGTGTGAATTACTATTTATATTAACTGATACCTTTGCTGGTGTGAATCCCAGATGCCCTTGAAAGTAGCAGAAGGGGGTAGCAAAGAAAAAAGAACTAAAATAAATTTGTAATTGTAAAGCTGATTGGGAAATAAAGAGCCCTGTTATCCTGCTGGATCCTAACACATCCATCAATATAATGCAAAAGTTAAAATATCACCTCCAGGCTGTACCTGATGCAATTAAGATGATCTACTCTGATGAAAAGAATGTAGGAAGAAAATGAGGTACTTAAAGGTTTAGCAAGCAAAGAGGGAGACACTGAATATTCAAATAGAAGAAGACAGATGAGCTGTGAGAAGAGTGATTACTAATGCATGCTGTCCTGCTGCAGAGGTTAATCACAAAATTGTGAGGAGATGGTAGGCATGAAAGCTCAGTTATAAAGCAGGAAAAAAGCCTGTAGCATAAATAGCCAGCATCTGCTGTAAAAGCAGAATGACTCGAGATGTCCAGAGATGTAACAAAAGCCTTAAATTAGGGAAGAAAGAAAAACAGTATATGTAAAATAAGCATTTCAGGCTTGAGTAAGAGGTGAATGTAACCAATTATTCTTAGGAGTTAAGTGATTTTATCATTCAGAATTAAGATTTGAAAAACTGGAAAAATCAAACAACATATAGCATCTTGACCTAGTAATTACTGATATCACTAGTGTTCTTTTAAGCAAACATGTAAGCACAGCACATATAAATAACAGAAAGAATCTTAGGCTATAAAGAAGGTAAAAGAGGTTTGAAACAGAGAGGAAACCAATCAAGAGTTACCAGTTCTTAAGTATTTAAAGGTTGAGAGAACTGTGGGTTAAGCACATACATGTGAAACTTAACAGAGAATAATGAATAGTAAAATATTATGACTGAATCAGAATATAAGCAACACTGACAGAAAATAGCCTTCTTAATTTAATTAGAGAATATTCATACCATCTAATAAACAGAGCT
>JAOXJM010000001.1:114050611-114070468 GCA_026413425.1 Tringa solitaria | reverse complement strand
GGCTGTCACCAATCACCTCCTTATTTTCCATGTGCCTTAGCAGTGATTCCAGGAGAATCTCCTCCAGGAGCTTGCTGGGCAAAGAGGTGAGACTGACCAGCCTGTAGTTCTCCGGGTCTTCTTTTTTTCCCTTTTTGAAAAAGGGGAAAGCCAGTTCCAGTGTTTGACCATGCTGTTGGTAAAGAAATGTTTCCTATTTAAAGTCTGAACCTCCCCTCATGCAGCTTTGAATCATTCACATGTGTCCTGTCACTGGATACTGGGGAGAAGAGATTAGTACCTCCCTCTCTGTTTCCCCAACTCAGGAAGCTGCAGAGAGCAATGAGGTTGCCCCTCAGCCTCCTTTCTCCAAACTAGACAAACCTACATTCCTTAACCGCTCATCACAGGACATGCCTTGCAGCCCTTTCACCAGCTTTGTTGCTCCCTTCTGGATGCATTCGAGGACCTTCACACTCTTCTTAAATTTTGAGGCACAGAACTGCACACAGTACTCAAGGTGAGGCCACAACAATGCTAAATGCAGTGGGATAAACACCTCTTTTGACTGGCTTGTTATACTGTGTTTGATGAACCCCAGAACGTTGGTTGCCAGGGCCATACTCAGCTTAGCATCAGCTAGCACCTCTAGATCCCTTTCTGCAGGGCTTCTCTCCAGCCACTCCTGTCCCAGACACCTGAGGTTTCAAAAAATTGAGCAGTCACGACAGGGAGATAGCAAATTTTGCTGCAACTCATTCTTTCAAATACCTACTATTCCAGGAAGTCCACCACATATGACAAAATTTGTCTGTTTAATTGCACCTTCTCTAGTATTTGACATAGCCATCTATAATTATGACAAACAGTTTGGTGTTTTAATGCAGCAAGGTTTTAACACAGTGTTCCTTTTGAGTATAAGCATTGCAGCATGGCTCTGCTTTTCCCATCTTTACTTTCCACGTCAGCATCTATTTCACTCTTTACCTGAATGTGACTTGTTTCCCTCTCCAAAGAATTTTAAAATATTTGGGAAACTGATCCATCTCTTCATAAGTGAGTTGAATGATTTTCAAAATTTGTACATTCTTCTCTTCAAGCTTTTTTCAGAAGGTAAGTCAAGAAAATGTCTCAATAGCTGCTATAGCTAAAAAGAAACCTCTGCCCCAGCTTCTAAATTGCCTGAGTATCTTGAAAGGCTCTGATGATAGCTTCCTGAAAAGCAGACCAACCCTTTTAGTACAGCTTTTAACATTTCCCAGAACTTACTGATGTTGTGTTTATCTACTACAGGAATTAGAGATGAAAAGCAGAGCTTTAGGGTTCTTTCTAAATGTTCACCCTCCCATTTTTGGCACAGTGCTTTTCTTTATCCACTTATCTTTATCTTTTATCTTTCTTTATCCAGTTTTCTTTATCCAGTTATAACTTGGATTCACTTAAAATAGCAAATTTCTGATTTTATTTGCCCTGTATCAATGTTTAACGTTTGAAAGGGATTGTTCTCTCCCCACTGCTCCACAAACTTTTATTGAAATATTTTTTAAAATTATCTGTGACACTCTCAGTTTTTATCCTGGAATTCCAATTTTCCAATTTTCCCCAACTGAGTGATTGGTAATAGTTGGAAATGAAACCTGATGCAAGTAAAATACTAGTTTTGATCAACAGGATTATATACTTTGAGCAGATTTCTCTGTCATTTCTGCTGCTCTTCTTTGGAAGCGTATAACTGCAGTTACAGAGATCCTGACTTTTTCAATATGTCTACTAGCAGGTATTTTAATAAAATTGAGGTGTATAATAAGTTTTATAGGGGGAGGCACTGCAAGTCAGAGTCAATATGTGTGTCCAAGATGTCCATTTCAAAGGTATCACTGGTCATTTTTTAGCCAAACTCTATGTTTCCCTTACCAGATTCAGAAAAGTTTTTCCATTCTGCTAATGTATTACTATATTGCCTTGTCATCTGACAGAGGTTCCCTCCCTTGAGCACTGCTACAGTGTAGCTGGGTAGACTCAGTCAAACCTATAAATGAGGCAGAAAGTAAATGGCTTCATTCAAATCCCAGCCCAAACTTATCCATACATTAACATCCTCACAGCTGAAACACAGCAAGCTGTGAATGAGAACACAGAAAAATATTGCTGTCTATGAACATACAGGAGATGCATTTCTTTCTTACAGCACTGAGTACCTGAAGTACTCAGTTCCTGAGTACATTTTTACAAAGTATGCCTTGTCAATCCCTTTTCTTTTCTTAGCCTTGTGTATCATATAATACAGTTTGACTGCAAGCTCTAATCACGAATAAAAGAGCCTGCTTATATTTTACAGATTTGTATTTTCTTACTCTCATAAGCAGAATAAATGTCATGGTAAGGAAAACGAGTCTTTCTATTTTGGATAAATAATTTGTGCATTTTTTCACTCATATTGCACATGACTGCCAAACAGGATTCTCCAAGCATTTCTGTGAAATTATGGTTAGCTTTATGGAAGCCAGAATTGTCCATCCCTGGGGGTGCAACTATGAAATTCGTCTTTGCTTTCCACTCCATCTTTTATCTCTTTTGAAAGAAAACAGTCACAAAATTTTGTGGTTTGTATGCTGCTTGCACAGTGAACTGAGAAAAAAGATCACCATTGTTTTTTCCACAGCTTCACCTCTCATGCCTTTATTTTTTCTAAGGTAAAAGCTACCATCTTATATCTGTTTCACAAAGCTCCCAAGTTTTGACATTAGCAAAATATGGCATAATTTTGTTGCAGAACCACTTTGTAGATTAATATACATCTGCATGCAAAACTGATCACTGCTGCATAAGAACGTATATGTCATCTATCACTACTAAAGATATGAAGCAGCATGAAAATTGGGAGCTCTTGAACACAACTAATGACTTATGTTCACTCTACATGGCAGCTTGGGTGCAATGTCAAATTTCAGCTATAGTGTAGGAGATGAAAACTATTCTCAAAGAGCACATTTAGACCAAAGCACCGTGCACACGGTCACCTGCTTCTACCTTCCCTCTCATCCAACTTGTGGAGAGACGTACGCCTGCCTCAAGCTAGTGCATTCCTCTGGAGACAAGGCATGCATGTGTGATAAGCTGTGCTTCATGTCCCTGCTGAACTGTTTTACAGGGTGGAAACACAGATACCACAAGTTCATGTCTGCATAACACTTTACTGCCCATCCTCCAAACACTGCATGTTTTTGCCCTTTCAGTTGGTTATTTTCATCTTACCTCCTCTGTGCTATAAAGTTGCACATGTTCTGCTCTTATTCCTGTGTAACTGCAAAGCATCTGGGTCCCACACAGCACATTAGTGACTAAAAGAGCATGCAAGTATCTTGGCTAGTCTCTTCTGTGAGTGTAACAAGGCTATAGTTTTTGTAAGAGACAGGAGAGACAAATGCCACAACTTCTGACCCTTAATTCTGACTGCTGGTGATTCGTCTTCTAGAACAAAAGAAGGGGTAAAAGCACAGTAGGACCATGCAAAAGAGATGCTTGCATAATAGCACACACAGTTTTAGTGTAGCCCTTGAACCTGAGAATCCAGGGCCAGTGTGAGAAAGAGCTTGCAAATGCCTTTGGTGAACTGTCCTCACAACAAGTTCAGAAGCAGACCTGGAGATGAGCTAGTGGAAAATGAGTCAGATGTGTAAGCCCAGTGCATACTGACCATCTTTATTATTACTATGCCAGAAAGAAGAGTGCAAAAGTGAGGTTGTGACTAAAACTATTCTGCAAACTAAAATACTACATGCAAAGGGATGCATTAAAACATTTCCCTGTCCTTCTTTGGTATGTGTGGTCAAAACTGACCCAAGTAAGAGAGAAAAAATAAAACAGCTAGACTTACTTTCTCTTCCCTGTTACAGTGCAGCATCATATATGCACATACAGGTTACAGGCTTAAGTGTATACCTTTGAGAAAACTATATCTTCTTTTTAACAAATGAGTGGCACTAGTTGAACAACAAAATATAAATTCCTTAGATGGCAAAACTGAAAATTATACATAGAGAGCACATATAGAGAGAGCAAGTTCCTATGCACGTGCTCAATTGAAAACCGAAGTTTGTGGGCTGACTTGGTTTGCCCTGGTAATGCTCTTGCAATCGGTTCTGTTGTTAGCCTCTGTCCTAGAGTTCCAAGCTTGCACAAGTTGCCAGACTTTGGTCCCCGTTTGGACAGTTTGTTCTGTGTCTTGACTGTATCCAGAATCCTGTCACTGCTGCAGAGGGTAAATTGTCTCTATTACCACTCCTGTCATCCAAACTCAGACATTTACTAGCATTTGCCCAATTTTCCCTTGTTCCTGTAAGTGCTGTTTCCAAACTTTTCTTAGAGCAGAAACTCAACAGGGCACTAGGAAGAAAGAAAAAGAATAGCTTTCGCAGTCTGAGATACTCTACTCTCTTTGGCATGCTTTACTGCTAATTATCAACAACAACAAAAAGATTTTTTAATGGGGTCTCAGCTATCTGACCTCTTTTCCACTTTTGTACATCTGAAATAATAATATTTTCTAGGCTTCTCAAGTTTAAAATAACACTAACTGTGGTAACAGCATCATCATGTTAAACTGTTATCTTTCAATAACAGTTCTCCTGTAAAATATTTTTTAATTAATTAAAACAAAAATTCCTGACAACATTTGTCTTTTGCACGTGTACTACTAGAAAAATGTCTTTAAAACTTAGCATAAAAAAGATATTCCAGATGTACAGTTTTCTCTTCCCTTCTTTTAATATCAAATGTGTGTGAGGAAGATGCTCTTCCTTGAGACAAAAGGTATGTGCTGACATTTACTGTCTTAGCTGACTGAAACAGTGCCCTTAAGGCATCAACCAGAGTGGAGAAAGCCTGACAGTGTATTCCACATACCTTGTGTAACTTACATTAGGCTTATAACTAATCATACAAGAATTATCCAGTTGTTAGCAGACAACTGGAACATCTACACTAACTACAGTATTCCTTTCTCCCTTCATGTGATCTGGGGAATGTTAATAAACTGCTTTTAGTACACCATGCCTTGGTGTGCAAGTCAGCAAAAGTTGGGAAGCTATAGACAGACATTTTAAAGGATTAACATCTCAGAAAAAGGATATGAAACCGATAAAAGACACACAATGTCAAACCAGCTGACTCCAAATCCATACATAAGAGCAGCATATAATGCTGAATCCCTCTCAGCATTGCTTAATTGCTTGTCTCAGTCAACCTGCAGTGCAAATATCTATTTCAATTGCTTGCCTTGTACTCAGCTGCGGTGATGACAGATGCACTGAGTAGTCATACCCAGCTTGCACTACCCTGATATTTCATACAAAAATGTCCTTTTTTATTCTTATAGATATGGTTCAGGAGGTACAGCATTTCTCCAAACCTCCAGATGGTTTACTAAGTGTTACTATCCTGCTACAAGCCTACTACTCTACGCTGCTAACTGTTACAGAAAACTTCCTGAAAAAATCAACAACGTGATTTGAGGGCTTAAGGTCCCAACTTATCTTGGTATGTGCATTGCAGCTTGTGTCAGTATGTTGTTCCCTCTAAAGGGCATGCTAGGGGGAGCCAGGTGGAGTCAATAATCCTGGTGCAAGTCTCAACATTAAATCCCTGAAAACCGGACACTATTTCAGACACATTAAAAATGTTTATCACCTCTGGACAGGGCACACTGTAACACTCACTTCACAACCTCTGCCAGCGTTGTACCCCACACCATGCTGGTACCAAATGGTTTGCTGCTGAGCTGTAGCACCTTAGATTTACTAGCCTGACAGAAATTTCTTTTTATGCTGTATGTGAGGTAAGGAAAGGAGTAAACTCCTCACATGTCTCCATGAAGTTCTGGAGCTATTGTTGGCTAGGCAGAATTTTGCATGGCACCACGACCACAACCTAGCACTAGGTCTCCTGCACTAAGCATGGGAGATATGCAGCATGCACTGAGTCTCTATAGTCAGTCATAAATGTAACCTTGCAGTCTTCCAAAGTTCAGAAAATTCAGAAACTACTGTTGCCTCATCATCTCCACCCAACCACCCTGCAGTGTGACTACCTTCTGCCCCAGCAGAAGAATCTCACCCAGTGGACCCTGTTTGGTAGGTTCTGAAGAAACAGAAAAGAAAATCTTTCAGAGCTGTAAGTGCTCAGGGAAAGAAAGCGTGCATCAAACCCACTTCTTTACATGCTAAGAAATCACTTTCTCAGCCCTATATACCATGAAACAGTTCCTAGGTTCCTGTTAGCTAAGTGTTGCATATTTTAGGATAGAGGCCCCGGAATCCTGTTACCAGGCTATGCCACAGATACAGGTGGTATAGAGAATGCAAAACTGAGGTGCCTTCACAGGTACAAAACTAGGCCAGAACATAGAAAAATGCTGCAGATCAGAAATACACTAAGCAGTATTTGGAAAGGCATGAAGGGCCAGTGAAGTCATCTGAGATCTAAGCACAGTCAGTACACATTACTTGGAAAAGTTATCAATTTACTCTTTTTTTTTTCCCTTTTTCTGCTAACCCATCCCAATTGAGTATAATGGACTAATTTTGTTACAACTGGTGCAAAATTGGCCTAAAGACTCATGTGAGGTTATTCACTAAGGCATACCCTACCTTCAATGTGTATGTGAGAGAGATTATTATTTTTTGCCACCCCAGCCACCCTCAAAAAGAGAGTCCAGCTGTTGGCTTCTTTCACAGCCAGAGATCAGAACATATTACTTTACATTTTCAACGCTGGTCGTGCAAGTAAAAAGGCATCTTAAAGACTTTGTAAGTTAAAGCTGAAATTCTCCAAAGCCTCCACAGATCATGGGGCTTATGGCTTTCATTGAGTCATAGCTTACAGACTTTAAAGGCCAGAAAGGAGCATTAGATCATAGGTCTAACCTGTACATTGCAGTTCATTAAACTTCAGTTACTCCTGTGCTGAGCTCAGTAACTTCTGTTTGCCTAAAGCGTATCTTCTATAAAGGCATACAGCCTTGATCTAAAGACATCAAAAGAGGAAGAAACCACTGCTTCCCTCAGTATTTTGTTCCTGTGGTTAATCAAACTCCTAGTTATAAATGTATGTATTATTCTAATTTGAGCTTTTGTGGTTTCAGTTCACAGACATAGGTCCTTGATATGCTTTTTTTTCTAAAAGAGTCCTTCAGTTCCCAGTATTTTCTTCCCTTGGAAGTATGCACACACAGTAATCAAAAGTCACCTCCCAATCTTCTTTTTGATAAAGCAAACAGATGGTGTTCTTTTATCTCTCATTATAAGCCTTTCCAGTCCTTCAATCATTTTTGTGGCTCTCTTCTGTACTTTCTCCAATTTGCCATTTTTTTTTAAAGTGGAAAACAGTTGTACAAAAAAATCCAGTGTCCATTTCACTAATAATGTATAAAGAACATAATTATTCATCCTTACTATTCCTGTTCACTACTCCCTTGCTTATATGCGCAAGGATTTTTGATTACCCCTTTTTGCCACAGCATTACACACAACAGGCACTCACACCCAACTATTTGTTGTTTATGACTTTTAAATGCTTCTTAGAGTTACTGTCTTCCAATTTCTTGCCCCAAAAGTTTTCCTTACCATAACTTGCTGTAACGCCACATTGGACAACGAGTTCACCAACATCCATTTTCCTAAGTGTAATTACTTTTAATATTGCTATGAAGCCCCAGCTTCTGAAAGCATGTGATTATTCAATAATTTTCACTGTCTTTTAAAAAAAAAAAAAGGTATCTACCCTCTGTGTTTGAAGATGTGCCTTGTTGTACCTGAAACATTAGGAAGTTCAGGGTAAACTTAAAAAAATTTAAAAGTTATAATTTAAAAAGGCTTATGCCTTTTAAACTAATACATTGTTTTTTGAGTATGAGGTTGAGATATCTGAAGAAAAACAATGTGACAGTAAGCATTATATAAATAAATCCACACTATATCTGGTTTTATGCAGTGAGCAACAATTTGCATTTCCCTGACAAATAAAACTTATGCAAATAAGATTCCTAGAGCTCAACAGCTGCAAGGCTTCTACCATTCTCATGCTTTTTGGTCTTTCAGAAAAGCTTTTATGGAACTGATGAAGCACTGGAAATACAACGGGAAGTTTGAAGAGAATAATGAAGGACAATAAGGAAGATTAAAAGCAAACAAAGAAACAAATAAAGGGATACCATCAAAATTTACAAAGACTGTAAAACTGCAGGTCAAAAACAATCTGTACTCTGGGTTATTTAACACCAGTAATAGAATACCACAAAGTATAGATATGTATGTTCACATTTGTGATTTTATTTCTATCCTAACAGATCTTATCCAGCTAAAAATGCTGAAATGGTAACTGAACTGAAAATGTATATATATATCTGAGAATTAGCTGAAGAACACATCTTGAAAAAGTAAAGTTATATGAGCCAAGCTGTAAATTTGTGTTATGAACATCTGTGCCTGCAGTACAATATTGATTTTACTCCTGAGTAATACTACAGATTGGAGAGATCTAGAATGCAATAAAGTTATAAAAGGAAAGTTTTTATTTGACCCAGTGACTTGATGATTCAGATGGGTTTTAAAAGATTAAAGGAGATAAAATCAAACTAAAATGAAAAAAAATACCCAAACTCTTTAAAAGTCTGCTTTCCTTTTTACTAGAAAATAAAGCTACTTTCACTCAACTTCCCTCTGCCCTAAGTTATTTGTAGAACTCCATATTTTATTTAAATATTCAAAATATGTACTAAGATGCAGGGAGATGTTGCTTCATTCCTGTTATTTATGAAATAGGCTTCAGGGCTTCACTGAAGAAAAATAGGAAATCTGCTTTGATTTGTGCGGGCCAGGTAATTTCAGGTTATACCTCAAGATTAAATGTATACACTGCAGAAAAGGGAGCTACTGGCACAGGGAAGACAAATATAAATAAATATTTGGTCACTCTGATAATTTTAAAAAGACTTAGCTATGGATTCTGGATATTTTAATATACTCACTCCATGCATTGTATGGGGAAGAGACACACAGAAGTAAGATTTGCATAAAATAATCCCTATACAAACCAGAATACAACTTAACTCCCTTATTTATCTCTCCAAGTCTAGGAATTCAAATAAAACGTTGTTGTTTTGATTTTTTTATCAATTTTCTCTGCTACATAAAATTTTACACAAAACAAAACATATTTCAAAATAAACTTTCCTTTACCTTTGCACTATTGAGAAACCAGAGCTTAATGCTAATAACAAACAGCATCTATGTAGAATGAGGCAAAGAACACCACAGACAATGACGCATATGCCAGAGGCTAATTCTGCCATCAGCAGAATTTCAGATTGAAACAGTTGTAAGTAAATGTAAATTAACAGTTTAAATTGTGTGTAAAGTCTTTTCAAACACAATCAGAACAGAAAATTACACCTCGCAGGGAGGAGAATTTGTTAAGGAAACAGGTAATTTGACCATAAATAATCAAAATGAGAGGGACCTGATTGTTTCTGAAAACAAATGCTAACAGGCAAGTTAAGCATCCAGAGACATCCAAATATAAGCAAGAAATAGGAACTACCTAGTTCTGAACAAAATCCCCCAACATTCTGGAACTGCAGTACTAGTGTGCTGTCTCACTGCTTCTAGTAAACCAAAATCATGATACTAAATAGAGAATAGGAAGAACATTTGACATAGAAATTAGTTCCAGTCAGTTGCCCATTACTTTGAATTTGTAAAAATCTCCAACTAACAAACTTCAAAAAACCATATATTGTAACAAGAACAGGAGGCTATTGCCATTGGCAAGACAACGGGTATACTAATGTCTTACTACCAATTCTGGATACCAGCAGAACTGAATGAAAATCAGGGATTTATACCAGAGGTATCCCCTCTGCTTATCAGTAAGGTAGGAAAAAGGAAGAAAACATTGCTTTTTAAAAAATGTCAGCACTTAAAAAAAAAAAATCCCTGACAAAGGAATGATCAAACTACGAAATAGTAAAGTAACAACTAGAATCAGAAAAGTGCAAGAAAATAAGAGTTTGGTTTTCAAGATACAAAGATGTACACAAGATAACCTGTTCGGGGAGGAAGAAGAAAGAACAAGGCTAAGATAATTCTTCCACTCAGAGCAGTACATATGCTTTCAGGCACATTAAACTTCCCTGCATGCAGAAGGTGCATGGTTCTGCGCTGATAGATCACAGCAGTCAGAACTGTGGTGAGATCACCAAGTACAGAAAATGCACAGGCACCAGAACTGAAAAAAAATCCAAGATCCTAAACAGAAATGAAGTGCAAACCCAAAGCGCCCCATGCTTTTAGGAGCTATGTCTTAAGAAGCCCAGTAAAACTAGCGGGATGTGAGCTCCAACTAATTAAGCAATTACGAAATATATCTGGAAGTACATTGTACGTGATAGAGCCAGATTATTTCTGATATTTTAAAGTTCTAAGAATTGCCCCCAAGGAAACAAAATCTACTGAAGAAGATAATGCAAAGATGAGCATATCTTTGTTAGTTATATCAGAGTTACAACACTGAAGTAACGACTTAATACACAAAGGGTTATGTTAATATTTATGTGTGGTGTTTGAGCACAGCCAGGGTGGACAGTCTGATCCACGTGTTCACATAATAAGAGTTCTGCTGTCTTCCCTGTCACTCCATCCAGCTTAGCATCATGCTGCATGGGTACACATGGGTGAATCACCTGCAGCACCTGAACAGGATGTGTGGAGAGGCTTGGTGAATCAGTGATCCAGCATCAAGGCAAGAGGACATTATTTTCCTGGAGAGATCACTTTTTAAATGGGAGTTTCTGAATGCAAGTCATTTACAAAACCCGTTTTTGCTCTTCCTACAATGGAGGGCATTAGGTCTGGCTTTTTGTCCAAGCTTCAAATTTAATGTGTTTTTTTTTCCTGCTATGCACAGATAGATCATTGCAACATTCATGCAATCTCAGTAGTGTTGACAAAATAAAAGAGAATAAATGGCCACTGGGCAAAATCTAAAAACCTGTTTAAAACTGCATGTAATACATGGCATGAAAAGTACTATTTAATCTAGGATACCTTATTCCCTTTACTACAATAAACCAAAATCCTGGGTCACAGTTTCAAGTTCAAGCTCCTCCTCCATCTCCATTCACGTACATAGCTTCATATCAGATAAATATGAACTTGTTACATTTCAGCCTAGGGTTGTTACTTTTTTTTATTTTTTTTCAATGGTAGTTTGACCTCAGACCACACAAGTACCTTGTAAGAGGTGAGGATGAAGAGGCTGGTGAGCAGTAAGAACAGCTGTCATCTCATCATGATCGGAAGGATGTATGTACTCATAAATGCTATTACCAGTAAGCTCCACCTGTGAAGAGACATGTAACACATGAAGCAGTGCAGCTGGCTTTTTTTTTTTTTATTCCCAATAGTGCTCTTAAGTAACCTGCATACGCTGCATCTGGATAACTATATACCATTTTTAAAACATAAGTTGAATGTATCAAAATTGTGCTCCAAATTATACCCATTAAACTGAACTAATTCCTTCCTCGGCAGTTAACTAATATTATAGGGGCTTTTGTGGGAATTCCTGGTGATGACCCAGATACAGAAGAGCTGCTATTAGAGAGACCTGGCAAATTAAGTGAGCAGCTAGTAGGAAACTACTAGAGCAGCTGTAGAAATGTTACATTGCCACAAAATGGGATAAAATCTCTGCGAGCTGTATTAATGTCTCTCAAGAAGACAGATATTTAAAAAAAAAAAAAAAAAATTCTACAGGTTCCCAGAAACTATCACCTGCATTCAGCTGGCAGCTAGGCCTTCAGAGCAAAATCCCTAGACCTACAGATTTCCTTTGTGTCCTTTCAAAGATGATCCACCACACTCAACACACAGTAGTGTGAAGAGTTCGAAACAGTAGCCAATGAATTCAAAAGGCAGATTTCTGAAGGTTTTCATAGGCACTGAATTGAGCCTTCACTGCTTTAAGTAAACAGGCACAGTATAGACTAGATCTATCTTAAATATCTGTGTATTCACTCTTCTCACTTGAACTTTGCTCGCACAGGAATGTGTTTCTGTCTTTCCCACTGTTGTACCCATAATAACTGTTGCACAAAAAAAATGAATGGCGTGCATCGTATGTCCTTTTTGCTAACTCTATTTGCCACGTATAAAACTCACCAACAAAAGTCTCCAGATAGATGTAGTAATTGATTTAAGGAGTGAACCAATACTTTGAGCCTGTGTTTTAAATTAGTGTCAGGCTGCCCAATTGTTCTGTGTGGCCTGATGTGCCTTGGGCCCCCAAGATCAGAGACAGCTGAGAGGTGAAGTAATTTAACCTATTCTTCTGAGCCAATCCTACTGATTTGCTAAGACGTGCGAGTTGCCTTTTCTTTGGAATAAATGAAGTTGTCTATCCCACAAAGCAATCTTTTTCTGAAAATGTTTCTCATCGTTCCATTTTCTGCATTATTCATGGAATGTCTCTTCCCAAGACTATGCAAACTAACTGTTTTTCAAGCCATCTATTCCCCACTGCTTCCTTCCAACAACCTCTCCCTGCAAAAACAAAAACACCAACACTGATTTGATATTCTAACCAGAACAAGATTTCACTGAATAAGGAAAAAAAAAGAGAGAAAGAAAGAGAAAAAAGAAAGGACAGATGGAGAGAGGAAAAAAAAAAAAAGATAAAGAAAGGCTGAGAGAAAGAGGTGAAGAAAGAGAAAGAGAGGAATAAAAGAAAGGAAGAGAAAGAGGACAAAACGGGGAGTTGAAGAGGAGAGGAGTTTATCGACATTTCTTCATTTATATAATTTTCTCTAAAAGTTCTCCTTAAAAAGCACTGGCTGTTTCTTTTCAGAATTGTAACAGGTGGGGACCTGTTATAGTAACACCCTGTATTCAAACTGTAGTGGCGGGGGGAGGAAGAACATACAATTGCACTTGAGTCATGCTTCTCAGTGCTTCTGTTTATTTTTAAATACATGGAGAAAAGTATATTGTAAATGTCTATAGCTATCTCCATAAATAACATAATCACCTACAGACATATAAAGCTGCTTTTTAAAAAATTCTATTAATGGTGATGGGCACTTCATTATGCTTAGTAAACCAGAAGATGAAAAAAATTATCATTGCAAAAACACACAGCTGTGGTGAGTGTTCATAGCAAAAGGAGTATCACTTATGACCCTGATCTTGTTATTTTATCTTTGGCTAACAGTGATTTTGCTGAAGGGTATGTTTTGCCTTTGAAATTAAAACAATTGTGTCAGAGATAACAGCTTCCAAAACAGAATCATTCATGGGTGGCTGTGTGCAAACAACCTCTTCCTTCAATATAAAGACTTTCTTACAAAAGCAACACCAACCAACCTGATGAGCAACATCAACTGTAGTAATCCAAAAGATTTTGTTGCATCTCTGTTACCAAGTATAGTCATAACCACATCAACATGCATCTATACTCTCTTACAAAGTATAACTCATGGATATCTCTTGCTTTTCCAAAAGTCCCTATCTGTTTCAGAAGGACTACTCACAGAAATACACATTTGTTCACAGGATTCACAGAACTGGACCCAAGGTCACAGTTTTAGCCAAACTGTAATTTGTATCCCAGGGCTTATATCTAAAATCCAAAACTAAAGTGCTTTGTCAAGCTAATGACTAGCTTTTCTCGTTATACACATAGGAATATTTTCTGCTCTGATGTACGCATTTGCAACCCCAGCAAAATCAGCAGGAGGTGAACACACAACACTGAAACCAAAATTGACTGTAAAAATGCGAGTGGAAACATAAAGCCGTCAGCAAAGAGATGGGGGCTATGTAAGAGTCAAATAACCAAAATATGTATACATAATTTTGAAACTGACCACAGTCTCCTGCTACGCATAGTGCATGCATGCTATTTTAAAGACTACAATGAAACACTGAAAACTTAAAAAAATAAATTATATGGTTCAATTCATAAACCTTCTAAAATCCCATGCCTCAGGCTTATTAAACCAGCTTCCTCGGTGCAGCTTTTTAATATCTGTAAATACCTGCTTACTACCAAATATCACTGTTTCCTACTAAGAGGTTTTTTATGTGTAACTCAGCTGCACATTTTTTTCCTGCCAAGAAACAATTCATAATAAACACAGAGGACTAAATAGATGGATTCTAGAGCAAATAATTACATATTTTGCCTTTCATATACTTATTTGATGAAAGTAAAATAAACTCTTGGAAAAGTTCAGATGTTTGTAGTTAAATATTTCAAGACTTATCAAAAGTCAAAGATGAGCTTGGCTCCCTCATGGACGCAGAAAATAGCTGGAATAAGCTCCAGACTTTCAAAATTAAAAGAAAAATAAAAAATCTTTCACCATTGTTTCCTAAGAGGATTTTCTTCTTCTTTCTATGTCTTCGGACTCTAAGTGGAAAAAATATATGGGGAATTTGAATTTATTTGCTATCCATGGGAAAAAAAGAGGCAAAGAATTGTCTCTCTCAGCTAGCACAAGTCACTTCAACACTGATCTAAGCCCAGCTGAAATTAGATGGAGGAGGAATTTCTACCCATCAGCATTTATAACATTTACTGTTAGAGTTGAGAGCAAAAACAGAACAAAATCCAAAGCCACAAATTAAGTGATAGGTCCACAAATGAAGATGTGGCCTTTTCAGAAATATTGTTTCTGATTCTCTGATGCAGCTGACAGAAATGAATGAAGTAGTGCTGAAAAACAATCCTTAACATTGTTTTTAAATTTTAAACTAGCTTAACTACACCAACAATTAAAGGGTTATTCAGAAGGTCTAATTTCTTTCTGCTGGAGTTAAATTCAAAAACAACTAGAAGATAAAGGCTACTGTAGTAGGTCTCAAAGAATATTCTGCAAAAAAATGGACTTCTATTAATGGACTTCTATTTAGTTTAAATATATATTTTTAAACAAATTGCATTTTAACTGGAAATGGATGTGTGGACTAGTTAATTGTCAAATTATTTAATAAAAAGGCCTTTCTGTACACACTCTAAAAGATTTTCTACAATCATCATCACTCTGGTCTCAGCTTGTATTGGCTGGAGCTCTATAAGAGGACTTGTTGAAAATACAGTGTGGGATTATGACTTGGTGAGGGAAACTTGCAGAACTTGCTTCTACAAACCAATCTCATTCTTGTTGATGTCAGTGGCAAAACTCCCAGTGATTTCTAGAGAAGTAGGAACAAGAACTCATTTAGAGCCCTCGGACGCTTACAGAAATATCCTAGTGTTAATGTATTAATATCCTAGCACGTAGGAGTAGCCCAGTATTAACACTAGTACTACTTGAAGCAAAATTGTCCCTTCAACACTGAGAAATAGAAAGAACAGATTAGATGATAAAACAGTATGAGGAAAGAGGGAAAAAAATCACTGCCTTGTTTAGCTGGGGGTTTGTATTTATAAATAAAAAAAACTGTGCACTGTGAAACCGCTGGAGCACTTAGTGTTTTGAGAGTCTAAAATCATACCCTTAAATTTCACATCCCTCTGTTGTCTCCAATGTACAGCTTTCTGGAGAGTTCAAGGATACAGCCCATTCATTTACAAATCTCTGCTGAAGTGAAATATTGGTAATTGTGCTTATTAAACTGACTTCAATAAGCAATATGACCAAATCCTCTAGGTTTCTTCAGCACCTCTTGCACTAAGGGTTTATAGATATTTACATGTGCAATGCACATGCAATTCAATCTGTGCAGAGGGCTGTAGGGGCATGAGGGCTAAATACAACTAAAGCCTGTATGATGCTTTCAGTTCCCTCTCCTTCAATGTGGCCAAGTCTATTTAGTGCCCTACTGATCCAGTTCTTCAGTTTCAGCAGTTGACTGGATAATACTGAGACCTACAAGATCTGATGACTTGATATTCCTCAAAAAGAAAGAAAAGAAAGAAACAATTTCTGGACAAAACCTGGAAGGTTAGTTAGCACTTATCAAACAGCAAGCAGCACAGGACAATGAGACTCCACTTCAGCAAGGACAGATGGGAACACTCAGAGCTTTGGAATAATTGTACTGACTAAATGAATCTGTTTAAGCAGACAGCAGCATGGTGGATCTTTTCAAAAGTTAGGGAGAGAAAAACTTTCAATAACGCTGTTGATTCAGAGTAGAAAATATGGCCTTTCTGTAGGAAAGTTTTTTCTAAAACAAAGTAATATTTAAAGTAATTTGAACATGCATTAAATGTTATGAAACAACTAATATTATACTGTAACAGACTTGCCTGAACAAACTGGTTGAACTAAGAATGTTCCCTGGACACATTTTTAAAAGTTGGCTGAAAAAAAGTATCCACACAGAATATTGATTCTCAAAATTACTTTTTCTAAAGGAGATTACAAAAAACCAGGGATTGCAGTTGCCTTTGGATTTAGAAGTGGTGTTTACAAGATAATATACTTGCTTTTTCTAGCTATTTAGAGTTCTATTTTTTCTCACAGCTGCTAATTCTAATATTGCTATTATTAAAACACATCCAAAGAACTTCACAGTTTTTCAATCAAAAATATTAGTTACTACCAAAGTTATAGTACACATATCATCTCCCCAACTCAGGCCCTTCTCTGTTTATTGGAATAGCCGCAGGGCATATTCCCCAGACATTTTCAGAGCATCCTGTGCTCTCTCACCTTCATCTCCTCATTTTTCTTCCCTCTGCTTGTCTTAATTTCACTTCATTTTACTCTGAGAAGTGTTTGAGCTGCAACTGGTTCTGAAGAAACAATTCTGTTTCTTGCAAGTCTCATCCAGGCCCCAGTGAAATTAATTAGGAGTTTTTCCATTGGATTTCAGCAAGCTTTAGGTCAGGTGCTGCCAATGAATTTGTGTAATACATTTACACACAAAGGTATGGAAGCTTGCACTCTGCAATAAATTCAGGCTATTTGCCCTTGTGCCTATCCCAAGAAGGCAAAAAATCAGAAATGTCCTTCTAAGAAAAAAAAAAAAGCAAAACAATAAAAACCCCCTTATACTTCTTGTGCAGAACAGTAGTAAACTGAGTTTTATGAGTTCTATCACAACCATATAAAACGCTTTACTGAAAAGACCACTGAGCTGGAAAAACTCAGGAAAAACTACCCTGAATTCCATGTGAACACTCATAAATCTGCCCCCCTTTTCTTTTTCTCCTAAAGCACATTTACCATAAAACTCATGTTCCACATCAGATTTCCTCTCTATTTCATAGCAAGTCTCAATATCTTACACAATCTAAAACTTATAGACTTGAATTCTAAACTTTATTTCAGACGTATAGCGTTACCACACAGGCAATGGGTTTGGGTTTCAAGCTCTGTACATATCTGCAATTTGCAATATCATATTATTTATTACCCTTCTTAAAGGTAATGAGGAGTAAAATACAATGAACAAGAAAAGATATAAAGACAGTCATGATGTGGCTGTAAGTAAAGGGAATTTGAGTATTTAAGTAAGACCATTTGTCAGAGAACAAAGTCGAAACTTCAAATATCCCTGCAAACAATGACGTTATATACATGGCAAGATACTAGTGTTGCGTTCCAAATCCAGTATCTGTATTTAACAGATAGACAGAATAAATCACTCATACCTGAGATAAGCCAAGATGTACAGACGCTGTTTCTGAGATGTACATTATTTTGCCATCTGATGCTACCACAAAAACAAAGCCATCCAAAGTCTGAAAAGGAGAAATATGTAGGGTAAATAGCAAGCACTCTGTTTAAACCATTTACAGTGAAAAAAATTTTGAAGCCTTTTGGAGGAAGATTGCTGTCCAACTTCAACAGCAGCAAACAGAAGCAAAATGTAAGGAACAGAAACCTTTGTCTGGTGCTGCCCCTACAAACTCTACGACACACACACGTTGTGAAATCCAGTTTATTCCACCTACAGATGCTAGCTTTACTGCTTCACTTTAAGTTAACATTCTCCCGTTGATTCTGGTTATTTTAGTACTTAGTACAAATCCTGAGCTATGTGGTACTTAGGGGAAGGTCTAGTACTAAGCAAGCCATTTTTTATGGTATAATTGGCAGACACAGCTTACCGCTATTTGCAATATATTTAATGGTACCATAAGCAATGCTTTAAATTTCTTTGACTATATTTTTAATAATGTCTTTCCAAACAGAGGGCTGGCTGCTATGTAGCCATGCAAACTTAGGAAAACAAAGTAGAATAACTCAGCATTCAAAACCTTATCACACGTGAAGAGAGATATTTATGCTCATTATGCGTATACTCAGTTTGTGAATCCTGACTAATGGTAATACTTAATGCAAGCTTGAGGTCAAATCCTATAAATTCTTATTGACGGGATATTGACTGGAAGGTAAATATCACTTGTGTGAGTAAAAACTAAAGTTTAATTTAGTTATATATAATTTGTATGAGAAAAAGTAATACAATGCAAACAATACAGGTTAGCCAGAGCTGGCCACGGTTTGGACGTACAGACTATCAGTTTGAGGGTACCTTGATTCTTCAGTGCCCAGTTTGAGGCAATTTTTTCAGTAGTATCTGATCTTCTCAGTCAAAAAGTATCCATTATCTCTAAGAGTTTAGGAAGCATTGATCAACACACACATATGAACATCATTGGAAAATATATGTGGAATAGAAAAAAAAAATTTGTTTACAGTCCACAGATAAAACAAATGCCTATTTTAATTCATCTTTTAAGCTACTGAACCAGAAGAGAAGCAATAAAATCCTGTATGCTTCATGTTCTTACAGTGCTGGTCCAATAAGAAAAATATTCTACATTATTCTCTGGCCTACTAACGATTCTGCAGCATGTAATTGAAAACAGATTACTCCCTGCCTTTACTTTTATTCTTTTTTGGAACATAAATTAAATTTTGTAGAATTATTTAAATGGGAAATAAATTATTGCATCCTTAGCCATAACTTTGCTTTTAAACACTGTCATCTTGCAATTGCTCTGCCCAGTATCATAACTAAAACCGCGTCAATGCTTCCATTACTGCATTATATGGTGCAGTACGTCTCTAAATTTCCTATACAGGAAAGCATATTTGAAGCTGAAACTTCACATGCAAGGTTTCAGTCGAAGAACCCTTTTAAAAAGTTTACAGTAAATGTGGGTTTATTAAAATGTTAAGCAATCATCATTCAGAAATAACTGTAAAATGAGTATTACAGGTGATTAGCATATAATATTACTTAAGTTCATTTAACGCCAGACAAAACGTGAAATGGCTAACAGGGAGGAGACGCGACTGTAAGCACAATTATTTTTGTGATATAACTAGATAGGTGTTTTCTAGGTAGGCCAGCGATTCCGAAAACAGCTTGATAGGACATAAGCTACTTGAAGCGGATTTTTTCAAGGCAAGAAACGCCTCCACATGAGATAATTTTGAGCTTTATCAATTCCCGTTTACCACACGTGTGTGTGTGGTCAGTCACGCGGGCTTCAAACCACTCTACCGGCAGCGTGCGCTCATTATTATTTTTTTTTTAAATTTTCTATTTGCTTTTTATTTATTTTTACTTCAGGAGGCCGGGCCATACTTCGCAGGGCTGCAGTAACGAATAAATAACCCTGCGCGTCGCACACCTTTCCCGGCTGGCCCACCCTGCCGCCGGCTTCACCTCCCTCCAACTACCTGAGGGAGGGGGCTGCGCACGGCCCTCCGCCAGCGGCCGGGGCGCGAGGCGGCCGTTAACAGCCAACGGCCGGGGCTGCCGGCCCCGAAGGTCGGCCGGCTGGCGGGGAGGAAGGTGGGCGAGCCCCCCTGGCGACTGGGGTCGGGGGAGAGTGGGGGCGCTTTCCCCCCCC
>JAOXJM010000001.1:114013607-114028775 GCA_026413425.1 Tringa solitaria | reverse complement strand
TTTTGATAACTTGACTTTAACAATAAGGCAAGTTAAGGAAGGAGTTTCAGCTCTAAACTCTAAATTTCCTGGGATTTGACAGATTAAATCAAATCCTTAAGGCTGTTTTACCATAGCTTTTTTTTTCTGCACAAGCGTCTGATTTATGTCCTCTTTTTATTGCATGAACCTTTGTCTCAGTACTATTTGATTTAGTCTACTAATGGCTCTCAGCTGATTTTATTTTAGTATCTGCAAATTTTTGCACACAAAGCTAGACAAATGCAGTGCAGGGATAAATTAAATTGTGTAATTTAGTGAAAAAGCAAGTTACTAAAGAGAACAAGGTTTTAACTGTTGATCCAAACCAGCTCTGCACGTAAACAATGGATCCTTGGTGTTTACTGTATGCTATCTGTCTGAATACAAGGATTACTGTTTCCTCTGGTGTAGCAACTGGCTGGAGGTTCTCACTAGTAGCTGTTATTAGTAGCAATGACACATTAATTGAACTTCACTGCTTCCAGGTGTGTGGCACACTCCGGGGTCACCCAGTGCACTACAGTTTCATGTGTATTCAATTACTGTAGCGTTATGAAGGAATGCAACATGTCATGCATTAAAATGTCAATTACTACTTTTTATGGGATAGAGGATAAAATAAACCAATCAGCTTTTCCTAGCATTGGTTTTGTCTGCTTGGTCACTGTAAGCATCCAGTGAAGCATGTCTTTATAACCTACCTCATCTATGCAACCAGAACAGAAAGAGAAATGTGTTTAGACATCACTGCTCACTCTTGCAAATTGTTAGTTTACTTGTGTATAAATGAGTGGCTTGGATGGATCATGCAGTGCTGTTGTTAGTGACACATCACAGAACCATTGTTTGGGTTGGAAGGGACTTTTAAAGGTCATCTAGTCCAACCCCCCTGCAATGTAGAGGGACATCTTCAACTAGATCAGGTTGCTTAGAACCCTGTCCAGCCTGACCGTGAATGTTTCCAGGGATGGGGCATCCTGTTATGAATGAATCAATAACAGTCCACCTCAGTGGTTTCATCTGAGACGCTCCTCAAGGTCATGGGCACAGACTCTCAAGTGTTTTCAGGGACACAAAATGTCTGACACTCTGCCCTCTATTCAAGTCAGCAATAACATCTTTGCTAGAGCAGATCCAGTTGAGCTTCACAGTTTTTTCCAGCAATTTTTACAGTGTAAATGTTCACCCCACAGATTCCCTAGGAAATGTCCCCCTTTAAGAGAAGTGCCTTCTTTTATCAAGGTGTTCTCCCCAAGAAAGTCTCTTTCCTGGTGCCCCTTCAGACATGTTGTTGTTGTTGTGAAATCACTTAAAATCCAACCTTTTGGATTAGATGGAAGGTGGAATCTTTCAAAGCAAATTTTAGCTAAAGGAGATGGAATAAAAAATATCTTTGCAATATTTTTATTGGAGAATATTTTCACATTTCTAATTATGTTTCATGAAATTTTAATGCTCATGGTCTTTTCTGGTAAAATATTTTTAAGAACTCTTTGAAAATTATTTGTTGGCCTCGAAGTTGAGTTCAAGAAGTGAATGATTACCAAGCCACATGGGCTGTGTCATGGTCAGCTGAATACTTAGCAGCAGCATTTTATTGTGTTGTTGCTTAAGCCCACATGCTGTTGCTTAAGCCTTACATTTGTAAGATTGGCATACATATCCTCATAAGGATCGAGATAAATGTATTACTAAATGAAGGTAGAGATTTTGGGGTTGAGATTTTGAGATTCAGGGTTGGACTAGATGATCTCCAGAGGTCCCTTCCAACCCCATATCATTCTGTGATTCTCTGTGATTTATGTAGAATTTAATTTGTGGAGCTTTTTGGTCTGTTTCCATGGGCCTTCCTTACCTTGGAAGCTGGCAGAGGTAGGAACTTCTGCAGCGCTGGTAAGGACATAGGACCAACCTCCTGCATCAATAACATGCTGAAGAAACATCCTAACTGCTCCAAATGAGATCTTTTAAAAGCTATCATAAACTATGAATTAAGAGAATGAACCTTTTATATGGAAGCCTTGGAACAGTGGAAAATAACGCAGTCTAAAGTCATCCTGCATTCATGCCTGATATGTTTTGTACCCCATTAAATTTCAATTGAATAGCTACAGGAGGTTTAACCCATGATTTTGAAAGTCATTTTGAAAGGTATCAGGATGGGATCACAAACATCCAGCACAGCCAAGCCAGGAACAGTAACTGAACCTTAGTGCCTTAGTTTCCCCGTTTCTCTGCTGGAAATGTGCTGCGAGGAAGTGTGATCCCAGGGAGGTTCCTTGTCTGTCATACCAAAGGCTTGTGGTATTCAACTGCACGATGTAGAGTTCAACCCAGGAATAAGACAATTTTTACTAAGGAATATGATAAATTTCTCGTAACTCGATGCCTTTAAAATTAACTTGAGTGGCATGTTGATTCAAAAGCCCCAAGTCTTATTGCTAGCTCCTTACATTTTATACCACTTCCATGAGGCTAAACACACATAAGTCACATAAGTGGCATCCTGGATCCCGCTGCAGATTCGGGGAGATCTCTGAGAAAGAGAAGAAAAAATTGTAATGATCCCTTCTTATCTTAAAACTTATGAAACTGTCCCTGATCATGTAGGAAGATGCTTACAAAATTCAAAAAGCACTCATTTTCCAATTCTCTTTTTAAAGCTGTAATCACATACAATAACTAGTTGCCTTTTGGGAGAGAATATATATAAGCTAAATAAATACATGTTGCCAATTTTAAGCCAAAAAATGTTAAAAAAAGACGTCCAAGCACACTAACAGTTCTTTAAGTCCCTGAGTGTCAGAAACAAATTTATTTTAATGGTTTCTTCAAAAGAATGCAGACGCCTGAAAAGTTGTGTAAATCCTTTCTGCTGCAAGCAACCTATTTAAAGATACAATGACAAACACACACTCATGATATAAAACAATATCTCTACACATGCATATGTATATAAATACACATATGAATGGTTATGTAGAATGTTAAGTTGCACATCATTACTTTAGAAACAGCATAAATGTCTCTTTCTGATCTTTGTGTTCTTGAAAAATTCCCAAACTCCTCACCAAATTCTAGATCACACAGCATTTAAAAACAAAAGTGCAAAATATGGACTGTGACCATGTCTTATTTATAAATATGTGCTATAAAAAGCGAGAATGTACACTTTATTTTTAAATTCAATACACAAGGGGATATTGTTTTAAGGAAACATTCAAAGTAGCTGCCTTGAAAGACGAATTCTCAAAATGAAGAATAATACAGATAATTTGAATAGTGCCATTGAAAGGAAGGAAGTTCTGAAGCAGCCTTTGGTTTTGCACAGTTGTGCTGAATTCTTTGATGCAATTATTTATTGCTGGCACAGATGAATGACATGACACAACACATTGCCCTGGGGGGGCGGCAGAAGACAGATAAACCTCTATGGAAAACATTGCTGCCCTCTTACTTTAGGTGTTTAGCCTAGACAGTTAGGAGTGTGGGTAGCCAGTATGAGCTATCAGAGAGTGAGATGCTTGATTCCTCAGAGCAACTACAACAGGGATTTTGCCCGGGCTTCTGCCTTAGTCCCTCTAAAATACATGCCTCTCAAAAGATGAGACCCTCTCCCCTCAGTGAAAACTCACCATCTCATTTCACTCACTTCAGCAGAGTTTTTCTGCTCCGTTAAATATCTATTCTGTCATTGTGTTATGGGAGAAGACCATCCATCCATTAAGAACTGGGCACAGGCAATTTGGATGAGAAATGGTAATGTATTTTGTACTTTGTTGACTGAGGCGTCTGTGCGGGCAGTATATTCCTAATTTTAAGTGGTATCACTGACTGCTGGGACTGCTGACATGATTAAAATTAAGCGCAGGTTTCAGTCCCTTCCTGAATCAAAGTTTAAACGAGATTCGAAATGGTTGCTTGACTTTACATCACATTAACATTAGCAATTTCCTGGCTATTGTTTTTCTTCCCCCACAGTGGTGACTTTTCCAAAATAGATCCCTCATCTGACTGTAAAGGTAAATGAAAATCAGGCCCATTAAATTTACTGTCTGTAAAACACTAATGCTTAACAAACAGTATCTTTACATTTAGATGGCATTTTTATCCTGAGGAATCTCAAATCACTCTATAAACTCTGACCTTGATCCTAAAGTCACTTACATACGTGAGCAACTTTATATTGCATATTGAACAGGATCACACGTAAAAGTAAAATTACCCAAAAGTTTAAGTGTTCTCATACTGGACACTCTTCTGTATAAGTGTCACTCTGGACAACTGTTATTAAGATTTGTGATTTATGCACAAACAATATTCTCCAATTCAGTCAGGTTTCAGAAATGTATGCTGTTTACCATATATCAAGTAATGTTTCTTGTCTGCATCCTCACAGCTGTTGCCTTCATCCTTTTAAAGGAATGCAAGTAATTCCAGGATTTATTGGCAACTGTCACAAGAAAAGTGTTAATGAAAATCAGTACCACAAGTCACATAAACTAGGCATCAGTTAGCATTTTTTTCACACTATATTCTCATATACTGTAAATGTCAGATTAAAATTCACTAAGCATGTGGTGACATCTGGTTGTTTTGCCAGATTTCATAGCCTTATTACGTTAACTAATCTGATGAAAAGGTAAGTTGAACAAGTCCATAACAATATCACTCATAACTATAACTCCTATAAATTCTCCTTGACTGCAGGCTCTACTTAATACCTAGACAAGGCATCCTAATTTAGAAAGAAGCTTCTCTCAGGATGCCCTAATTTTTTTTATTTTATTTTTTTTTTAATTCTGAATTATATGAGCACAGAATTTAAAAGAATCTCTTGTATCAGAAGGCTGAGTCTTTTTTGTTGCAGCCAGTCACATTATGTAGCTTTTTCACAGGCTGACCACACTGCAGCTTAAATGCAGCCAGACCATCTTTTAGCCCAGTTGCAATGCCCCAATCCTTTTGCCAGTAGATGCCTATCACCTTCCACATACAAGGTGACAGTGTATTTATGTGGGACATAGTGGCTCTTACATGCCAGGTTCAGAAGGAATTGCCTTGTAGGCTGCTACTTAAAAAAATCTTTAAGGGACAGATTTCTATATACTGTCTTCAGGGTCCTTTTGAAGTAGCAAAGTATCACGATGTCGTACGCATCTGTTAAAAGTCCTGAACATGCTGTAAAATACTCAAAAGAAGTGTCCTGATGAAGGTTGACTTAATAGTTTTAAAGCAAGATATAAAAGATAGATTCTTCTCTCTTATTTCTTTCATTCATCTTGACACTTGACAATCCTGCCTCTGCTAGGGTCAGCATGGGATTTGCTGTTTTACTCTTGTTGGACAACACTGCTCATGGTGGGAAAGATTCTGAGATTAGCAACTGCCTTTGAAAAACAAATGCCTTTCCCTCCCTCTCCTTCACTCGTTCTGTCAGTCTTTTGTTCAGTTCCACATTTAACCAAAACAATGCAACAATAGCAGAAAACATTCTATATCAAATGTTTGTCTTCTAGAAATTCAGTGGAATAGAATTTGGTCATTATTTAACTTGCATAACTTAGGATGTAATGAACAACAAGGACACTCACACTTTTATTTTACTAAGCTTTTTCAAAAAATCTATTTTAGTCAGAGAGAAAATATTTGATGTGATTGTACTCTATTTTCTTCAGCAGAAAAAAAATATTGTCAAAATCATTCAGATAAAGTGTCTTCTTCATTTTCCTTATATTACATATAATTTCACACACCATATAAAATATGCTCATATATCTGGAGGGCTCTGTCTGTACTTAGAACTGATACACATGCTAGATGCTGATTATTCTACTCAAGCACTTCTCATTATTCTATTTAAGTACTGATCACTCAGCACGGTCTGAAGATAAGATAAAAATCAGCTTTATTTCTTATTCTGAGAAAAGCTGACATCAGGATCAATAAATCCTGACAGAAGCTATTAACATTTTAATGAGTTACTCAATAATATTCTAAAGATGTGCTGGCAAGTCAAGCCTCCTTTGATTAAGGACAAATTTCTTAGACTACTGTAAATATATATTTCAAGGTCCAGAATGCAAAGCTGTCACTTATCAATCAAGAAAAAAGGGCAAAAGTCATGACTAAAGAAGCTAAGGAAGGGGCTGTCCACATGATTATAATGATTACTGTACATGGTGGAGCTTTTTAAGATGCCATTCATCTTAAACAAACAGAGCCAAATATTAATCGTGGGGTTGTGTGTTTGGTTGGCATACAATTGAAGAAGCGTCCATGACTTCCTCCTACGACGTATAGAAACCCCACAATGTTGGGAGCAGTCGGACATGTCTATACATGGTTGAACGGAACAGCAAATACGGGCAGTAAGCCAGGTGCACGGGAAAGCAAGTGTCTGTGCAAACTCTGCTGGGCCTCAAGAAAAAGGCACAAGGGGCCAACAGGGTGAAATATACTTGTCTAAGGGCAAATTTTGCCCTTTTGACTGCATGATTTAGTTGCGCTAAAATGGATCTGGATTTGACCCGAGGAGGGATGTTACCTGACATAGTGTTAAACGTTGCAATAAATCTGTTGTCAGGATCATGCTATTGAACATAATGCCAATAGGTTACAGGAAAATCCTGGCTGAGTTGCCGTGCTTACAGAATATTGACCTGAGTGCAACATTTTAATAAACAAATATGAGTCTTTGAACACAAAGTCAGACGTGACTTTTCTAATGGAGGCAATCCAATAGAATCCAAAGTAACTGCAATAAAGCTGGGCACAGCAAAGGGCTGTAGGGGATCTCCACTGAGACACAGGAGAAAGCTGGGTAGGTCACATAAAATCACATTAGCAAGTCTTCCCTGTAAATATGAACATATGGAAACATGAACCATGAAACCAGCCAAAAAGTAACTCGCGTTATTAGATAAGCCCTCTGTGGGCCTGCCGTACTCACAATGAAAGCATTCATTGATTTCAGTAGGAGATATTGCTCTGAACATGAGATGAAACTCTCGTCAAAATATGAAAGTAAAAGGCTGCAAACACAGAAAGGGCAGCACAATGATCTCAAATATTTTGTGTCTTTGATGATAAACTCCTTGAAGGTGGCTTGTGATGTTCTAACACCCGAGTTTCCAGTTCCTAATGTAAGAAACATACATTTAGGTGAAGACTCAGAGCTGTCTCACCCAGTGTGGAACACTGATGAAGAAAACACTTTATAATGAAGAAAACTTCCTGAAAAGCAGAACAACTAATGGGAAGAAAAATGAAAAAAGGAACAAAAAAATATGAATATGCTTCCAATTCTAAGCTAGATTCTTTTATAATTGCCCACATCTATGGGTTTAAAATGATACTATATAAAAATACTCTATTAATTCATCTCTTCATAACTTCTCAGAGGCATCCCGCCTCAGAAATGAGGAGTGCTAGGACTTCACAAGCAAGCAGATCATGCAACCATTGAGTTAATTGAACTCCATCACACTCCAGAGGGAAATATTCCAGATTTCTTCTCTTCGTGCTTTCTATATATATTATATATAGTGTGTGTGCATGTGCATAAACAAAACAGAAGAGATTCCAGCATTCCAAGAGCAAAATGAATAATGTTGGTATTCATAAAAACATTCAACAACTGAGGCTTTGTTGCAATCAAGTTGCTGTTGGCACTCACTAATAGACATGACATTTATTTACCTCTCTGACGGCCTCAGTGCTTCATGACATAAAACAGCATTTACGGGACTAAGCCTTGAAAACAAAACCTCTAGGAGAGTCATGAATACTACTTCAGTATATTGGGCAGGTGGCAAAAGGATGGATGTCACCAAAACCCATTGATACACTTTTACTTTTTCTTTATATTTTGAAACTTTGGTCAGGCATTCATGGCTCATAAATATCAACAGTTAGGAATAACTTCATACACACTGAAAGGATTGTCTTACAGTCTATGCGTGGATAATACTGAAGATCTGCTTTGTGAAACAGAACTTGTCGTGAAGACTGCTTACTCCTTTTTAATATTGAAGTTCTTGCACTGAATGGGGTCATCCATGTCATCCAAAGGTGAGGACCCAGTCGAAGAACATGTAGAGACTGTATGATATAAAGTTCCTCCCCACATAATTTTTTAGGTGCATAAAACCTTCAAGACCCCTAAATCCCTTCTTCTGCAAATGGCCAGAATGGCTGCAATCCTCCCAGGGCTGTGCAGGTTGAGTTCAGGCCTTTCCTAGGAGCTACTGAATAATTTTATCCACTGTAGACGTCATGTATAATGTATAAGCAAGCCTAAGAGCTGGGCTAAGTCCTTGTCCCTATCTTCCCACGTGAGGAGCCCATGCACCTGATTAGATCATCACGGTTCTTCTTAACACAAAGAGTCCTGAAGGCTTTTTGTGTGTGTGTGTGACCCGACAAACAGAGGAGCGCCCAGACTCACCAGTAGCTCTGTCACCAGGGTACCGTCTTGCCAGAGCCTTGAACAACCTGTGTCCTGAGAAGTGCTTTAGCCGCTGAATTAGAGGACAAAAGGTTATTGTGATGACCGCAACCTCTTGCTCTTTTTTAGCCTGTATGGTAAAAGAGAAGAGTGACCTCTTGCTACATTGTTGAAAGGAACAACAGCCTGGGTTAAGAGCCTAAGCTCCAAAAGAAGCAAAATGCATGACATGCCGCTCTCTAAAGCATTCTTCACTAGCTGATTTGTGCGGCTCCCCCGCGCAGCATGTGGGCTACAGCGAGTCCCAGACAGCACACAGGCGAGCCAGGCGTGCTACCAGGGCTGGGCCCGAGCCACGAGGCAGGGGAGACAAGAGCATCTGCATCCCTCTGTGGACCTAATCTCAAGCCCCAGACTCAGATGTCATTTGAGACACGCTGGTTAGATTCGGTTTTGATGCAAACGGATTCTGGTGACTTGACTGTAGCTGCACAGATATGAAAAAGATCTTGTTTTCTCTCACAGCTTTATAGGTTCTGGTGAAAGGCACTTTTTTTTTTTCAAAAAACATTTCATTCTCTTCTGAGGAACTTTCAAAGCAGGAAAATCAGAATCTTCCCCTCAATTTTTTTGAAGCTCTCTCAGTCAGATAGGTCTAATTTACCTGTTAAAAGTAAAAAAAAGAAAAAAAAAAGTAATTGGAAATGAAAAAACAATTCCAAGTGATGTTAGCAGACCTTTTATAAAGAATATTGAAGCTCTGAAATATTTAACAGCTTATTATGTTTACTTCTAGGTTTTTTTCCTAGATGTTACTTCCATTTTTTCCCCTTGTTAATTCAAATTCCTTCATAGACCCTGGTTTCTATATCTCTGGTTATTGACATTTTGGTTTTCTTAATTCCTTCTGACTCCTTCTGTGGTGGAGGTGATGGATGACATCCCAGCCCTGCAGGCTTTGCTCCTGTTCAACCCCTGGATGTCATTCACCCTTAGCAGAGTGGTCCATGGCTCATCTAGTGACCTATTATAACAACTAAGTCTGTTCTTAGGGAGCTACCATCTATGAACTTGTTCCCTGTCCTGTGCCTGTGCCACTCCTGCATAGCCCTTTACCTTCATTCTCATTGAAGTGAATATTTTTAAATGCTATTTCTCAGTTTTGTACCCATGGTGTAGCGTTCACCTTCATTCTTTCACTCGTTACAGGTCTTGCCAAACTGGAGTCATCTGTAAATGCAATTAGCACATTGCCTATTTAACATCAAAGCCAGTGATGAAAATACTAGTACCAAATCCCAGGACAGACTGCTGCAAAACCGTGCTCAGCGCAGCCTCCCATGCCATTAGTGACCACCAACAACTACTGTCCAAGTACAAACACCTCCAAACACCTTTGCATGCACCTCGTAAGAGCCTCTACTATGTTTTCTCCTTTTCCAGTACCTTCCAGTACATCAATAGCCTTCTGCAAATGTCCTCTGACAATACCTTACCCATCCCATTCTGTGGTCTTCCTTTTGCTATTGGTCTAGCAATTAGCACCCTCACTGTCTACCAGCCACTACTCACACCATCACTGCTAGGTTTGGAGTTGGAAGGGGAATTTCCCTCCCAGAGATCAAACCAGACAGGACCATCTCTCCTCAGCTTTCAACAGCATAAAGCACTTTTGTAGAATGTTCTTGGCGTTAGGAGATGTTTTGGGGCAGAGGCAGTATGCTTGATCCTCTTCTGCCCTCTTCCTGTGGCACAGAAATAACTGTGAGTTTTCGGCGAGAGGATCTAGGTTTTTTATACCATTTTGGGTAAAGTTTAATGGCTTAAGGTTGATGCATCAAATCAATGCTCTGTGGACTCTTTCAGAGTGGACATCTGTTACAGGACAGTGAGCCAAACAATCCTTTCCTGACTGTGTTCCTCTGCATTAGTTATTCTTGGTGCCCCATGTGAACTGCATTAATTTTATGCCTTGGCCTCTTTGATTTTGTTGCTATATTCTCATGCTGTGTTTCTGTGAATTACCTGATTTAGTTTCTAACTTCTATACACTCTCTCCTTGTGTTTGAGGCCTATGAAAAGAACTCACAATGTGGCCATCTTGCTCTTTTCTACATCACACCATTTTCTCATTCCTTTCACGATGAGGTAATTTGCTGATGGGTTTGTAACATCATTTCCTTAAGAATCCTTTCCACTCCTTTGAACCAGTTTCCTGGGAAATCAGTCCTACAAAGTCTCTGATTTCTCTGAAGTCCACTTTCTTGAATGGATTAACTGTTTCCATTTTGTTGCCCTTTCTTCTCCTTGCCTGTAAGTGCTGTCATTTCAGCCATTCTTACTCAAGTTAACTTCTGTGTGCACCACTTCCTCCCTTGTGGTTAGAATGGCATCAGAAAATCTTCCTCTTTAATACCTTTCTTTTCTCTCAGAATACACAGATTAAAAAGAAAATGGACAACACTGCATCTCCTGAGTTTTCTGGACAGTTGATTTGCCTTTCTCTCCCAGAAGATGTTTGCAGACCCATTACTGAGCACAGTTCTTTTCTTATTTTATAATTACCTATCACCCCCTGCTCGTTACATTAATTCATACCTCTTAAGATGTTCCCTTTGTTCTCTTGTCCCAGTTTAGACCTCTCTTTGTTAAAGTAAGAAGTTGGGGTACAAATGTGCTCTTCTCCTTTCTCATGATGTTAACTCCATCCACGCTCAACATCATCACATGGGATGGGACGGCCCCTGGCAATGTCATTTTGCAGCCACACACAAGCAATAGTTCCTGGCAGGGGAGCTGGAGACACATACTGAGAGCAACACCTGAACCCCTAATCCCTTATTCCATGGGTTTTGGGAGTACTCTGATATGATCAGGGTGCCTCCTGGTAGTGTAATTACTGGTCAGAAAAATGGGAGGCAGAGATGCCTGTTGTCTTCAAAACTTTTGTACAGCTGTTTCAGGTTTGAGATCTTTGCACATAGCATACCTCCTTGAATGTGAAGCTTGGTCCACTAGTGTCTATCTTCATTGCCTCCTTCCTCAGAACAACGACTGCCGTCACCTTGTGCTTCTTTTTAAGAGTGGTGGTGATGAGTCCTATGGTCTTTATGGCACATCACTTTTGCTTTTCTGCTGCAGTGACATCTAGCAGGTTCATTTCCTATTGGAACAAGAGAATAACCTACACATCCAGGGGACGCTCACCTCCAGATCAATCTCAGTTCTTTGAGATTGACTAATTCATATTAATTATGTACATGCACACTTTCATACAATATACACATACATTCCGTTATGAAATAACTTTTCCTATTGCCGGTGCCACTGCAGACCTCACTCACTGCTTTTGGGATACAACCTCCAGCATTGTCCTGCTAATGCTCTCATGATTGTAATTACCTCTCAGTCTGCTTCTTCCTCCTACTGCTCTCTTATTTTCCTCTGGAGACATTTCCCCAGCAAGCATCCCATGTGCCAGGTATCATTCCCAGCCTCATTTCAGTGCAGTGAATTTGGACAATCCCAGCCCACTTTCTTGGTCCCGTCTCTGGCTCTCAGAGGTGCAGGAGAACAAGACTTCCAAAATACAGTTCTCTACTTAGACTGAAGCCATTGTGAACCACCCCTTAAACCCACCATTTTTAAGCCATGCAAACAATAGCCGATCATTAAAACAGTGTCTACAGAGATGTCAGGACATTGCTCAAGAGTGTCTGTGAAGATTTGTGCCAGACACTGTGTATGAGTTCGCTAAAGCCAGCAGCACTTCATAGTTGCATTGACTGATGATATGATCTGTCTCTCAGAAAACATTTTATTTATGCATTTTATTACACTACCACCTGTAATAATAAATAAATGGCCTGTGCTTGGGCATCAGGGCCACGGTTGTCACAGTTTCAAGGATTAACAGCAGTTCACAAAATACCTAAATTTTTTTTCTTTCTCCATTTTGAGGAAAGTCTTCGGTGGGTTGTAATTATATTTCACTTACTCTGGCTACTGCTTTCTGAGTCTCCCTTCTTGCTACCCTCTAGAAAGGCTCTTTGCTGTTTTTTAATGAAGTAGCCTGAACAAACATAAAGCAACAGTGAGGCAATGCGCTGTTGGTTACTAAGCAGCCTTTGTAAAGAGTGTGCACTGTTTAAACACCCTCCCCCTTTTATCACTTAGATGTTATCTGCACAACAGGCCCACTTGTAAGTAAATGCTGACACTATAATACGAGCATGCTTTAGCTTTCTGCTCCCACATTATGCTTTTAACACGCTACTTATTTTGAGGGAACTGAGCAAAATGATGGTGATGATTTTTAGCTAAAAATACCCGGTGCATACTATCCAAGAAATCTAACAAAAACATTAAATATGTCCCAGGAAATCAAATTTATAGTGCAGGAAAGGCTTAGTGACTTCATTGCTCAGGTTACCAGTTGGATATCAGTTTCATCATCAGCAACCTCCAATTTCCTGTTTTGCTTATCGTAGAATTACTGTTTTCTTTTTTTAATGTTTGCACAGCCCATATAGCAACAGCTATGTTCAGATTAGATATAGGGGTTTTCTATGATGGATTAAAGACCATGTTTGTTTAATGATACTTTAAGGAATAATAATAATAATAATGAAGTCAGGAACTGAATGTATATAAAACACAAATAGTGCTTATATGCATTTCTTTTTTTTACCACTGGAAAAAGTATGATTCATGGCAGTATGTGCATTAGTACTCTGTAACCAGTGCTGATTTGTGTCCTGCTTTGGAACTGCTCCTTCTTGCTGACTAATAAGTGCCACTAGACCTCTGGCAGTTCATAATAACATTATGTACTTCTAGTCTTTACAGAAAATTGTTTGTCTCTTCTGTCTTTACCTATATGAATCAGACGCTGTGTCATCTCTTTGTGCTTAAAAACTTTCCTATTAACCTTACAAGCTGCCTGGTCTTGCAAAAGCCTGACCCATTACATTGTTTCACTCACCTATGAACCTTCCTTATTTCAGAATGATTTTTTTTTTTCAAGGATAAATGTATTTCTTTATCATTCCCAACCATTCTGTGAAACTGTAGTTTTTTTCCTCTAATGCAGAGCTTCAAACCCAATTGATAAATTTCCCCCAAATGCCTATCAAGCTGTAATATCTTGTTGGCCTCTCTCAAGTTGCTCAGGAAGTTCCTAGTATTAGTTCCTAGTATACTAAAACTAGTATTCCTAGTTTTAGTATATGCTATAGAGCAAAGGATTTGATGATGTCTGGAGATGGACCAGCCAGACCCACAAGTGTTGCTGCCAGGGACACTTGGACTGCCCAGGAAAGGACCTTTACCTAGGATCAGTGCACCAGTTCTGCATATCTCACAGCTTAAGGCTGGGCCTGTAGTTTCTTTACTGAATTTTAATCTAGCTTTGAAAAGTGCAGCACACTGCATTCAAAGCAAAAAGAGAAAGAACTTCCCTCCAAGTGACTAAAATCACACTTAAGAGGTCTCTACAGTGAAGGAAGAAGAAAGGAAAAATCTGTGATCCATTTGTGGGTCTGCAGGTGGTGACAGTGTGGAGTTATTAGATAATGCATATTCACCAACTGTGCATACTCACCAACATATGTTCTGTACCAGGGGAACAAACACATTTCTAGTTGTTATTTAAGATAAAAATAGGAGGATAATAAAAGCAAAACTGTTTATTGAAGCAGTATGAACCTGACTTAAAGAAAACAAATCTTTCAGTCACCTTTACCAATTGATTGGCAAGTTTTTTTAATGTTGTGTTTTTCATTTGAAAAAACACACTATAAGATAAGCTGAGATGCCAAAGCAGTATTAATGCACAAAGTAAATTCGGCTTCATGACTATATTAAGAAGTTATAAAAATGCAGTAGATTTATAAATGCACAAGTCTACAAAAAATTTCTCTTGGCCTCTTGGAAGCATTAGAATCTCCCGGTTGAAAAGTCAGCATTAGCTAACAGACATTCAAACTAAAACAATAATTACTTTGCAAGTAATTACTTCCTATTTGCAAGATCTAACTTGTTGTCTACTTAAGCAGTTACAATACAGTTTTGAGGCTATGTTCTGCTTCTTTTCCTTGAAGAACAACGTAGCAGTATTCAGAGAATTTTCCCTTCTGGTGTAGGTGAAGTTCAGTTCACAAGCCCATGCGTATACATAAAACTTACACATTCATTAGTTTGGGAATCCTGACTACCCTTTTGGGCACTTCAACTCAGATAGCCAGAAGCATGAAATTTTGAGCAAAAGTCCAATTAATATCTGTGCAAGTCCTTCTCTTGCATCTCTTCTACTTTTGTGAGAAGATGGACTTCCCAGTGAGTATTTTGCAGGCAACTCTGCCAGTTGGATCAATAGGGGGAAATGGTAGTAATATTTGAAAATCTGTTACCTAGGATCCCCAAAAAGGCCACTCCTGCAGCTTTTATTGCCAGCATCAAATAATACATTTCATAAAATCAGGAAGAGAAATCGTGTGTTTACACATCCACAGTTTTCTCTGTCTCCCCTCACTCAAACATACTTCTCTACCCTGTCTGTCACGCGAATGTAGATGGTACTTGCATTTATGCGAGTAGGAAGGACTTGAGTCACAGGTCATCCCAATGAGGATATCGTTAGCAGGTATGACAGAAAAAGGATTAGAAATTATCTGCCCTACAAAAGAGGGCCTCTCCTC
>JAOXJM010000001.1:113983011-114012536 GCA_026413425.1 Tringa solitaria | reverse complement strand
GCTAGGGATTTCCACTGATTTCCACCCTCTCTCAGTTTTAAAGTAACTGCATTAAAACTATGTATATTTATACATTAAGGCATAATGCACACACACACACACAGAACAGTGACTGCTGCTCCTGATGCAGTGAATGACCAAAAAATTGGCTGTGGTTCAGAGAATACCCCATGTTTTGGAGACTGTCATGACAGGCAGGGATTACATTTTACATGAGTGGTGATGAGGATACTTCTACTGACATGTGGGGGCTGTATGTTTTCTTGCCAACGGGGCTGAGCCACATAATTCATCTTTCTCACTGAGAAACGAGCACCTCGGCTACAGAGACTCCCTATTTACACAGGGAGGACTACACGGTGCACAAACGGAGCACAGCTATATATTGAATCCAGCACGACAGATTATTTAGGCTGCTTTTCTCCCTGTTAATTATGTAGAATTTCTTACCTTTTGCAGCTGGGACTGGCATTGCTACAGAGCAACTGTGCTAGCTTGTCACTAAGCACACATAGCAGAAACTCAACCCCTGCAGATGTACAGATGTACTGTTTTGAGAGATCTAAAATGCATATTTTGTTTCAAGAGTTATAATTGCTTCTTATTTAGTCAATATTGCTGGGTTATAGCAGTCCTATATAGGGTATGTTTCCTTAGTTTTTCTATGATCACTCTAAAATTTATTTTTTAAATTTCTATTTTTCATACCTTGAGAATGTATTCTTGTGGGTCACAGGGCACCCAGATAGTATGGGACGAGCAGCAGCATCAAATATCCCAACTGAAATTGGTTATCACCAGTTAATAAGTTGATGGCAAATGGTGACTTTTAGTTATCTCATCTATAGAACAGTAAAAATATTAAATTTTCTATTCTGCACTATATTTGGCATATCAGTTTGCCATTAGTATTTTTCAAAAGCTTATTTAAAGACAGTTACTGGCAGTATGTTGTTTTTGTAGAGTGTAGATTGAGTGGACTAGACATCTTTTTATTTTAAATCAGTGTATGTTTTTGACTTATCAGCACTTACTATTTTTGCTGCTCACACACGCAGTGCAGTACTTAATGAAGCTGGCAAGCAGTTAAAAACCTCTGGTAAGCATGTTTCAACTTCTGTCAGAGCGACTGTATGACCAGGTGGGTTTATGTTTTGGAACCTTCCCCTGAGCCATGCAAGCCGTGCTGAGACTTTTGGTCTGTGCAGTATATGGGTATGCTCACAAGCAATTTCCGTGCTCCCCTCCTTTTTTTTTTTTTAACCAGCTCAAATGAAATAAGACTGAGCCTAGATACTTATGCCAAACAATAAAAACTTGAGATTAGCAGGCTTTAAAAATGTTGTCTGCCATTCCAGCCCGGCAATTCTGGATTTCCGGGTTTGAGTAAGATCACGAGTGATAAAACAGATACAATAAAAGAGATTGTTCTCATGCTGTTTCCAGAATGGCCAGACAGTAAATCTCACTAGACATACAGATTTCCAGCATACCTCTAATGTCTAGAGATCTGAATAAACAGAAATAATTTATTAGGATTCACTCATCACTTGGGCTGAGCGTGACCCAGTGCTTGTGTTGCAAATGCAAGCACGGCTTCTAAAGGTTCTTGTAAACTTCAGTTTTGAGTTTGTGGTTCAAATGAAATCAAAACTTGAAAATCAGAAACTCAGCGATTATCTTTGTTTGTTCCAGTTTCCACCCCAGGTGATAATTTAGCTCATGCTTGCTTGAACCTTAGCCTATGCTTACCAAAATCTTGCCAAACCTAGTCAAATATGGGGTTCAGCAGCAGCATGGTGGCATCCACAGGCAGGATGCAGTGCCATGGTATTAAGCTCTATAAACTAACCAAGCCCCTATTTGAGGAATTTTAAAAGTGCTGCTAAGCTTCTTTTATTAAAATGACATAAAGCTACAACAGGATGAGGATTGAATTCTGCTCAGGAACAACAGAAGACCTGAAATACTTTCTGGGACAGCGAGAGTGTGTTTTGGGAACATAGCTGCACGTGTGGAACACTTCCCTCCAGCTCTGGTAGCCAAGTTTTAAAAGGGGTGAGATCCATTTAATATACCCTGTGAAAGCATCAAAAGGGAAGACTGACCTGTGACAATAAGGGCATGTCTGCGCTGGAAACTGGCTGTGGATTCGGTGCATTAAAGGATCCATAGCAGCTGCTGTGCAGGCAGTACAGTAACATACCAAGTGTTCCCATCCGTATGAGAATAGTGCTTCTTGCACTAGATCTTTGAGTGTCTCAAGAGAGAAATGGGTATTTCTCCATAGTGCTGCAAAGTCTGGTTAATCACCATGGAAAATGTCCCCAGGCGGGGTATTTGGGAGGATACCACCATCCTTAGAGGGCTGAATTGCTTTCTGCCATGAGAAGTAGGTCTGCTAATTCTCCAGTACTTTGGATGAATCCCTTTTAACTTTTGCTGTGGTGTCCTGAGAAGCTCTTTATTGGACTCTCAGGCAGAAGAAAGGAGGGAACGGTACCTTGGGAAGCTGCAGATTTCCCATCGGATGTATATTTGGGAGCCTGAAAGGTTTGCCTTTGATATCTGAGTTGGAGGCCAGTAAATCTCTGCCTGTTACAGCAGCTGCTTCCAAAGGAGAAGAGAGCATGTGGTAATTAACAGGAAAAAGGGACTTTGGTACGTGAACTGGAGGAGAATAGTGATGTAAGAACCACTGCCATTGATTTAGGACCCAAGATGCTGCAAGCATATAGCTTGATACATGTGCAAGCCTAAATCAAAGGTTGTCTATTCTATGAGATTAACAGCCACTGGCTCCAGCTGAGACCAAGCACTGCTGCTCACAACACTGTTGGCCACAGTAGAAATGGTTAGCAGAAGATGGTTACTCTCTCAAGGGGAACCAACAAAGGAGACAAAAGATACTAGAAAAAACCCCAAATGCTAGTGTTCTTGTTGCCTCCGCTTTACAGCTGGAAAGCCTGGGGCAGAGAAAAGTTAGCTTGATCTGTAACACCTACAGAACCCACTGCACACTTGAGAACCGTGTCTGGTATCTAAAGTCTGGGTCCAGGTCCTTTAATACAATCCCACTTCCTTGCTCCCCCCTTCATTAAAATTGCTTGGTGAAAGTCTGAAGTACCGTTGCCAAAACAGCTGCCTCACTATGTGTTTTTGATTCATTCATATTTCACTCCTGAATTTCGCTAGAAACCACAACTTCTCCAGCCTGGGGATTCCTTTTGACACTGCAATAACAAAACACGTTTCGCTCATCACTTTCTCCCAACGGGAGTATTGCGTACCGTGCCTGTATCTCCTGTGTGCTGGAAACACTCTGCTCGAGATGCTGAACTCACAGCTCTAACATGCATTTCTTATCTATGTCAGACTGGGTAGACAAGAGCTTGCGAGGAAAGAGATGCAAACTGTTTTTCATCTTCTCTGCCCCCAGATCTCCCCTCCCTGTCCTTCCAGCCCATGTAAATAGGAGCGGGAGAGAGAGAGAGACTTAGGATGACTGTTGTGCTAAAAATGAGATGTCTCTAAAAGGAAGCCCCTTTCACCTCACAGTATTTGCTGATTTTCTCCACTAAATGTACTGATGCCACTGAGAAAAACGCCAAAATGTATTAGAGCAGCCACAGCAATCAGATTGTAAGGCAAACTAACTGGGAGTAAGGATCCTGTTGAGTTCAACGAGTCTTTTGTGATTTCCAATGCACTATGAAAAAATGCCTTCAAATTACCCAAGAAGTATGTTAATAGCTGACTAATGCACAAGCTGGCAGGAATCTTTGCTGCTTGAGCACGGCTCATTAATCTTACCTTTCATTAAAAAAATTCCAAACTTTTTAATAAACAGTTTTTATTTAGGAAGTAAAGAACAGCGAAGTGCGCTTTTTGCTAGGCAAGTGAGCTCCCTTTGAAACTAAGACATTTGTTTTACATGTAAAGCCATCTTTCTTACATCACTGGGTTTGGAAATGCACAGAGTAATTTTTTTAATCTCTCTTTTCACCTTTGTGAGCTTGTCCTTCTTAAACTGAAAACCTCTTGCCACTGATACCCAGTCCCTTTCTGCATGAGGTGGGCGGCATTTCTGGTGAGGGGCTGTTGGGGAGCATAAATGAGAGGAGAGAGCTTCTTGCTGACAGCTGGACAAGATGCTGCATGCTGGCTCACAGCACTCAAAGTACCACTTCACATCTGTTCCAACCCAGTTGAGGTCCCATTTCCACATGAGAAGACACCTTGGGGGCCTCCTGTTTCCCCGACCTCCTGTGAAATAATGCATTCCGGCTTTGTGAAACAGATACCTGGGACAATTTTTTATGCTGGGCAACTGCCGTCATGTTCCCTTTTGCCTGTGGTTGTGGCCTGAATAGTTGTAGTTGGATAGATACTCTGTCCAGCCTTATTCTTTGGGACCCCTTCATCTGTACAGCACAACTTATTCAATGCAATAATGAAAATGAAAGATAAACTGCATTATCACTAGTAGTTACAGAAACAGGACTGTTTTCAGTGATGTTTTGTCAATCAACACTAGGGCAGAACAACTTCACATCAGATGTTGCAAAGTCCTGATTGCACAGAACAGAGAGGTAGAAAAAACATGAAAAAACATCTGATCAGTGTTATCATCGATATTTTACATTCATGCACGTCTCAGTACAGACATATGCTAACTTTTCTAAGTTAATGCTCTTCAAGGTTTCTACAATAATTTTATTTGCCTTTCAAAACAACCCAGGCTTCAGGATTTATTAATGCAGCAATTAGTATGCTGATCATGCCCAGCATGCTTAAATCTTTATTGGCTGTATGCACCACCGAAAGTTTTAGTTTTATTAAACCTGAGCCTCCTACATACTGCTGTTTAGTGTGTGTTACAAAACTAAGATCAGCTCTGAATGTAATGTAACCCACATGTTGGATTGCTTGCTTCAGTGACTTACAGAAATATTTCAGGTAGCAAGTATTTTCTTAGTACTCTGTTATAAAAATATGTCAGGCACACAATGTTTGCATTATATGTTCCTTTTCTGTTATAGAAAAAGAATTATTCACCAAACCTCTGTACTCCGTTCTGAACAGTCATTTTTACCAACTGTGTATCAAACTACTGTGAATCACCATGTTTCAGTGAAGATTTTGTGGTGAGACAGACAATGGGTTAAATTAGGGTGCAGTTATCTTCGTCAGATGTAGGTAGATAGATAAAAAAATAGATAAAGTATATCTGCAAAGCAAAAACTAGACATAGGTTTTATTCACACGAAGGAAGGGGCAAAAGCAGCTGAGATTCTTTTTTTTTTTTTAACCCAGTGAGTGGCATAGGCTGTGGAGAATCTGCCAGGCATGATGCTAGGCATATTGATCTTTGCAGAATCATCTTTCTTTCATACATTGAAGACAAAATCATCAGCATGACGGAGCAGCCTCCTGAGAAGCCCTGGTCTGAGCCCCTCAAGACACTGCTGTCCTTTCCACTCACTTGCAAGCACCAACTGGACTCTTCCTACAAGAATGGTTCTCCCCTCAGCTCAGCATCCAGCTGCAATACTGGTGTTCACACCATCCATGGGAAAGACAAGAGCCAGGGTGGATATGATCTGTAAAAATAATTGTAACAGGTGATGCAGAGGCTTGTCCAGGTAGTTAAAAAGGTGCATTCTCTTATACCATACAAAGAGGAGGCAATTTGCCAAGTTTGTTTTAGATCAAATCTGTGGTAATTCATACAGTTGATCTGACTAATGGAGCTAGTCTAAAGAGACTTCTAACAACACATGAGTTGCCCCCCTGTAACATACAGTTTAGTTTTGATTCCAACAGATAAACTTTCAGACTCTAGCTGCAGGTGACATCCCCAGCCATGGATCCCCTTTTCATCCTGGCTCATCATCTGCTGTAAGAGTGGAAAAGGGTTTGCTGTTGTGCTTACACTGCTGGCTGCCTGACACATGGACCCAATACAACGTATGGGCACCCTGCTCTCTTCCACCACCTCTGCGATGGCAAGAGTATCCCACCTGGGTCTTGTTAAGACTAACATCTGAGGGGCCCTGGCTAATATTTTAGATTTCTCTGGCAGGATTTGACAAAGTCTCTCTGTCAGAGCCCCCCTGAGTGCAGGATTTAGGACTCGGGGCAGATGGAGAGTGCTGCATTTGCAAAGCAAGAAGAGCACAAACAGTCCAGGATGTATCAAATTATACCAGAAAATGAACCTGAAGCCTGGCAGAGGAATCTGACTGCCCCACTGCTCTGAAGTTGGAAAACTGTGTTTAAACATATTCCACTTATTCTGTTATACTGAGGTAATTGACAGAGATGTTCTCCAGGGTGGAAAAAAAAATTTAAAAATTAGATAACTGTTGAAGCCAACCGACACATTTCTGCTCCATCAGCTGAATACATTTGAAAGTCAACACACTCAGGCTTTGTTGGAGCTAATTCCACCACTTAGGATTTAAGTGTGAATCCCCCTCCCTTACCCATAAATACACACATTTAAATGTGTTCATTTGAGTGTTTCAAGTCATCTCAAATTCCATGGCATCCACAGAAAAAAAGCCAGACTAAAGTCAACAAAGCCCACAATGACATTGTAAAAAGAGGTGCTATTGGGAATTCATTTCTGTTTTCTATGTTATATCCACCACTGTTTGCACAATTTCTGCCCCTGAAAACACAGTCTTAAAGTTAAATTGGGTTTATCTTCTTTGTTAATCATCATAAGGATAAATACAGTTTTTCAGATTTAGTAGATCTCTAGTCAGGCTAAACAGATTATGAAAAACTCTAAAAGAGTTAAATTTGATGTAAAACAAGTGTTTTGGGGATTTAACCATGGGTTTTTCTCAAAATTCACAATGATTAGAATCCAGATAGTAGCAGCAGACACGAATGAAAGCCCAGAACTGCTAAAACCAATGGTAATTTGGCTGTCGACTGAAGCAGGATTTCACATGCCGTATTTTCTCCTGCTTCAACATCTTCCCTCCAAATAACTAGATTTATTTTTGTCATACCTGTATTGAATCTGGTCTAGGCAGCCAACCTCTTTTTCTCTTATAAAGCACACGCATAACATTTGCTACCACAGAATAAGTAATTCACAGATCAGGGCTACTTTCCCACCCTCCTTCCAACCTTCACACAGAACAACAGGGCTCCGAGTGGCTTGGTGGCTCCCTAAAAACTGCAGAGAGTGACTAGATGAGCAAGAAGGTAAACCTAAATTCCTCCAAAACATGTAAGTGCCTGAAACCCCTTTCTTGCTGACCCCATTCTTCATGGTGGCTGAACAGTGAATACATGCCTCAGATAATGCAGGGATGATGCCTGGACCTGAGCTGGGTGGCATCCACTTGGAGCTGCAGTAACCAAGCCCAGGTGTCCCAGTGATGGGGACATGCTGCAGAGCCCAGCCTTGGAGCAGCCTACCTGAGGAGCTGACCTCAGGAGCAATGGGACCATCAAGGGTAGGGAGGAGGAGTAGGAGTACAGCTGAATGTGTTGCTGTTCCTGATAGCACTTACTATGGAAGGACCAGTGGACCCACCAAAATGGACAGTGTCTCCAGTAAGGGGACACTTGCTGCTACAGTCCCTATAATAAAGGTTATGGGATTCTTCAGTTTGATGTTTTGGGGACTCTGACAACCACACGTGCATATTTATGTGGAAAATAACACTTCACTTTATCCCCCTGCATATTTAAACATCCCGCTCATCACCAACAGCTTCGAACAACTTCCTCTCTACCTACCCTTTCCTTCCCTCTCCACCTCCTCCCCTTAATACAAGGGAGTCCGGCCCCACCTGTGTACACAATTGCATAATTTTTCCCAGGTTAAATATCCCGGAGTTTTACATCTGTTCCTGACATTCCCAGTGCTGGGCACCGTCAGAGAGAATACTGGGGCAGGTAATGATCATTCCCTCAGACATTTTATTAGGTCCTTTTGAGTGTAATGATGAGATGACACTTTCAAGCCTAGTACTCTGCTGCTTTTAATAGCTTGCCTCACATGGTCCAAACAAGTCTAGTACATATTAAATTAAAATTGTAACATGAAATTATAGAGTACTAAATTAAAATAAAACAAAAAAAAAGAAGTATAGAGATGTTGCCACAAAACCATCTGTTCAAACAGCATCAAAAGGGGAAATCCTGCATTTGAAATAATACTTTTTACAGCCTGGCATTACTGAACAGTAAGGCTTGCCTGCTGAAGCAGGTAGGGCTATTGTTAGAGAAATGTCTTTAAATAAATAAAGATTTTTTTTGCAGCTTGCGTGAATGAGCTGAGTCATATTTAGTGGTTTATCTGGTTTATGCCTGAGTTGTTTTAGGACCCAGGTAGAGGATGAAAAAGAGAAAGACTTATGCTGCACTCTTCTTTTGTTCAATGGGCTTTTGTCTAAGAAAAGCTTTTCTCCACCCTTCTCAGTAAGCACTGAAATTTTAAGTTGTTGTCTTTACATCTCTCATCGAACTTTCATTGTATATTTGTATGGAAGCTGAGCTGAAAGAGCACTTCTTCAAAGAGATGCTACCAAGAGTCCAAAGCTGTCTGCAGTTTACATTAAAGCCAGAGACTTTGATTCATTTTCAGTTACCGTGCAGAATTGTACACGCTCTCCCCTGTTTTATCATGAAGAAGAAAATAGAAGGTGAAAATATGTTGGCAGCTATAGGATGCCCAAAAGGCTCGACTGCTCCTGCAGAAGGGTGCAACTTAAGTCCTGCTTAGTAACAGCGAAGCAAGTTCTTTGTTGGTGTGACTCGTTCAGCTGAATTCAGCCTCTCTTGCCTTTGTCAGCACTGGGGAAATGATTCAGATTAAGCTGAGTGTGACTTTGAAATAGCGTAGCTAGACAGGTGCTTATCATCCTGCGTGTACGTGGGCACGTCTGTCTCGGGTCGGAAGCAAAGGGTTGGGTCTGATGGGGAGGCGAGGGGGACTGCGCAGTGCCTGCAGCTCGGCAGGACTGACCTCAGCAGCAGGAACCTCCTCCAGCGATTTCTCTCAGCTTTTGGAAGCTTTGCCCTGCAACTGGGTCCTTGTAGAGAGCCACCTGCAGAGCGTCCTTTGCCCTCCACCAGCAGGGGAGGAAGGAGAGGGGAGAAAGCAGGCGAGAATCTTCCCACCACCCAGTGACAGGCACCCGTCACCCTGCACTGCTGCTTTGGCCCTTCAGGACAGGCTACAGGACCACTCCTTGCCCTGTGTTTCAGCCCAGCTCCCCTCAAAACATTGGCTGTATTATAAGCATCAATCCTTTTTAATATATTTTTTAAAGAAAATAATAGTGTTTATATCTAATATATGGCATTCTTTTTTTCCTCCTACTGAGGAGGACTAGGATTTGAATTCACAAAAATACTTAAACATGTTCCAAGCTTTAAATACCACAGGGCATTTATTCAGTACTCAAACATGTGTTCATGGGTGAGTTTAAGTACATGCCGAAGTACATTGCTGAATTGGGGCCTAAATCAGCATATTTTTCATTTTATTTTTATTTTTATGAAATTTCTTTAAATACCCATGCAAATAACTTGGTAAAACTTGACTTCATTGGAAAAACATTTACTGGAAATTATTTCTTAATTAAAATCCAAACCCATAATTTTTCATCTGCAGATGATGTGCAAGATTTTTCCAGTGTGAATTTGATGTGGTACAGAATTTCAGGTACAGAGAAGGAGGGGGAAAAGGTGGGAAGTCATCTGGAAACTGTAGAGAAATATGGCAGAGTCAAGGGAAACCAGCTGGCATGTTTAACAAATATTATAAAAAGATATAAAAAGTTTTTAATCGACAATTGCTGGGCAAAATAATTGTTTCATTGCCTCACACTGAAATTCCTCAACAGATTCAGCAAGGTAGCTTTTAAGGTAATCTGTCCTTGGAAATTGGAGTTTCAAAATAGATACAGCACAGCGAGCAGATGGGAAGAAACTCGGTTGACTTCTGTGAGGTGCAGAACTTGAATTATTGACTCTGTTTTAATGTCTTGCAGCCCCTGCCTCCCCCACCCTGCCCGGCCATTTCCTGGCTGCTGCTCTCCTGCTTTTGAGTTGGAGCCCAACAAAGTAAAACTGTCACAATTGTAACTCAAAGCCGACATATTTCTCAAAACCGTGTTGCGCTCTTCCAGGTAACCAGCTTCTTTACTGACCTGAGCTGCAAATGCTGAAGTAGACGTGAAGTATAATTTGACTGCCAGTCTACAAGAGAGATAACGAGGAGGTGCAGCTTTCTGCATGTCTAAAAGAAGACTCTGAGAGAAGGGCTCCCATCTGCAAGCTGGGGAAATACCCATGTCAGAGCTGAAAAAGAAAAATAAGATTACAGGATGAAATCTCTCACGTGCAGACAGCATGCTGCCAGCGTCTGACATACCCACGGATGAGCGTTTTGCAGCATTTGAAAGTGCAAGATACTGGCACCAACTGCCTCGTTTCTGGTACCAGTGAGATGCTACATACATTGATGCTTTGGCAGCAGCCCTCACCCATTTGCTGGTGTGAAGCTCCTGTGAACGCCTGTCACTTGCCATTTCACACTCCACTCTTTGTGGCAGGGACAGTGGCTTTCACAGAATGGTAGGGTTTGGAAGGGACCTCTGGAGATCATCTAGTCCAACCCCCATGCCAAAGCAGGTCCACCTAGAGCAGGTTGCACAGGAACGCATCCACGTGGGTTTCGAATGTCTCCAGAGACGGAGACTCCACCACCCTCCTGGGCAGCCTGTTCCAGTGCTCTGCCACCCTCAAAGTAAAGTTCTTCCTCACGTTTAAGTGGAACTTCTTACATTCAAGTTTGCGCCCGTTTCCTCTTGTCCTGTCACTGGGCACCACTGAATGGAAAGTATTTTCCTCTCCATCACTCACCTTCAGTGTTACAGCAGGAAAACGCTACCTGTCCTTACAGTTTTTATGACTGTAACTGCTGTGACACCTGCCAGGAGCATCAGTGGCCACTGGGGTTTGCTGCTGCCGGCGTTTGGTGTCAGCAGAACCTGGCAGCAGCACTGCAACCAGCCCAGGGTGGCAAAACTCGCCCGTGAGCTCTGTTTTCATACTTCTTCAACAGAGTCACTGCAGGGCTGAACCTAGAGCCAGAAACTCGCTTTAAGGGTTAACCTCTGCAGAAAGCTGGGCGTTTATGGTTGGAGGTGTTTCGGGGTAGGTTGCTGCTTCACAAAATCACTGCTGCTTCACACCGCCCTTTTCAAAGCTCGGTGACAGAGTTGTCACTGACCACAAAAGCCAGCCAAAGCATGTCAGCATGATTTTCCTATACTCAGGGAATTTTTGGTGGAGGGGGAAACTGCGCATGCCAGTGCCAAACACTATGGACACTCTCCCAGGGGTGGCAATCTCAGCCGGCACCCCGCCAGCGGGAGGTACCCCGGCTTTAGGGCCGGCGCCTCTGAGCTCGGAAGGTCCTTCCTCCTGAAAAGCGAGAGCGGAGCCTACCCCACACGAGGACGTGTGAGGATTAGCTCTCTGCAAAAACAGACGTCTCCTCTGTGGATCACAATTTATATTGTGCGAGAGGCCTCGCCCAGGTCTGGGTATCACTGCCTCCAGCCCTGCGCACACACACGGACTGACAGACGGTCTGTGACAAAGGGCTCCCAGCCCGAAAGTGTTGGGACAGGTGATGGAGACAAACATGCGGATGGGAAAGGGGGAGGAGGAAGGTGGTGGATGGAAATACGAAAGTAGCAGGATGCCTTTGTGCTTAATAGCTGCCAAGTGCTTGGCTAGGGCTATTTGGCCAAAATAAAAAGCATGTGAACTCTGCAAAAATAAAAGCAAAATACTGCAAATGCAATACAAGAAGCCAGAGACACACACTTCCAAAAGAAAATAACATTTAAAGGTATTTTAAAACTTTAAGCTATTTTAAAATTACATTTAAATCTTTTTGTTCAAAGACTTGCTTGGAAAAAAAATAAAACAATCCATGTGGACTTTAGCAAATCCTGGGAACTTGCCCTCTACTCTTCTGTCTCCTAGTGGGAGACTGGAAACTTTGTGAGGACAAAGATCAAACTGTCTGTGAGAGGACAGTAAATCCCGTGTAGAAACATATTCCCCCTTCCCTGAAGGTGCAGACACCTCTCCTTTATCTTTCTGGACAGGATGTGTCCTGGGGCCAAATGAGGTCAAAGAAGAAACCGGTCTCTCCATGTGGCACTGTGGCCCAGGAGCAGCACACCCCAGGATTTTTCCAGCAGAAAATACCAACAGGGCTCAGCACAGAAATGCCAGCTTCCACAGCTTTTAGGGGAGCCAAGGGTATTGTGATTTTTAAAGGAAGTTTGCAGCAGGGAGGGAAGGAGGGTTTTGGAAGAGGGCTAAGGGAGCAGCTTTAGAGAGCACACCCTCTTTGGTATCTATTTGAGAACCGTGGGGTTTATGATGGATTTCCCCATGAATCCTTATGCTCCATGTGGCTGGATGGGCAGATCCAAGCCCTGCACAGTCCATTTCTAGTCCACATAGAGGGAGCTGTTAACTGAGAAACTAAGCATTGAATGGGGCAAAAGTTACTTAGAAAGTTTCTTGTCAGAAACAGCAGTGAGACCAAGTAGTTGAGGCATCTGCTACAGTTAAAATAATACAATTATTCCCTTTCTTCTTTCATTCTGCCATTTATTAATCTTTCTTTCTCCAGTCCCACAGGCTAGTTCTCCTCTTGTGCAGGAAATGAGAGACAGGAAGGGCGCCACTGAATCCAGTGGTTTGTCTGGACCCCATACAGTAAATGCTGTATTTGATAATTTCCCATTCAATGAATTTCTGTGCAGGAGAAAGTAATAATCTCTTTCATCTTCTGAAAAAGTACTTGAATTAATCATTGATTTATCTTAATTAGTTTTTTAAATCTTTCCAGAAGAGAGCTTACTTGTAAAAATATTTCTTTTACTTCTTACCTGTGATCACTACTTAGCTTTAATGCAACAGCTAATCCCCCGTGCCTGACAATTTATGTTCAGTCAAGTTGCCTTTACAGCCATGAGAAAGATTTCTATTGAGTCCAGTGAGAAAAGGCATCGGGCCCCTAATCTACTGGCAGAGACCCTGGCCAAATTGCTGCAACCTCTGCAAAGGCCAGAAACAAAGTGAAAGAGACGGGACATAAAGGAAAAGAGGGAGAACAAGCAAGCAAGCGAGGGAAGGAGGGATGGAGAGAAGTTTCCAGCTGCGTTTCCGTGGAAGTCGATGGCGACACTCGGCACTGGCTCTGTCTGCAGGAACACGCCTTTAAGCAATTAAGTTGAGCCCTGCCTTGGCGTAGGATCAAGCCTCACAGACCCCCATCCAAGTCAAGTCTCCCATCCTATTCTGTGCTAAGCCTGATCTGACAGCAGGTGAGATCCTAGTGTTAACAGTCCACTTCCCCTGCCGGCTCTATCTCCATGCGAATGGCTCACAAGTCCTCCCAGCCGTCTTTGCAAGGAGAAGAAATGAATGCACGGTTTTGTTTTTTTAAGGGAATAATTTTAAAATAACAGGTACTTAAAAGAAATGAAAAGCTACAGCTGTGCATAAAACTGCTACTTGTAAGCATTTTCATTCACTGTCTGAGTGAATCTAACCATGCAGAGCCGTTAAAATGTTTTCCTCTTCTGCCCTGTGCAAAGAAGAATATTGGGTGGGACTGCAGTTTTAAATCAAACTGGACTTCTTCACAATTGCGAAATGGGAGGAAGAAAAGATGCAAGAAAAAGGGAAAAAAAAAAGCCGGAATCACTGACCTTGTACTAAACTGCTCAAATCACCTTCGCTTCGAATCATTTCACAGAGGTGCCCGTGGGTGGTCTGGCTTCCAAAGACACAGCGAGATCTCTGTCTGATGCATTTTACTGTATTAAGCTTGGGAAATGAAATATGTCTGGAGGTGGGAAGTTGCTTTGCTTGCAGCTATGTCCACTGGGCTTTAGGAGTGCTTGGGACCGGCACTTGCGGGTTTTCAGTCTTAAACTGTGAAGGCAAAGGCCCACCGCTAATGCCAGGGGTTTAACTTCATGATTTCACACATTAGGCCACTCTCCATAAAAGAAAATTCCCTCGCATGGGGGTCTATGTGAGCCTGCATGTTGCGAGTCTTTTACAGGAGGTTTAGGTTGCATATCTTGCACATAATTCAAGAAGAAACAAAGTCTAACTAATGTAGGCATGCAATTTTTGCTGCCTAAGGCCTATAGAAGTGCAAAACTGGAACACGGAAATCCCCAGGGGAACTTGCACTCTAATCTACGGTTCCCACTCATATCGTAAGTGCTGCTGTTTTCCTTTTTGCCAGAGACCTGTTTCTGAAATGAAAAACAGCATTCTGGAAAGCAAGCGTCTCTGTGTTAGGTGTAGAGCTTTGCATATGGAAACCCCATATTTTGGGATCAGCTCTTCTAGAAACTCACACACAAAGTGTTTTGACAGAAAAAAAAAAAAAGGATACTTACTATGCTATTCACTTATTAGAATCGTAGGTAGTTATTTCTCTAGTACACTGGATTCCAGTTATGAAAAACACTCGCTTTCAAAACAGCAGGTGACAGGACGAGCCACAGCCCTGCTGTAACAGATTTATCACAGGTTCATGGGTACGTCACCTCCCTTTGGCCAATTACACTCCAGGTTTCCAAGTGCAAGTGAATTAACATTTTAAAACAAGAAAGAGCTATACGAGTTTGTCCAGTGTAATGTCACTCTTCATAAGCCTAATTTCTCAAGGAGGGGAAGGACAAGCAACGGTCATTTTGGAAAAGCCAATGCATTTTACGCTAAGTGTTGCTCGGGACAGAAGTCAGTGCTTATTCACCATACCATGAGTTTCTCTCTCCAACAGTCTGAGGAAAAAACCGTAGTGATGGCAAATCAAAAAGATCCGATGTACAGTACCAGAAAATTTCTGATATATTTTGCCTGACAAATCTGTGATGATTTTGGTTCAGTAGCTTTTTACATCTTGCAAGCACTTCAGATACCAAAAATCCTTGGTTAGTAGAGCTCTAAAAAGAAGAATAAGTTCTCCTCCCTTACACACTTTTGAGCGACTGAGCAGGTCAGACTGCCAACCAACAGCAACGTGTGTGGGGACAGATACGTGCTCTCACAAGTCTTCCACACAGATAAGAAGTATTTTTCTTCCCATGAAAGTTCATTAAAAGGAGAGCCAAATGCTGCTGGTGTCCACTAAACTACATCTTTGGTCTATGTCTTTATATGAACAGGCTGCCCCTTTCTGCCATACCCTCTTTCTCACCTTCTCCTTCTGTTACCTCGATTTTTCTTGCCTGCTTGGTCATCCCTGTTGGCTATAACTCCAGTCTCTCACTGCTTCTCGTCTTGGGGCACTGGGCAGCACTATGAGGGTGAGATGGATGAGCTCTGTTCTTCCTGGACCGATGATGGTCTTCAAGACATCCTAACATGTCAGATGCCGGCAGACCCTCTCTCCTGCTACAGATCAACCTTCTCATGTGAAATAGGGCCGAGACTGAGAAACAATAAAAGACATGTCCTTCTGTCATCTTTTCCTGCCTTGTTTTTGGCTATCTGGCCAAAATAATAATTCAGAAACGAGAAGTTACTGAAATGTTGCTTACAGAGGCTAGGATACACTTAAGTCCACCTCTGTGTTTCCCAATAGGATGAGGCAAATGAGTGTTTGGTGTGATGGCTCCTGCCCTGGAGGAAAAGGAGAGGAAGAAGAGAGGCTGTGCAAGAGCCAGATGGAGAGGCTCGATGTTAAACTCAGCCCATTCAGACTTTCGGCATTGCACTGCCTCTTCATGGTGAAAACTTTCACATTTAAACCAGGAACCTTTTATCCGGAGAGCTAATTTCTTTTGTTTGAAATGCCCAGGAAGCCTCACGGCCCAGAGTTTTCACAGGGTTCCCTCCAAGTTTTCACTTTGGTCTTAAGAAGATTTCACCTACAAGTGCTTTCCCTTTCTGATAGATCCAAACAAGGCTCCCCACTTTCTATGAAGATTAATTTAGATTTTCTATTGCGGAGGCATCCACCCCCCAGCCACGTGATTCCCCTCCTTTTGAAAACTAGGTAAAGCCTGTAAAGAGGCAGCTGTGTTTCAAGCTCTTTGAACAGTGTCTCTTATAGAAGAGGAGAATAGATAAGCCGTCTTGCAAACACTGTTAGTAGAGACCAGTAATCAGTGTAGAAGAAGTCTGCACTGGGAATGAATGTATCAATTTACCTCAGGCTGTGCACTTCAGAGATGGGCTTTGCCCTAGATTGGGTCCATTTTAAGCTTGGCCTGTAACTAAAATTAAACCACTTTGTTATGACAGGGGTTTGTTTCTAAATTGCAGATTTTCCCCTTTGTATGAAAAGGCACAGCAATGACACTCTAAACCCGCCTCTTTGGAGGTTTGCATCATAAATACATGCATTATGCACACAAGCACTCATTGATTACATATGTATGTGAGTGTAATATATCTATCTATATATAAATAGATGAACAAAAACACAGTTTAAAACTTCCCTTCTCCCCGTGCACATAAGCTGGCTATAAAACTGTTGTTAAAAATGACACATTGAACAATACATAGATTTCTCAGTTTGCACATGTTTCCTATCAGTACTAAGGAAGGAACTCTGGGAGCTGTAAAGCATCATTATTCGCATTACACCAATGTTTGCATCTTTTAGTGATTTTTTTTTTTTTTTACTTCAGTGCTTGTCAGGTTAAAGCTTTAACTCTGTAATATAGAAAGCTAAAAGCAGAAGATTGAAAAGTGCTCTCTGCTAGTCTAACCCTGCACATACTGAGGTGAGATGAGCACACTGAGAAAGTCAGCTGAAAAAATTAAACCCCTGTGATTCCTGCAGAATTAGTATTTCAGCACTGGCTGGGAGCAAAGTCCAGTTGCCGGTAGTTGAATTTCAGCAAAAAATAGTTCATGTCCTGGAGGAAGATAAGCGCATCCAGTTCTGGGAGTGCATGGTGAGACACTGAGATGGAGGAAAATCTCCATGTGCTTCTTGCTCCATAAAAGGAGGGAAAGCTGAAAAGAGGATAGAAGCATTCAAGAAAATAATGAAGGAGATCTTGGCTACTAAAAGATCAGTGTTTCAAAGCAACTAGCCTGAGACTATTCAGTGAACCCACTTCAGTTGAAGTCCTCTGGGACTTCAGTATGGAGGAGGCTTTAAATTTCCTTAAATCAAGAGTAAGAAGAAGTGGCCCAAGTCTGTATTCTAGTGAAGGAGAAAATGCTCGTAAGGAAGATCTTCAGACCAAATGGATAAACAAAGAAAATGTTTTACAAAATGAGAGTAGATGCAAATGGCTGCAAGGGTGGAGAGTAAAGAGCAGGAAAAAATGCTGAGAATTTTGTTCTAAATATGAAAGTGTAAGTATAAAGCAAAAATTTCCAGGAGTCAAACTGAGGTAAATTTTTTGGGGAAAAAAAACCAACAAACAAGTAGTAAAAGATTTATCCAGAATATATGTTATAAAAAAACTCTACATCCAGTGAGAATGTCAGGCATTAAAAATTATTCATTTGAGATTCTGATGAACTTGAATATCTTGTCTTATCTTCTAAGAAATATGTTGTTGTTGATAACAAGAATGCACAGGGGAAGATGACCATAGGAATGGAAATGACTATGGCATTGAAAATGAAATTGCAATTCCAGTGGAAGAAATTTTATCAAATATATCAAATGAAGAAGTGAAACTACAAAAACAGGTGGTTGTAATAATGGCATATGTATTTTAGAAGACGTGGCAGACCAGAGCACCTTCGACTCCATCGGTTTAATCTCAGTAACATATAAGAGAACAAATGCTGAAAAAAAAAGGATAATTAAAGGGAAAGTGCACCAGGATATCAAAATACGTGACAGAGGTTAATTGAATAGATCATGCCAGACATTCTAAACTCTTTGATAACTGATTTTCTAGACAAAGGAAATCTATTATATCTACTCTGTTTAGCCTTTGTAAGTTATAAAACATGCTGACACATGGGAAATCTTTAGAAAGTAGAAAAGAGGGGGATGAATTCAACTATTGAAAGGAATTAAAGAACTACCTGCCAGAGAGGTAAAATGAGATTGCAAGCCAGAGGCAAAGTAACAGGATAATTCTTCTAAGATGGATCTAATATTCATGCAAATAACTACGTCACAGAAAGCATGAACTTCACAAAAAAAGTTGGTATGCATTGCCAATACATAGGAGGGGCAGGATATTCAAGAAGAAAGGGAGCAATAAGGCTGGATTAGTAGTACAGAGCAAAACATCCTCTATTTTGGGAATCGTAAGTGCTAAAGGTTCTTTTTATTGAATTGTGACAGAGAAAGAGAAGATACTCTTGCTGAACAATAGAGAAAGAAAATATTTTATTTTAATACTAGCCAAATGATGGTGTTCTATAACAAAATTGCACTCATGGTACGTCAAATGTCTAAAGCATTTACTATGAAATAGGCAAGTTGCTGGGAAAGATTTGACATGTTTAGTTTCACAGCACTCCTGAGAGCTAAGGAAAATATCCCCAATTTACACAGCAGGACCTGAAGGTGCTTCAGATTTAAGAGCTATTAACAGCCACGAGAAGAGCACCATCTCTCATTTAGACGTGCAATTGCCCATCACTGCCACTGTCACTCCCATGGGAAACTGCAATAATATTGTTCTAGAGGAAAACTGACTTTTTTCTTTGATTTTTTTTCCACCAAGTGTATGCTTTGGAAAGGCAATACGCAACTATTGAAGCAGATACTCCTGCATTCGAATGGCAAAGTTGTGCAGGTCTTCCATATCATATGAGAAGGAGTTACTGCAGTTGTGGGGTGAAGAGACATTCAGTGCTCAGGAAGGCCCCCACCTCTGATAGGTCTGTGCTTGCAGTTCTGTAACCTTTCAGTAGATGTGGACACAGCTTGATGATCTGAAAGGTTTAGCAGATTTATGGTCCTTCCAGATCAAATTAGAACTGGGAATATCTCAATGGGTTCCTCCTCCCATGAGGAGCAACCCAATGAATTTGATAGAAATAAACACAGACAGTTTGATACAGGCCTGGCTGGGGTTATCAAAGATCCTCTCCTATTCCACTTTCCAGGAAAGAAGAAAGATCTCTCACCTTAGTAATATCTGTTTTTCAGTCATGCAGATGATGTTTTGTTTTCCATCACAAATTGCTGCTCTACTTCAGTGTAGAGCAGGAGTTAAAAATACACTCTGTAAATGCTATTTTCAGAGTGTCTGAAAGAGTCTTTGCTCTTAGCACTTTCCATATGCCAGAAAAATCACTAATTGCAACAAAAGAGCAGAACTATGCGCAAATCTGGCAATGGAGTACAAGAAGGATCGTGAAGGTCTTTCAGAATGGGTCCTTCTCTGTTTCTGTTAAGTTAAAATTAAATTTACCACTGATTTAATGAGAAGCATTCAGGCTACAGCTTTCACTTCTGATAAATCTGAGTGTTAAACCCGATTCCAATGTCTTATTCTAGACTAGGAAAGAGTTTCATGGCAGATAGATAGCCTCATTTTCCTGTAGGCTTAGACTGTGGAGCCCTACCAATGGTGTCCCAGCTATGCTAACTAGTGCATTAATAATGTGCCTTGATAGGGATTACTTGGATTCATGCCAGAGTAATTACTCTTATGTATAAACTTCAGAGTGATTAAAAGATTACACATTTATTTTAAATAATCATTTGAGACTACTCTTTGTAATGGTTATACTCAGCACGAGGTTCATCTGTGTTTACGTTGCTGAAAACAGTAGATTAGAAGGGCCAGCACTTCATTTAAACACTTAATTACAATAACAGCAATAATGAAGCCTCTAAACTGCTCTCTTGGTCTCTCTTTCTCTCTTTCATCCCTTCCATCATCGAATAAAATAGAATGAGACAACTAGGAAGATAAATAAACTCACCTGGCATACATGCATTTTCTAGCAGAAAATACACAATACATGAGGTTGAAGCAATGGCCCTAAGAAAACAATGCTATAGTTTTTTCCAGAAATGTCCCTCTGCCATATCCACATTAAGCCCTCAGCTTTCCATGTCTGAAAAACCACACAAAAAAATCATAATTTACTGAAATATAACATAACTATAAAAGTGAATGACGCGTAGATTTATTGCAAGACAAGAAATCCTGAAAACATTTGGCATGCTTTTCAGTTCAACTGAAAAGGGAGGTGTTTTTGATAAACCTGACATTTACCCCTTTCACATTGCATCCTTTAAAGGCAGGGCTCCAAAATAGCTGAAAGCATACATTTTTATCCAGAAGTCAGGTAACTTGAAATAAACAAAAATGGAAGGTACTAGCAACCACCAATAATTAAAAAGTCCTTTGGGAATACGCTGATAAGAAATGTTGCTAGTGAAATAAAGGAGTTGATTGTTTCATTTAGATTGAAAATTTCATTGCTCCAGAAGAGGAAGCCCTAGTCAAACAAGGTAATTCAATACTAGAATCATGAAAACCCCACCCATAGCATTACTATTACTTAAGCATGTCAACTAGACTCACTGGACAGAACAACTCTAAGGTAAAGATATACAAACCTGCTTTTTGTTGTTATCATTGTACACAGTGGTGTACTAACTACAGCTGTTAAACAGAAAACAACCTAGCATGGCAGAATTAAATGTCACAGTAAATTTATTCCTATTAAAAATGTATTTGCTTATTAGTTGTGATTCTTAAAATGCTGGTTTTTAAAAAGTGCAGTCATACACATTATTGTGTATATTTTGAAGCAGCAACTAGGATCAAATTGTAGAGTCTATCACCACAGAGAGCACAATGTAAGAAAACTCAGAAGTATAGAACTTTTATTCAATATTCAGTTTTACCACAATTTCAAGGGAAGCAAGATTGGGCTCTGTAAATAACATCCCTTATATTTGACCCAAAGTACTGCCATTTATGAATCACTATTTTCCTGAGGTTACACTAGCTACATCACATTACATCTTGAAGTCCCCTCCCCTGCACTTTTCCCACGGAATCCAGTTATGATTCTTCAACTTGTCTTCAAAGATCTTCAATGTTCTAATCCTTGATACTCTGGATGTGACCCCCTTACTGTTTCTTACCTCTGCCCAGGGCTCTGCCGTTGACTACCTGCAATGTGCACCTCAGAAGAGGTCTGCATATATGTTAATGCTACTTCAGAGGCATGTAGTAGCAATTGGGAACAGTTTTGCAATATCAATGTCCTCCAGCTGCAATGGTAAATAGACCTACATGAAATCTGATTAATTGGCAATAAGCTATGTAATAGAAGAGGCAAGGAGCACTTAACTCAAAACAAGCATGCCCAACAAAGGCAAAATTTATTTGGGTTGCAAAATGCATTTAGTTGATCACCCCATGACTACTGCTGAAACGTTAAATGCTATCTTCCCTGTGCCCCTTTTGTGGTTTTCTTTTTTTCTAATTGAACTTAAGCTAGGAACACTTTCTTCTCCTGTGTTTTGCACTACTGCTAGTAGAATCATTGAATAGTTTGGGTCAGGAGGGATCTTTAAAGGTCATCTTTCCTAACTGCCCTGTAATGTGCATCTTCAACTAGATCAGGTTGCTCAGAGCCCCGTCCAACCTGACCTTGAATGTTTCCAGGGATGGGGCATCTACCACCTGGGCAACCTGTTCCAGTGTTTTACCACTCTCATTGTAAACTTTCTGTCTTTGAAGAGAAACTCCTTGCCACCAACATTGTTGCAGATAAAGGAGAACAGACTACCCATAGTCATCTTATTGCCCCAAATTCTGACTGCAGAAATATCATTTCTCATTTTCCTTTCTATCTCCACCCCTTACCAAGTACCATTTCAGCACATGGTACTAGGTCATTCCTGACTGGAGGAATCCAGTGCTGCAATAAAACCGGATAAAACAACTGAGTGGTGAAAGTAAGGATATTATACACAGTACTGCTTAGATATTAAAGTGGGAAGGAAATTTCATGGAAGTAAATACAAATAAGATTATAATTTAATTTCTTAGGGCTAGTTCAGCAACACGAGTGATTGCTAGCTACATACACCCAATGGAAAGGAATATCATGACAGAATACCATGTCTCTAGGTACATCCACAATGCACCTGCATCTTGATTACAGGGTTATTGTTGATTTCTAGCCTCTATTTCTAGGCAGATATTTCAGAACTAGAGATGGATTGGAGAAGATCAAGGTGATATGGGAGAGTCTCCACATAAGGAGTGACCATAATTTAGTTTCAATGAGTGAAGGGTGGAGGATAGGGGAGAAAATAAAAGAGCTAACTTTACACAAATCATATATCAAATTCTAGGTGATGTGGAGATAGTGAATAAGGAACTTTATTGGCTGCCACTGTAAGACAAAAAAAACCCGTGGCTAAAACCAGTCAGGATTATAACTACAACAAAGGAGATATTTCTTCATGTGACCTGCAGACAAGCTGTGCAACATGCTTCCATGTGGCTTTCTGGGAACTCTCAAACTAACATGGTTTCAGAGATCCATTAGACAATTTAGCAGAAGGGAAGTTCCTCAAGCACAATGCTGGTGCCACCTTTGACTCAAAAAGTCTCTGAGCTGGAGACTTCCTCAGGCTATGAGAATGGCCCAGGTATGGACCCCTTTGGGATTACCTCTCTGTGTACACTTTGTGGGCAACTGCTAGTGGCCACTGGCAGAGGTGGGAAACCTGGCTAGGCAAGTCTCTGGTCTGCAGTGGCTCTTATATGCACATAAACAGGTTTCCTTGTAAGAAGGTACGTACATTTGGTAAACAAATATGTTTCCTGCAGGTTGCAAAGACTCATGGTCAAATCTGTAAGAATAGATTCTGATTTTCAGAGCTGAATGGGAATTGTTTTTCTCTTTTGCTGAGGCTTCATCTATAGGAATGTTTTTCCCACTGCTTATAAATTTACTAACTAAATGGACAACATTGATAATGTTCAAGAAAGTTTTTTGACGTGTACTGTTTACATTGTGCAACTTCAAATAACAGGAGTTTCATCTATTATACTGAAAGTTAGAATGATCCCCTGGTTAAAGTTAAAAATTAAGTCTTAAGTCAGACTTGTTAAGAAGAAAAAAAAGGTATTAAATTTTCATGGAAATGTAACTCAGTAAATAATGTCACATTATTTCAAATTGACATGCAGAATACATGTAGATGTGTGTATATGAACTATGCATGTAAAAGTTAACAAATTGACACGTGTGAATGACAAGAAAATAATTTAAAGCAAAACAACTAAGAACGGATTAAAATTTGCCTCTAACTTTGTTATGATTTGGGAGTTACCATTAGACAAAGGATTCGTAACACCTGAAAATCCATGAATTGCTATTCCTGTTTTTTGAGGAAGCATTTTTCTTTTACAGATCCATTGATCTGGCACAGGTGGCTCTCAAAAGAAGTGGAGGGTGCCATAAGGGATTCTATATCTCATCGAAACTGTTTTTCTCAGGGAATTATTCTTAAAAGATGATTTAGGAGAAGAAAGCTTTCCCCTTTCCTTCAAAACGAAGATTATAAATTCTGTTGCAGAATGGATGAGTCTGAAAGCAAACAGAAAGATTTGTACTACACACTTATTACAGAAGCAGAGGCACTCCCTGGGTTTGGGGGAGAGCAACTACTTCAGGCAGCCTCCCCTGCTCCCCCATCCTTTTCTGTGAGCGCGTTGAGGATGAGGTATTACATTTGATGAAATCCAGGACTGCAGATCAATACACCGTGGAATCAAGATATGCTCTGGAAAATGTAGTTCCTGCATCTTTAATATTCTCCATTTCCTTTTATCCTAACCTTCACACTCCCAGGAGCTTAATAGCTCTTAGTCTGCTTGGTGGTTCCAGTGCCCCTCTTCTTCCTGCTGGCAGACACATGTCTTCCGGCTTGAAATGCCGACGCGCTTCGGACAATCTAATTTATAATCTTAAATCTTCTGGAAAGGGCTGCAGAGGCCAGGCCATACAGGGCTTTCCAAATTAATTCTGAAAGCAAAACAGTATATGTAGCAGGCGGGTAACTTTATCTAGATTTCAGAGATTTAGTTACATGAAAGTGAGAATATAAAAATGCTTTCGCATGTAGCAGAATACTGTTGAACACATTTGGAAAGGATCAAGTCAAGACTACCTAAATCATTCAATAAAATCTGCTACATAAAACATCTAATAAATTGTAATGGCAAGGACTTGTGCAGAGAGGCTGAAATTCCAGCTATGCGCTGAAAATAAAAGTTTGGTCACATAGTCACTCTCTTTTCTTTTCTTTGCTGACTTTACTAGCCATTGGGCTGGAAGTGTCCAGTTTCACTGGAACACCACAGAAAATGTTTGGCACCGGTCTCAAAGGAGAAATGATTTGGTATGCTGTGATTTGCTTTATGATTTTGGGGATACTTTATTAATCCCTGAAGTTTCAAATCTCTTAAGACCATGATTAAATAAATAAAAAAAAAAGTCCCTTGGTGCAAAGGCAACTCCTATCATTAAGAAAAAAGATCATAAACCTCCTGTGAAAAGCAATAAGGATTTCATAGTAAATTACAGAGTTAAATAATTATAGTATCTCACACAAAAAAAACCTTACTAATTCAGTTAAGCACTCCGTAAGTAAAACTGGAATGCTGCTAATACAATAAGATTTTTGTAATCATGTTAGTAAGAATGATAGCCTTATGGTCCATATCCTGTTCCTCAAGTTCAGTACCTATAGGATGCAGTACAAGAAAAAGCCCCACAGAATACATATGAGGAACCTGGAAGCATCTGTTTCTTCTATTCTTTGTTCTAACCAATAGGTATATTGATTAAATTGCATTTATCTACATTTTTCCTGCTGAACTGACTTAAAGACATAACAACCAAGACTAGGAAGCTATTCAAAATATGCAATAGCATGTATTATGTATTGTCTAAACCAAGCCCTGTTAGAGTCAGGATATAAGATACTTGTTACTAGTTTCTAGTTGTCATGATCCAGGAATTAAGTTCAGTTTAGTTGTGTTTTAGAAATTGGACAGGTTTTCTCTTAGTAACTTTTTTTAAAAAAAGTAACATTGCCCGATATGTTCTCCTCATTTTGAATGTAACTTGTGATGTCGTCGTAATTTAAACAACTAATTGAAACTAATTTCAATGAGTGCTGCAGAACTTAGCATGGAGGGACCAGGAGAAATCTTTGATATATCAGTATAGCCTAAGCGGGAGCAAAGGTTTCCTCAGAAACAGCTTCCTCCTCCTTACCTTCCTGACTGCATTTGCCTACGCTTTTTCATTTTAATATAGATGATGGCCTTGTACTGCATTTGGACCCATTATTTTTTTGCTTATTAGTGGCTAATGAGCTCGGTGAGGCAACAAGTCTGCACACCAGGTCTCCAGCTTGCCTTTTACAGTAGCTCCTCCAAAGAAGATGAGAATGCTATGAAGGTATGACCACAGTTCAGTGAAGTTTCAAGTAAAACCAGCTGCCCAATATGGAGGGGCATATAAAACACACATTTAAAAAAACCCAAACCAAAACAGGTGGCATGACTGCTGCAACACAAAAAGCTAAGGAGCCAAACGCTACAAACCCATTCTTTTCTGGGCTGTTTTTGCCTTAAGACTGTGACTTCCGTAAGCCAATATTTGGCATAGTTTTTAGCTCACTAACGTCTGCTTCACTTTTCATCAGGGCTCAATTCCAAGCACTCTGATATTACTGCAAATACTTTTATCAACTGTAATGGGGATTTGATTGGAACCAGAGGTAACACATAACAAGTAGGGGACTGGAGAGCACTTCAATGTAGTAGGAGTACCTGAGCAGAGGGGAACAAACCAAAAAACACCAAGTGATAATAAATTATCAAAGGGTCAGAATACCAATCTAAGATCTGGTTAGTACACTCCAAATCAAAGAAGACAATAATGAAGAAAGTCTTTCCTTGAGTTGCGAAAAAAAGCATCTGATGAAGAGAATTATATGAAAAAAATGTGCATCACGGGTAACAAAAGTTTAGTCATAATTACCCAGAGACAACTGCACAAGCAAATCCCACATGTTTCCAAAAATACAGATAATCTTGTGCATATTACTTGAAATATTCTTTACAACTCTAATTGTGAAGTATGCCCCAACCCTGATCCCACCCTCTTGGACTAGAAACGGCAGCATAATTTACTAATGGCACAGGATAGGAAGGGTGCAACCTAAAAAGTATCAGCAATTTAAAACTTTCCACCACTGAAGAAGAGCAGACGGGAAACAGCATCATCCCAGATCCCACTGTCCAAGAAATGATTCAGTGAGACATACACATGGCTATTGTCCAGGGAGGTCAGCTTTCTCCTTCCACTGCAGGTGGCAATGCTGCAGGGCACAACCAACCCTCAGGAAGAAAAAAGTGCTTAGGGTACAAAGTCTGATGGGAGTCTTGAAAGAGCAGTTGGGAGGGGAAGAAAGGAGAAAGAAAGTGTAATAGAGTGGGGAAAGGGATGAGTGATGTCCAATGTGTGGGGTAGCAAACCTTTTTAAGAGGCCAAGACATACCAGACATGAGTCACAAAAAGGAAAGAGAGGAGGGAGAAAAATGTGTTTGACTTGCAGACCACCATTTGTGGAGACTCTTGCAATAAACCCTGACTGACTATTCTCTCTCCTAGGACAAGGCTTCAGGTTCTGGCACCTCATTGTCATGACAAATATTCCAGCAAGAGCAGAAAAAGACACAACCTGAGTATGGTTTAACAGTAACTGGTAGGCAATAAAATAGGAAATGGTACATACATGAGATATTTTTATTATGGTTTTAGTTTCTGTAACTTTGCAGTCTTCCTTGAATGGCTTATTACTAGTCAAAACTATTCCCATACCTTTGTCCTATTATTATTATAATTATTATTATCATTACAACAAAAACAGCAACAAGAAAGTTTTTTTCTCAGCATATTTCAAAAGTACCTTCTAGTTTTCCTACATTTGGCACAATAGAGCATGTTGCTTACAAGGAACCTCATGACTCCCAGCCAAGTTTTGAAATATATAATCAGTTGCAAATGTTTTGGGGTGGTTGACTGATGAATGCAGTAACTTTACCATTTATCCCATTTTTTACCATTAGCAAATTTTAGTTATTTTCAGGACAGCAGCACTTTCCCTTTTCTAGGATTAAAAAAACCTCAAAAACTTTTGAAAATGATCAAACCAGCTATTTAACACATTGATTGGTCTGCTCCTTGGAATAATAAATAGCATAGCTCTATTACAGCAATGAACTTTCATAAAAACTGATGTAATAGGATAAATTCTCTTATAATGAAACATGGTGTCAAAATATAGTTACCTGCCATTCTTTATACTTTATAAAAACACTTAATTTTCCATATTCTCATTTCAGCTTCTTCCCCTCATAATGATACGCTTCATCGTTTCAGGAAAAAAAAATCAGTGACCCGCAGAACAGTCTCTCCATTGGGCCAGAAAGCTTTTAGTTCATTCACCCTTTTTTCAGGTCCAAACTTGTTTATCATTTAGAGTTGTTAACTTTTTTTTCCATTCAGCAATGTCACCTGTGACTTACATGAATAATAAAAACATTCAGAGGCGCATTAGTGAGGACTTGCACATTTTGGAAGGTATATAACACCTTGTATTTCAGGACATAAACCAAGGTCTAAATAATAAGGAGCTGTTATTACATCAACAGATTGAGCTAGGATATTTTGCAGCTCCTTCATTCTGTTGGCACCTGACCACTCTCAGAAGGAGTATGGACAGGGAGGGCTACTGGTCTGCTCTAGCATAGAAATTCTGCAAAAGATTATTCAGACAGTTACAATTTATTTAGGGGCTTGCATGTACGTGTTCAAAAATTTCTTTCTATGATTACCAATGAGAAATGAAAAACAAAATGGCTCTGAAGAACAAATACATATTGTCACATCAATGACTCTGGCGAGTGTGTTGTGAAACTGCTTTCTACAGTCTGTCAGGAAAAGAAACTGCTGGCAGAACACCTGCAGGAATTTTTACTGCGGACCTACCCCTCCAGTTAGTAAAATTATCTGACCTCTACTTTGAGGACTGGAAGTCAGAGATTTTTCTCCTCCATCCATATTTCGACACTAAATATATCTTCCTTATTTTGCAGCATTTAAAATAGTGTTCTACCACTTCAGAATCTGAACATGTTCACAATGCATTAGCCTGTATTTTCAGAATTATTAAATACTGCAGTAATAAAGAAAGAAAAAACATCCTTCAGGCAAATAATTTTGATAATCTGTTTCCTCATGTCCCCAGATAAAGATATCAGTGATCTAAAATTCAACTACTTAAGCTTTTTTTTTATTTGTAGCCCAATAGGCTTTGAAACTAGCATTGGCAGAAGAAAGGCTTACTCCACAGCATGACACATCAGTGCACCAGCAGTTTGAAGACTGCGTTCCGCTTTTGGCATTGATGCTGACCTACTGCAAAATCAGGGGAAAATCACTGTACCTCACTATGCCTCTGTATCTTGTTCCATCCTTTATCTTATATTTAGACTGTAGACTCTTTGAGGCAAAGGCTGTCTCTTTGAGCAATTACAGATACAGGTTAGGAACAGAGAACTTAGTCTGTTTGGGTTTTCGGGTACCACCACAAATTAAAAATAGAAAGTATCTATTTCTGAACCGGCTTGAATTATGCAACAAGTTGCTCTGAACAGATTCCATCATCCTTCTGCCTTCTGCTCTTTGGCATTCCCAAATTTTGTACCTCAAAATAGGAGCTCGAACTCAGCTAATACGGGCTGTCAAGACTTTATTTATTTCACTGGCACCATGACAGTTCATACCAACTGAAAATCTGTTTTGCACATTGGAGCTTCCACCCTGCAGATAAGGTTCCATAACTTGCATAGCCAAGATAGAATTTTCAAAGTTATGCATCTAAACCAGGGCAAGGACAACCCAGAAAAAATGCAATTACTTATATCATACACTATTTTAAAATGCAGATTAGTATATGCCTATATCAGGTTTTTTGCCACTTAATTCTTGAGAGAAAGGAAAAAAGGTATTTCTTTTCTTGGGAAATAAAAATATTTAGAGGCTTCAAATTCTTCATTTCCTAACCAGAATTGAAAAAATTGCACTTGCTTACTGATGCAACAGAGAATTTGCATTAATAGAAGTGCTACGTCTCAACTGCTCTGTAGACTTTAAATCTTGAAGTATTGAAAGTCTACAGCAAACTCTTCAAGAAATCCCATGACTGAAAGAAACACTAAAATATTTGTTGAGTATATTAGAACAAATAAGTGTTAAATAATTGCAAATTGCTAATAGGAAAGCTGATAAACTGAATACATTTTTTATTCAGTTTTATTTGGTTGTTTCTAATAAAGAACTAAGAAATCAGTACTCCTGTTGAGCCAGCACTGCATGACCTGTAATATGAGGGAGCTGGGGTTGTTCAGTCTGGGGAAGAGGAGACTGAGGGGAGACCTCAT
>JAOXJM010000001.1:113938488-113960814 GCA_026413425.1 Tringa solitaria | reverse complement strand
TCAGCCAAGTTCCACATCCAAATGTGAGGGGCACAATTTCCTGGCTTGTTTCAGATGAAATTAGGTGTTCCTGTTGTTATTTTTGTTTCCTGAAACAGAAAGAGCAGCAGGAACCTGAGGTCCACAACCATCTTAGCTGCAGGAGGGCCAATGCTTCCAAAAGAGATGAAACCACAGCTCCTGCAGACCTGTTGGTTTTTCTCTTTTTGCTACACTCAATTGCTTTCTCCCAGTTATTCTCCAGAAAAGACTAGAAAAGACTTCGGTTTTGAACTTTCTTCAGACTGTGGACAGCTAGGAAAATTGTTGCCAGGGCATGGGAAAGAGAGGGGACTAAGACTGTTGCTGGTGGCCCGTAACTCATGGAGTCTTGTTCTTCTGGCTCATGGTCTGACACAGGCAACAAACAGGAGGAGGGTGATGAAACTCTAAAGAATTTCACAGCTAAAGGTCTGAGAGAAAATCAGGAGGCATGGGAACTACTTTGCCTGAGTCTATTTATTGTGAGACCTCTGAGATTTCGTATATGGTCAGCCCCTGGTGTCAGATTGCCCCATCCTGGAAAAGGCACCTGTTTCTCTGGGCTGGGTCACTCCCACCAGCCGCCTTTCTTCTAGTGCCAGCATAGACCTCTTGCTTGCTGCTGAGGTCCTGCCGGCTTCTATAGGCTGCATGTCATGGATCCTTGATAAAGCAGCACATTTCAGCTGCTTTTCACATTGTTGATTGCAGATTGTTGTTGGCAGTTTTTCACTGAAACAAACCTTACATGGTTTTTAACACTTATGGAAACAGTCATCACTCAGACAGTTGAGAATCACTGCAAGGCAGTACTGATGGATTTGAAATCTGGCCTATTTCTGGCATTTTAGAGTACTTTGTGAAGCTTTTTGCTCAGAACTTACTAAATATCTTATCACCAGCACACTGATATCCTACAGCTGAGCTCTTGTGGCGGAGATTCAAATGATATCACTCTCTGGGTTCAGAAGACCTACCAAGTTGAGAAGACATATAATGTAGAGTAAAAGCAAATGAGTAGGGTGATTAGGATGTATATGTTGTGTGTATTAGAAGAGAATGTGATTTGAAAGTGTTAGTTCTAATATTATTAACTTGGTTATTTTCAGTTCTGAGCTCTTGCTGGAAAGATGTGTATTGGATGTGTCATGAGAGCTGGGGTTTTTTCCTTTTCTTTTTTTTTTAATGTCTGTAAAATTTGCAAATGCTGTATGCACCCTTATTTACTTTGCGATTATCCTGCAAGACCAGTGCTTGCTCTCTTGGCCACATTTTTCAAAGACTGTAATTCTCTTTTGGTAGGCTTCCCAGAGAGCGAAAGATGCAGCCGCACAGTCTCAAAACGCAACGGGCAGCCACTGTCACAGCACAAAGCCTTACTTTCCTCATATTTGCTCACTTCACTGATATTTGAGTGGTATTTGAGTGGAGCTTGTCCTGATGACTGGCTGCTAGGGTGTGACTAAGGAGATTTGGGCTTAAAATCATGCCCTCAGAAAGGATCTCAGCTCTGCCCGGAGAAATTTCCTCCACAGGAAACAGGAAATGTGGGAGTATGTTCCAAGCACTTGTCCCAATCCGCTGAGTGACCAAACATCCCCATTTCTCCTTTTGTATGACATGGCTCATTCTATCTTCTTCTCTAAATCTCTTTGCGATTCAGGAGTGGCTGTATCCATGTAGCAAGGAAATATTATTATGTTCACTGAGGTGAACACAGAAAGACTTCCCTACAGCCCATGTTCTTCAATTCTCCTTGGGCTGGAGGAGTAGGTATGTACCCCACACTCCGTGTGCCCAACCTGACTTACAAAGCCTTTCTTTTTCACTGCAGGGTAGGGAGTCCACCAAACGCATTAGCTAGCATCGATTTAGCATACGGTATTCCACAGGGCGGCTATCGAAACCTATTTCTGCTCACCTGACAATACCATTTTTAAATGTAATAAGATGGAAGATTTTTATATTCCCAAACAAACAATGGTAAAAGCTTTTACTGACCTATTGCCACTTGCCCGAGGACCTGGAAGCCAGCTGCAAATTGCCTGTCACTCAGTGAGCCATTATAGATTCTGCGAGCACCTTCCTGTGGGCAAGGGCCCTCCCGCGCTGCTGACAGTGACCCAGGGATTTGCAACTGGCTCCCCCCATTTGGCGTTCCCAGCGAGGAGGCAAAACCAAGTCTTGGCCGACCCCAGGTTTGAAGAGCTCTTTGCTCCTGGAGAGCAGCTGGTAATTTTTCTAATCTGCTCAGAAAGGGAAAGAAAGAAAAGCCCAAGCGTAGTGACCTCTCCTTTAGTGACCAGAAAGTGCCCGATGCCCCTGACTCCCACCACTTTCAGCAGGCACTCAACAACTTAGGAGTGATGGTGCCTGCTACGCCGTGAGCCTTGCTTAAATTTGGGTCTCTCCATTCTCAAACACATATTAGTTTTGTTTACCTGGTTAAAAAATGGTGCCATATTGTTGATCTATTCTGATTTATACTGGGAGCAAGTATAACACTTTCTGCGTGTGAGTCTTTTGGGGTTTGTGTTCTGAAGGCAGCCACGGGTAAGGAGAAGTTTAATTACTCTCTCACAGGTGTGCCCCTCTCTGCAGTTCCTCCCTGAGAAGGAGCTCCATGGCAATGAAAAACTACTTGAGCAACATCCTTCTTGAGTTTTTGCTTTTAGCATTTTTTTAGTCTCTTTTTTTTTTTTTTTTTCCCAAAAAGTGATTTCAGCATGTGGTACTCCCAGGACCAAAGTGGATTGCTCTACAGCTGAAATAGAGTGGTATAATAACAGAGGTTTGAAGTTCAGGTTGCTTTCATGGTGTGCCCAGAAGGAAGCCTTGCAACTGTAATTATTGTCAGATAATTTTTCATTTTATTGATTTAACTTTTTCCCCATATCACTGATTGTCAATAAGGACTTTTTTTTCCCCTGGACCATTGGGTGTAAGGCAAAATAACTTGCAGTCTAGTAAAACAGTAATAATTGAATGGTGATATACACAGATGTGGCTGGTGAGGTTTCGGGTTATTTTCTCAGTGGAGGTTACACAATTCCAGAAGTCTGAATTTGTCATTTACTTTTTGTTTCAGGAGTTGCAGTATTCAGCCTAAGAATATGTATTTTTTACAAACAGAATCTAATAGAAATAACATACGTCTTTTTTAAAACAATGTTTGGTAATAAACCTAGACCTCCAGTATTTTAAAGATATATGTAAAGCCTTGGTGCCAGCTACTCAAAAATCAGAGACCAGCAACACAGGATCAGATTCTGCTGCTGGTCCTCAGCATGAGTCGTTTTTTGCTTCTATTCCAGTCTTTTGAGGCTAATTTGCAATCAGATAAAACTCAGTGTGAGAAAGAGCAGCAGAGCTGGACCCCGAGTCACCTGGCACTTAGCAAAAATTGAAAAATACCAGAGGCACCTGAAATTTTCACTGAAGACTGGTGGTCACCAGCAAATAATTATTATTATAGTGGTAACAGTGAGTTTTGGCTTCACTGGCCTTTTACTACTTTGAGTAAACAGTTACTTGCCAGATTATTATTATCTTGGCACTTGATGCAAAAAACCCTGTAGTTTTCCATGTTTCTTAAAGCTGAGTATACATTTATTGAATGAAAGCATTTATTAAACATATGGGGAAAGATTCTCAACAGGCATTAAATAACTTGCCTCCATTTGCCAAGAACTCTTGCTTGTTATGTTTTATTATGCTGAGAACTGCAGGTTGCATAGGTGGAAAACGGTGGAAAATGGAAATAGGGGGAAACGCAGCTTCACTATGAAAAGCCAAATCATTTTATGTCTCCTGATATCATGTATATCTGAAGTCCGTGGTTTTGGATTGTCCTTACGGTTGCATCTATATTATAAGGTTGTGAGCAGCACAGAGTCGTTAGATATGGAATGACTATCCTAATATTGTAGGAAAGGGGCATGAGAGTAGGACATAGCAGGTTCAGAACATGAAGAAAAAAAGAGTGCTTTAACCTCTGCCACAGGACACATGGTATTAAACACTTGCATGGGTTCAAAAGTTATTGGACAAAATAATGACAGAAAAAGCCATTAAGGTGAAACACTAAGATAACATTTCGGAGTCAAGAAATCAGTGATCATCAGCTTGAAGGGACAGCATGCTGGAAAAACAATGCTATATGCTTTTCCTGTTTTTACTCTCTTTCCTAAACTTCAGCTATTGGCACTGTTGGGACATACTACAGGAGTAGGTGGATCTTTGATCTAAGTCAATACAATTTTTTACATTCCTATGTAAAACACTTTTTTTTTCAGCCAAAGAATGAGCAAACTTGCACAAAGAGACTTAAGCTGTAAACAGGATCTAAACCATAACCTAAATCTCCCCAATTAGATGTCTTCAGACATAGGATTTGGTGTGATTCCATCACCAGACATATTGATGGCACACAGAATTACTTGGTGTAGGGATATCCTATCTTCTACATTCTGGCTGATTAAAACTAGATGGGGTGTTTGCAGCATCTAGTAAAACTTTGTCCATTCCACAGATAATCTCTTTTGATCTTCAGAAGAATGGGGCAAAGTCTGAAGCCCTCCTCAGCTTTGCTTACCCTGGCTCAACTCCCACTGAAACAAGTAGGACTTTTGCCCACATAAAAGAATTTGGACTTTTTCCAGCAATGATAAATATCGGTAGACAGACCATCCTCCTGGCTGAATAAAGGGTGCTATTAAGGGTCAAAACTAATATATTGCAATGAATATGTGCCAATTGTGTGACAGGGATTCAGAAGCATGAGTTAACATGCACTGCTGGTTGTTGGCATAACTTCCTCAGCTCAGGTAGACATCACCAAACAAAAAGGGCTGAAGATTGATGTTGCTTAACACTACTTTGTATTAAAATAACCTGCTAGCCCAAATTATGTCTTTCATTTGTTTCTCTCTGAGTTTTCCATCAGCTGATGTCATCTGGCATTTACCTTACCGATCAAGTTCTCCAAAACCTTATTGTTGTCAACAATGATGAGAGAATAGTTTGGCACCACCCAGATTTAAAATCTTGGCCTGGGACTCATTCAGTTGAATCTTAACTTCACTGGGTGCTGAATTCAGGACTGACAGTCTTCTACCTTTGTTTATTTGTCCCATTTTTGTAGTGAAAGCAACCCAGGTAGGTAAGTCAGAAAACATCTAGGGACAGATTCAGATGTTAGTCACAGCGAGGTCACAGAGATGTCACCAAGAGGGCCTGTAGGCTTTATTACCTCCTTTCTCTTTTGTAATAACTGCTTTTTTAAATTGTTCACCAGCCACACAGCCCACCGCACTGCACTGCTTTATCTATCAGCATCCAGATGAACTACTGCTACTGGGCAATCTTGGAGGATGATTATTCCACAGCACATATTAAGCCCCAGGAAAAGGAAGGTAAGTTTGTGTGGAAACAGGCTTATATCCATATCCTTAATAAGGCTTTAAAGCAGTTGTGGAGAGCCAGAGAGTTCTTATGGAGAATCTGATATGCAACATAGAGAAAACTTGACCCTTTTACCGTTCCTTGCATCCTGGGGCTGAGCAGCTGCTGGGATCTTCACAGGATGCATGATATTCCAGTGATACATGGTAGAATGGAGGACAAATAAAACAGAAAGGGTAGGGATTAGATAGTTTAGGTCCAAAAAGCATTAAACAGCCCTTGGTAACTCCTGGGAACTATTTATTGATTCCTTCTATGCACTGCACATTCCCATTAAGTGATTTCATTTCCTTATTTCTCCTAATCACATCACTTGATTTAGAAGTCTTTTGCTCTCTGAAACCTGGGGGTGCACAGATAAATTCACTTTCTCATGTGGCTGTACTTTTTATTACATGTGAAAAGTTGATACAGTAAAAGTAACTCCTTGGAGCCAGCAGGTCTGGAGCTTTCATCATTATGAACCGCCGCATCAAGGAAGCATCGGCGGGTTAATTGCTGTGTTAGTCTCAGACAGACTAGCATATCGGTTTTTTTCATCTCTGTAATGTACCCTGATAAAGTTCTCAGAAGATGTGACTGCCTCTGAAAAGTATATTGCCACCTTGGAAATAGTAATAAGAGACCAGTAATAATAATACTAATAAGACAGTGATGCTGTAATGGTCAAATCCTTGAGTCATTGGAATAGCCGACACTGCAAATAACTTCTACCATAGAAAAACATGCTCTGTGCTGGGCTACTCTGCTCAGAAATAATGTCTTCATTTTGCAGGGCAGGGAGAGACTGGAGAAAGAGACAGGGGTTGCTGCTTTATTTTTTTCCCCTTTAAAAATAAAGGAAGAAGTAGAAGGTCTTAAAATCTTTCAGTTTGGCAAAAAGGAAAAAAAGTACTCCTAGCTCTCACATGTCATCCCAGGACCATGCAGTGCTTTTGCTGCCCTTGCCTTAAGGAGCTGCCAGTGGCCCTGGCTTCTCACTAGCCAGCCTGACGGCACCTGGTTTCTCTTTCTTCTCTGGGAGAGGGTGGAAAGTTACCTCTGCTGCCTCCCGAAGCTCAGCCAGCTGCGGGAGGGTGGGGAGGGCACTGCTGCTCCCAGGGACAGGAGGATCCTGGCCACCATGCCCTCCCCTTGCAGACCTTCCAGCCCCAGAGCGGCTGCTGGCACCGCTCACCTCTGAGCCGGGGAAAAATCTGCAGCTACACTGGAACAAGAAAGAAATCAAAACAGAGATAGAGAACATTGGGTCTATTTCCGTTGGCTCTGGCTGCCGGGCACGGTATATCAGCAGCCTCTCGTTCCCGAAAAGTCCTTGCTTTGCAGATATTTACAGAGGCATCTGCAGCAGTCAACCGGTTGGCACCTAAATGAATGAAAAATAAACCTACGAAATGGTATTTCCCATTCTTTGGAACACAGTAAAAGGGTCTCCTGTTCCTTTCAGCACTTAAACTAGATGCATTTGTCAGTGGAAGAAAAGTCGCTGGCACATGGTTTAGGGAGACATATATTCAAAGGAAACAAACCTGCATCATCCAGTGCTTTCCAAATTAAATAAAACCCATCATTGTACATATTTTTGAAAACCAAGCTAACAGCAGAGTGAATCATTTTCTCCTGTATGATGTTGAGCCCTTTGGAAGACCTTTGCTTCCACAAGGCTTTCTGGTCTTTATAGCACCAAATGATTTGCCGTTGTTTAAAAAGATATTGGTTTTCCACTGCAACTCTCAGTCATATTCATATAGGTAACTTCCTGTGGTTAACACTCTAAGCGTAGAGCCATGTGTTATTTAAGGTTAGTAATAAAACATTCATCACAAACAGGCATAGAGTATCTGGTACCCCCCCTTTTTTTTTTCTGCAAAGGGAAGAGGATGACACACAATCTAAGAAGCAGGTGCCTACTGGTACCACACCATGCTCTGGTTCATCTGAGCTGGATTGAGGGACATTGCTCTTCCTTTGCTTTCCGATTTCGTGTTCAGCTGATGAGGGGTAAAAAGCCATCTCGTTGCAGAGAGGCGACATTAGCCTTCAAACACCATTTAATCCTGTTTAAGGGGGTTTAAATATTGTATGGGTCTGCTAAGCCCCCTCACAAGGGGAGAATTTTCACCTAAAAAGACCAGCTAATAAAAGAGCTCTCACCATCTGCTCACCCCCAGAAAACCAGCGGGCAGTGGGCACAGAAACAAATCCTTAACTTGAGATGCAAAACAATCTGGATACAAACTGAGAATGACCTGTGTTTTATTTTAAATGAACACAGTTCCTCCCATTTACTATGTTCCTTTATGATTCCGTATAGACAGAAAGGATTAATTTCCCACTCATGTTGAGGGAATATGCATGCTAGCAGCCATTAGATGTAATTTGTCACCTGTTTAAATCCCACATGCATTGGATAGGAAAATTAAATTCAATTTCCTTTCAAGTTTCAATATCTCTAAAGATATTCTCCAATCCAGGAAAACACTTAAGCAACTGCTTCACCTTAGGCATGTGAGTGGTTCTATGATGTCAAGTGCTTTCCTGGAGAGGGCTGTGATCCATAGCAGATGTACACCTGCACCTTAGAACGAACACCCAGCAAATACAGAAAAGTTAAGGCACCAGGGTACTAGAAACACACTTGATTATTGTTGAGGTCCTATGATTTTGCTCCTGTCTGCAAGATTTTCAGTTGAAAAAAACTCCCAACAAACCCAGCGAAATTAGCTACAGAAAGGCAACATTTCAAAAGCACATAGTTCTCTTAGTCTCTTGGGGAAAATTTTACACAATCCTAGTTTCAAAATAATGTTAAGGTTGCAAAATTGAGCAATCATAAAAGTCAGGAAATTTAAAAAGTTAGTACGTGTCTTTCAATGTTAGCTCAGCAATAGCAAATATATGTAGTGGGAGAAGTTTATACTTGCAATTTCTGTGTTAAATATAAACTTTAAAGTATTCTTGTTGACCATTAATAAGCAACATAAACTATATTGGGTATTTAATGTCTGTAAGAGGCATCTTAATCATAAGAATTTCCTGGCTTTGGAATTCAGAGGGCTTGGTTTTGGAATATAAAATGTCACTGTTGTGTTGATGATTTATTTTGGCTCTTTTTTCACTTATGGGTGAAAGTTATCCCTGGGAAAGAAAGGGAATTTCACCTGTGTTATAACACAATTCTCACATCAGAATAGTTTTGTGATTTTTATGAAAGATTATGATTTATATAGTTAGACAACTGACTTAATTTTTTGTTTTTTTGGTTTTTTTTTTTGAGAAGTAAGAACTTTTGTGGTAAAGAGACTGCAGTGCTTCCACCTTGCTGGCAAGAGAACTAAACCTCCCATAACAAATGTGCTCTACCTGAATTAATAATACGGAGCTGTTCCGCAAAATGTTTAAAATACAGAATGATCTTTCCAGGCCAGATGTATGAGTTTCTCAAATCTACATGTCGTGGTTTAACTTACCGTGAAAACCTAAATACAGTGTGATGGTAGTGTTTAGATAAGACAGATGTAGAGTGCAGTGCAGGCTTGGTATTGCAGAAACGCTGATCCTAATAAATGAGCTGTATTGCGCTCTGGGATTTTCCTGGCTGAGTCTTTCAAAACCCAGGCTAGATTAAATCATCACAGCTGGGGAGAAAATACCAAGAGTTAAATAACTACTTTATGGGAGTTGTAAGAGTGTGAAAGTTTTAAGAAGTTAAATAATTACAGCAGTCTCTGAGAGCTACAGGAAAGACGAATGAGTTTGTGGCCAACGGTCCTACTTATTCTGATTTCGTCCTGAAAGACAAATGATGCAGGGAGAATTTCACACACGACCAAAGACATAGCTATCAAAGCAAATACAAAGTGCAGCAGTGAGGAGTCCCACACATGCTCAAAGGAAAAATGACACTTTGAACTCAGTGCTTCCACCAATTTTTACATTACATTAAGTGCCATGAGTATTGTCCACCAAGTCATAAGCATCTTGAGCTCTCTGTTACTCAGCTGTCAGCTTGTTTGTTAATGGAAGTAAGCCTGCCTGGGAAAAAAATATGTCTCCCATTAAGGCACGAAAATGTGATGGGGACACCTTCCACTAGACCAGGTTGCTCAGAGCCCCATCCAACCTGGCCTTGAACACTTCCAGGGATGGGGCAACCACATCTGGGATCAGGGGCATCTGGGCTGCCTGTTCCAGTGTTTCACCACCCTCAACCTAAAGAATTTCTTCCTAATATCTAATTTAAGCCTACCCTCTTCCAGTTTAAAACTCATCCTATCACTACACTCCTTGATAAAGAGTCCCTCCCCATCCTTCCTGTAGGCCCCTATGCTGGGGGCCTGGAAGTACTGGAAGGCTGCTATAAGGTGTCCCTGGAGCCTTCCCTTCTCCAGGCTGAACAACCCCACCTCTCTTAGCTTGTCTTCACAGGAGAGCTGCTTCAGCCCTCTGATCATCTTTGTGGCCCTCTGGACTTGCTCCAACAGGTCCATGTCCTTCTTACACTGGAAGCCACAGGGCTGGATGCAGTACTTCAAGTTGGGTCTCACAAGAGCAGAGAGGAGGGGGAGAATCACCTTCCTCAACCTGCTGCCATGTGTCTTTTGATGCAGACCAGGATGCGGCTGACTTTCTGGACTGTGGGCACACATTACTGGCTCATGTTGAGCTTCTCATCAACCAACAACCCCACGTAATTCTCAGCAGAGCTGCTCTCAAACTGTTCTCCACCCACACTGTACTTGTGCTTGGGATTGCCCCGACCCATGTGAGGGACCATATGCATGTGAGTGCCCTAGGCAGCAGAGGTGCCACCAGTAGTCCCTTGTGCTGGCCTTCCATTCAGGCTAGATGCAGTTTGTGCAACATACATATATAGTGCATATAGGATGCGCTGCTCAGAAATTGCCCATACTTCTGTCTGGGGGTCTTCTGGGCAGAAACTTGGGAAGTAAAGAAGGCAAACAAATAAAACAGATTAAAAAAATGTGAGTGGACTGCAAATGCCCATTGATGAAAGCTTAGCAGGCCAAGAAGGGGACAGAAGGAAGAGGCAAAGGGCACCCTGAGACCATGTGCATAGAAATCATGGGGAGACTTCCCTCTGACTCCAGGCAGCTTAGCTCAGATCTAGCAAATGGCCTTCCCCTTCCCCCTCCTCCCTCTGCTTTGTGACTGCTGAGTGAAGCATGGCAGCCCAGATCTTATTTCAGGTTTTTGCGATGGTGCATATTTTCTCCCTTAGATCTTTCAACGAGAGAGCACCGGCCTCTCTGTGTGGGACTGCTAATGCCGCAGGGACTGAGCCCAGAGGCAGGGGGTCAGGAGGGGAGGGCTGGCTGCGCTGCCAGCCATTGTCTCTGGAAAGCCATCAGCAATCCTGGGAATGAGAGGAAGATGCAGACACCTAGCAGGTTACGTTACCAGCAGCATGGTAAATTTGATTACAGTCTATTCAACTACTCAGAAGGAGTTTCTGAAACCACCTGCATCACAGGATAATGCTGGCCAGGAGGAATAAACAGGAAGATTTTGCAATGAGAGGATGGGTACCAGTCTGAGCGCTATGATCCTTTTCTGAGATCAGTCTATGTAATGGCTGAAAGGGCAAAGACAGCATAAAGCACCATACATCACAGAGCCTTGCAACAAAGATGAAATTAAATTGGGCTGAAAACTATTTCAAGCACTATTAAGTTATGTAAATGGCACAAAAAGAGGGGGCAGAAGGGGAAGAGGGAGAAAGCCCAGGTGAGACACGGATAATAAAAAAGGTATGATAACTCTCAATAGATATTTGCAGGGCATGAACATTAACGAGGTAATTTGTTTAGGCTGAGTCAAGGAAATATGGCTGGGAGAAAGAGCAGGAGAATTTAGTTTGGCTCTCAGGATGTATTTCTGAACTGTGAAGTGTAGCAGACTGTAGAGCAGTCCACCACAGGAAATGTTAGAAAATGCAAGGCTTGAGTCATTTAAAAACTGACTGGGCAAAATCACCCAAAAATAATCTGGAGGGAAACGCTCATGCCACTGGCAGGCTGTGCAAGCACAACAGTCTCCGGTCATAAATTATAATAACTCAGATACAATAGGTAGCCAGGAAGCTGCATGCCTGTGAATGGGGGGGACAGAGCTCAAAACCTCTGCCTCCCAAGCTCCCAGAAGCCAAATACTGTGTTGGTGTAAATTGGTGTAGCTCCATTCCCTTCACTGAGTGACTGTGCCTAGATTTATGCTAGCTGAGAGCCTGGCCCAAGAGCTTCTGACCTTCGGTCTAAAATAACTCCATCATCTCATGGTATTCTCAGGTAATAAATACTCCGATTTAGCTGTTAGGCTTTCGTAATCTGACTGGGCAGCGATTAATTTACCAGCTCACACTTGCAGACAGGAATCCTCCAGGGCACAGAGCCCCCCGTAAGTTCTGCGTCATTCCGGCTACAACCCTTTCTGCAGATGTGGTGGCCTTTTAATCTGAGGGCCTGATAAAAGGCCAGCCTACGCACAGACTTCCCCTGGTTCCAGCAGATCGTGTTCCAAAAATGGATATGGTTGTTTCCAACACGAGGCTACGGGGAGGCTTTCTGATGTTCATTTGGCTACTTTCATCGTGGAAGAAAAGGGTCCACAAAGAGGCTGGTACACAAACAATTAGAGTTTTGGTTCCCATGTCTCCTTATTTTGCACAAGTTTGTTTGTATACCAATACAACGCATAAATACTGAGATAAACTCAAGTCATGCTTTTTCCCAGTATACTACTTTACAATAAAATCCTATGCTAAGTTTAGAGCAATGGCTTTGTGGTCTCACTGTAAGACATCAGTGTTTCAAACACTGATGGATTTGCCCTCAGTTGAAATTATTTCCATTTTGCTTATGGAGAAGAAAAGCCAAAAATGATCAGAAACGTCATCCAATGTTTAGTGTTTGGTAAGTGAAATCACATACCTGATTTTCATAGGACTGAGTATTTCATAGTACATTACCTGGTCCCATCTCCCTCTGAATGTCTTAATTGTTATGCTTGTCGTGTTTGGAACCCCTTGAAAATGAAATCTGGCACCTGTAATTTGCCCAACACTCCTCAGGAGCTTTGGAAATAATGTGGATAAAACCCCCCCAACAGCAATCTTGTTCATCTCACTTTCCTGAACACAACTCATTCCTCCAGCCCAAACGAGGGATGGGCTCTAAAGCAAAAGGGCTGTTTCATCATGTACGTATACAGTAATTTATGTTTGTGTGTTTGAAGACAGAACCAAATTAAGATTACCCAAGCAGGTACTAATAACTCCAGCAGAATTTCTTCCAAAGCCACAGTCAACATGTAAGAAAAGAGACCATTATTTCTAGCATGTTAAGCTGAATCATCCAGCAGTGTCCCACAGGCAAACAAGCACCTCCTAGATTCAGTAAACCAATTTTAGTGAAAGGATTGACTTTCTGAAAAGGTTTATTATGTATATTTGCTACAATGCTCTTTTAAGACATTAATACTATAAATAAAGGGCAGAATTAAGTAGCCACATTGCATGTAGAGAGCACTTTATAAATGTACCATTCATCATATCCTCTGTGTTATATTATACAGAGGAGCCTCTACCATATCGTGGTTGTTTATTATCATTCAAAACTAATAACCTTGGCTACATTAAGTAAAAAATGAGATCATGTGAGCTGCAAGTGGTCCAAGCACAAGAGCTTTTGTTCACGGGGCAGCCAAACAGTTATATGCGTATAACCCTCTGTCTGAACACATCAATCATTTCAATATAACCACAGTTTAGCTCTCAGATAATTTTGTCCTTTCACTCTTTTTTCCATACTGCAGATCTTATGGGTGGACATTGAGACCCAATTATAGATGTGACAAATGATTTTAATTTTCCCAGTTCTTAGAGCTTAAATCTGACTACCATAGAGTAGAGTTGAGCATTTGAAGGTTTCTCAAGCTAAAGCATCCAAAATCCAAGCTGCTCAAAATCACAGGACTCTTTTGAAATGTCTAGTCCAGATGAGCAGTTTCAGAAATATCTACATGTACAAATTTGAAAAAATATACATATGCATATAGATATATAATATTTCTGGTTATCTTCCCTTCGTCCCTTAGCCCTGTTGCCTATTTATGCCATGCAAACTGCTTCATGTTGCAGTCCTTGTCCCTGAGGCCTGGGACCAGGCACTGCCTTTAGCACCTCGGTGAGGAACCATCCTCCCAGCTGCCCCTGTTGACCCCAAAAATCAGGCAGCAGCCCTTGAGGGTGATTTATCCCAGTGATGATGTAAACCTCTTTCTGAAGATACCTACCTCAGCTACTGGCTATCTGGAGGACTGAGGTGACAAGGCTCCAAAAACTGGGGACTAAAATTATGTGGGATCAAAATATGGACCTAATCCTTTTTTTTCTTTCACATAATTTCAAGGTAAGGAAGAATCGTTTGCTTTGCACCTCTAGAAAAACTTCAGATAACAAACTCCTCAAAGTTAAATACTTCTGCGATAGAAAAAAAATGCAGGGTCCACTCAAGAATATTTCAGAGTGAGGTAATTTTATTGCAGAGAGAACGTATGAGTGGACTTGGGCTGGAACAAGCCATGAAATGAATGGCAGTACCGCTGGGGCAGACAGCACCCATGACCAAGACAGATCCCCGAAAAGCTGTGCAGGCAGATTGCCCCAGCGCTCGTGAGAAGGATCCCGTCCACGTAGAAGGAAACAAGGAGGTGGCAGAAGGCCGGTTACAACCCAGTAGTGCCAGAGGAGGAAAGTCCTGGAGGCTCTGTGGGTCTGAGGAGGGGTTAAGGCTCCTCCTGCACATCTGGCGAAGCAGCAGCTGTGCTGCAGTGATCAATGTCAGCGTTTGCCACCAGGACTTGTTTCACAGAGAGGGGGTGGGAGTGGGCGTAGGATCAGGGCTGGTTACAATGTGCCTTTCAAACTTTTATTGATTTCCTAATCTCTTTTAAAAAAATAATAAAGAAGAGCAGGGGGACGAAGAATAATTTTGCTGTGAGCCTGGGCGGGCCTTATTTCCCCTCAGATCTACCCACCCACACCCACATACATGGAAGTGTCTCTTCTTACTGATTGCAAAGTGCCAGCCAACTCTTTTTTTTCCCCTCAAAACATTTCAGCAGGAGTTGAAGGGCCCGGGGAGGGGAAACGGTCCAACCCAACGGTGTTGGAGCCGGTAACCTCACTCGCCTGTTCAGCAAACGTGCTACCTGAGCGTGCCTCAAAGCTCTGATCCAGCTGGCACTTAAACGTGGACCCAGCCTTAATCATTCAGGCTGTGTGAGGTCAAGCAAGCATGTAAAATGAGCGTACACTTAAGGGCCTGGCTCAGCTGAGGTCCACAACGGGGAGTACTTCAGGCCTGACTCTCCGCTGGTCTGCAGCTGGTAAGGATAACTGCAACGGGCATCACCACATCGTGTCACTTTGCGCTCCCCTTGCAGAGGCTGAAACGGCCACGTTTTCGGTGCTTTTGGAAGAAATGGTGCAGAATTTGAGGGGCTGAAGTGAAAAAGAGGTTGGCGAGGGTACGCAGAGAAATATCGAAATTGCTGAATTAAAATTCATTGGCAGAACCATCTGCAGCCCCGGGGGTGAGAGGCATCACAGCCAGAGCCTGCGTGAGAAGAAACAATTCACAGGTCTGGAGAAAGGGCTTGGAAAAAACAGAAACAAAAGGCTAAGACCGATACGGGTAGGGAAATAGTAAAATGAGAAACAATGAAAGAGACAGCAGTAAAACATGCATCTGTCATTTAATCCTGGGTAAATACCCAGATTAGTGACATCAGTTTCTGCTGTTTATTTGGAGCTTACATTGGAGCCATGTCTCCCAAGCCTAACACAGCTGTGATACAGCCCAGTGGAAAGCACAACCAAGGATTTTTCCCAGCTATGGCCATTCCCGTACAACACAGGCATTAGGCAAGACTGAAGTTTGTATGGAAACATTGTCTTTCCAATGCTTGTGCTCATAAAAATATAGCTGGCATGAGCTGGCAAAGCAGGAAATTCATAAGTGTCCCATTTTATCTTCACAAGTTTTCACATGATTTTACAATCACTCAGTGCTCCGATGGGCTTTGAAGGTCATGAAGGCTAAGCATGCACGCTGCCCTCCTCTGTTCTTGGTCCAGTTATGGGGCGTTGACATTGGGATCCATGACTTCATGTATGACAGCAAAGTAACAGCACTCACCATCCAGATGTGCTGCAGGGGTTCACTTCAGCCGACTCAAAGTTTCTCGCTGGTACAGGCCAAACTGAACCGAGAGAGTGAAGACAGAGCGACGTATCTGAGGTGATGGGCTTCCACAAGAGCCCATGAGGTTGCCGACGCTGCTGGAGGGGGTGCGAACAGGAACCACCAAAGCTAAATGGGGCTTCCTCGGAAAGAAGCGTCTTGCACATCACATGCTCCGCGATGTGGGTGTCTGTCTGAGCAGGCCAATGGCAGAGATGAGCCATTTCAGCAGTGTTGATCGGTTGGAGAAAGCCATCTCTGCCTTCTCTGGCAGCTGTGGCCTGGGCAGTAATGCTACTGGCTCCACTTAGAAGTAAGCAGCCATTTTACCAAACTCCATCACTTTTCACTCAGGATAGCTTCTGCCTTCGCTACTCCGCAAAGGCTGGCTCTCGTTTCCTTACCTTCTGAAAAAATACTAACAAACACAATCCATGCAGAAAAAATGGCTTGTTTTCATTCTTGTGTTTAACTAGGTCAGCCCATGAGAAACATCCAGCCAGCTGCTCACCTGATCCCGCTGCGGTGGTCATGTTCCTCGCCTAACCCGTTAGGAACAAAGCTGTAAGGTGAGACATTTTAACAAGGCCGTTGATGTTCTTGGAGATAAATGTGTTAAGTTACTGCTGGTTTTGCCACTTGCAAGCGGAGAGGGGAAGGCTGGTCCACAGCGGTTAAAGCGTTACTGAGCACCAGAGGCAGCTGGCATCTGCTGAGAAAGGCACATGGAAAACATGACGCCAAGCAAGTGGGGCTAATTAACGCTGGTTTCTTAAATTAGAAGGCTCTTAATGGCTAATGTTTAAAAATAACACCTTAATGATATCTAAAAATAGCTGCTGCCAAGTCTTGGAGTATTCTGACCTCCATTAATTTGGGAGTCCATTTCCCGTGACTGGTGGTGTAAATCACATTTACCATTTATATCCTGTTCTCCCTGGGATTAGCTGCAAAGCCTGATGCCTGACCTTGAAAGCCTATTTGCAAACATACACGAGTAACCTAGAGCACTCTTTTGAATGGTGTGCAATATACGGATAGAATGTATGGATTGAGTAATTGGATAGAGTATAATCTCAGGTTCCACTTATCTGCACAGGGAAAAATACCAAGGGAGAGGGGGACTACCAGGCCAGGCAGAGACCAGGGATGTGAAAGGTGATGCTGGGTTTAGGACTTGGGAGACCTGAACTCTGTTTCTAGTTTGGTTGCAGGTTTCCTGTGCGACTTGGGTAGGTCCCTCATCCTCCTGCTGCGCCTCAAAGCCATGTCTTGACCTCCCTGATCCTGGACAGGTATCAGCAGGATAATTTCTCTTAAGGTGTGTGACATGCTTAGATACATCAACACTATGCCTCACAGGAAACAAACTGTAAGGCAAAAAGGGAAACCACTGCTCAGTTTTCCTTCTGCTTAATATATGAGCCAAACCCAAACAATCTGGAAAGCAAAGACACGCTGGGGGCTTCTAGAGCTCTTACCCAGCATGTGGTGGGAATAGAAGTCAAGTGTTCAGTACTGCTGGAGATAAGGACTTTTGCTGTGCTCCTCTGTGCCGTGCTTGGCCCCAACCTGTGTCCTGTCATATCGCGATACTCTGTGATAGCCCGTACAAAGAGAGAAACCTGCAGCTTGATCTTCCTGGGCAGAATGGAGCAAGATCCCATGGCACCTACCTGCAACAATGATTTCTGGTATAAACCCCTCTGCATTTGTCTAACAATTTGCAAATTAAGCAAATTATTCCAACAACCACATAAACCCAGTTATTTTCATTTAAGCATTATGTATAGAGTACCTGAAAGTCCAGAAAGCCCTAACATTAGGAAAATGCTTTCCTACAACTAGCCCTGCTAAAGCAAAGCTGGTTTTTGGGTTTTCCCTTCCTTTCCATTCAGAGGGCCAGGTCCTTCTCCACAGATCCTGTCCAACATGACATTCCTCCCCATCCCTATGTCTGTGTACAGCAGACATGCTCCAAACAAAAGAAAAGGAACATGTGTAAGTACAAGATGATCAGCCTGCATTGTTGCCCTGCCTAGTGCATAGAATCCCTCTGCTTTTCAATTTTTTTCCTTCCTTTTGGCACAACGTTTAAGGCAGATGTTGGTTGGTTTGGGCAGAGACGCCCCATCTTGCTGTTATGCAGAGATCGGTGCATGCCACGACGTGGTCTGGAGACAAATACCAGCACTGATGCACACCCCAAGCACTCCTGCCTCATTAGTGAGATAAGGGGAATGTAAACCAGCTTTCACTTTTCTCCCTCTGTGTTATTCTGTTGTTCTAATGGTCTTCATTAGTTTGGCCAGATGGTTTTCCTTCCTTTGCCTGCTAAGGCCCAGTCCTGCAAACATTTATGCTTTCTTCTATGAACATGCGTTCAGCACATGCATGGGTCTTTGCAGAACCGGAGCCTAAATTTGTTTCTGTTTCTGGATTCCAAGTTGGATTTTGATGCAACAGTTATTTTATATATTAAAATATCAGGTTTCTGCCCACACACAAAATGCATGATGTATAACAGACCTTGCAAGGCAGCCATTGGAAAACACCACTTAATCTGCGATTTATACAGAAGGAAGAGTTACTACTCCTTGTTTTTCAACTAGAATTTATATGCAACCAAACTGTGAAGGTGTAGCTCCTCAGAAGCTCCAAGATGTACATCTGGTTTCACATGCTGTCATTTTGCCCACAACCTAAAATCATAAGCTGAAACTCCACAGAGGCTAATGAAAATTATTCCCCTTTGAGTTGCTTTATTAAAACGCAACCTCAAGAAATACTGGCAAGTCAGGAAAGCGACTTTAATCCAATACTTGTTATCCTCTTTCACAGGTTTTAAATCACGCTCTTTGCTCCACACTTTGAGCAAATACACCCTTATTGTTTTCCTAGTCCTGCTATGACCTTCTGGGAATGTTTTCATCGTGTAAAGCAACCTGCAGTTCCCTACTTTATAAATCTTATTCATTCCAAGTGTTAACACTAGCTAATTCTCTGCTTTAGAAAGGAAATCATGTTTGTTTTTTTGAATGGTCTGCTGGGAAGAGGAATATTTGCATTTAAAATATTTTTTTCCATTTCATAAATTGTCTTGAGTTTTCTTCCCAGTGGGCAACAGAAGACTGTTTATACAAGTGAAGAGGGAAGCTTACTTTCCCATTACTTCCACAAAAGTACGATTAACAGCGATAACTATGCTAATTATTGCACTAACTGCATTTGGAATGCAGCTTACTGGCTGGAGAGGTAATGCATTTGGGTAATAATTAACTCCTTTTTTCCTCAATTACCTTTTATTAGGAGAGCAGAAGGTGTCAAAGTAAAACAGCTGCATATCTTCCAAGAAAAGCCTGTGTTTTCTGAAGGAATTCAAGCGGAGGTGCTTTATTAAGAGAACTAGGCAGGACAAACATTAACATGGCAAGCTCGGCTGTTCAGTTACTTGGCTTCTCTCTAAGCCTGCTCGGCCTAATTGGGACATTAATTGCTACTATTCTGCCACACTGGTGGCGAACGGCACATGTAGGCACCAATATTATAACAGCTGTAGCCTATATGAAAGGACTTTGGATGGAGTGTGTCTGGCACAGCACCGGCATCTACCAGTGCCAAGTCCACCGCTCCCAGCTGGCGCTGCCCCGTGACCTCCAAGCCGCCCGTGCCATGATGGTCATTTCCTGCGTCCTCTCCACGCTGGCATGCGTGATTGCTGTCATCGGTATGAAGTGCACGCGGTGTGCCAAGGGGACTTCTGCCAAAGCCTCCATCGCCATCTCCGGGGGGATCGTTTTCATCCTGGCCGGTCTCGTTTGCCTGGTACCTGTTTCTTGGACCACTAACGACATCGTTACAGAGTTCTACAACCCCGTGCTTCCCAGCGGGATGAAGTATGAGATAGGTCAAGCTCTTTACCTTGGCTTTGTCTCCGCGTCTTTGACGATCCTTGGCGGCGCTCTGCTGTGCACATCAAGCCAGTGTCAGGGAAACGAGACACCTTACCAGACACAGCCCAGCAGCGTAAGAAGGGCTGCTCCCTCCTACAGACCACCAACTGTCTACAAGGGAAACCATGCTTCTTCCCTGACATCTGCTTCCCATAGCGGCTACAGATTAAATGACTATGTGTGAGTTCCCTAAGATTTGCCTGCGGGACACAGCTGCTTTATAATTTCTGTGCATGGCATAAAACAAAGCTAAGATGACTTTTAATTTATAAGGGTTACGATACAAAGTTTACCATTGTCCGTTTCTTCCTTTCCTTTCTTTCCGGAGAAAGAAAGAATGTGAACACAGAACTGCTTGCTGCAAAACCTGGAAAATAGATACAACAGAGGCTGCGATATTCCAGAGACAGCACATACCTGCCTACTTTCAAGTAGATTTTGCAAGCAGGCAGTTCAAGGGCAGTTTTGTTAAAAGTAATGGTTTGGTTTGTAGTTTCTGCCCCGCGACAAGCACTAAAGCGGAACTGGCCACAACTTGTTGTTTGAACAAAGTTCCAACAAAAGACGCCGTTTTGCCTAAAATGGAGAACTTCATGGTGAGACACAGTGATTTTCAACAGTGATTGCCTGTTAAGTTTCTCATTTCCATAATGCATGTATGTTTCCTTATGACAAGGTTTTGCTTAACTTTTTTGTTTTTTTTTTTTTGTTTTTTTTTTATAGTCCCTTGAAATACGAATTTCAACAGCATTATGACAGATATATTTGACAGTATGTTATAGCCAATGTTTTAAATTATACTACAATGTTTTGACTTTATCAAAATAAAATTTTAGCACATTTTTGACACAAGACAATGCATCATAATGGAAACAAACTATCTCAGTGGATCAGAATTGTGTTTTTAGGAATGTCAGTAACAGAACAAAACTAGACAGTTGATGTTAAACTTGTATTAAAAAAAGTAAAAAGAAAAAATTAAGTAATGGAATTTGACACAGAATGGACATTTAACTTTTTAGCAGGTATAGCATTTTGTACAATCTATGCGTTATATAAATCAGAAAAGTAATTTCTAGAATCCTATTCCCAAATACCATGTGATGAAATGTATTCATTTTTTAGGCTTAGTTCTGGTGGTTTTTGCTTGGGGTCTGGACTGAAGGTGCTTTAAGGTTAATATGAATATTTCCATCTACTCCAGAGGCATTTGGGAAACTTTCATTCAGGCAGGCTTTGGGGCACAAGGCAGTCTCCGTGCCAGAAGAGGTTAGGCTCACGGACCATAACCGCTGCCTGTCAAGAGGAGTATAAAATCAAGACATTTACTTCTAAAATCCTTGCAAAATGCAATCACTCTGTAGTGTGCTCAAATAATTAAAACCCAAACTAATGAACAAAAAATGCCAGCCCTCTCCATTTCATGTTACAGTGAAGTCCAGTGCAACATATACTATGGTATAAAACCATCACAAAAAATTAAAGCACTGGATTTCTGTTAACCCCAGAAAGCTATAGGTTTCTCCGGAGCAACATATGGACCAACACAGTGACATTCAATAGGGTTAAAAAAAAATACCTCCAAGCGCTCTGAGGCAACCACACTTGGTGTAGTTCATTTGGTAGAAAGCCTGTTTGCAATTATGTTATCACCTGGTAGCACCTCCAGAGCTGGGACCCTTTCCACATTTTCCCTGGTTTCCCTCTGAACATTCCTTTCCATGGCTGATCACCTACCCATTTTTTCATATTGATTTGAATTGTGACTGAGTGTTTTTCAGCATTGATGCAAGTTATCATCATCACTGTTTTCAAAAAAAAAAAAAAGGTATTTCTAAGTAATTTGCCGAGACCAACAATAACAAAAACGATTTGGGACCAGGCTTTGGTGATTGATCGTTAACAGATGATTATAAACTCATGTTTTATTAACTGTAACTATTACATATGATGTGAAAAAAAAAAATTGCACAGAAACTTCACTGATGCTGCAAACTTCTTAATAACAGACTCTGAGGTGCAAGGAATGGACAGAAACTGCCTTGACAATGGCTTCTTAGAGAAGATGGAGTCAAACTGTTCATAGCCCATTAGGGAATTTCTGAGATGCCTTTTTAGGATGAAAGGTAGCCTAATGAAGGTGGCCAATTATGTAGGGTTTTTTCTGTGTTTACATTACAATAGATCTAGCCAAGCGATTACAATATCAGCTTCGAACAAGGGCTTTGGACAGCCTTGAATACTGGAACACAAGTCCAAGTGCAGGAAATCGGCTTGTGTCTCATTAGGTAGTATGTTTGCTATATACTGATAAATTAAGTCACTTGCCAAGATGTTTGTGCGGTGGGAATACTTATGTGTAGTGCTATTCTTACTGCACAAATTCCCAGCCAAGTAGGATACGTGACAGTAGTAAGAACAGTTTATAAAGTCCTGGCAAAAATACCTGGAAGTGCTCTGATGTCAATAAAGAGAGGGAAATGGTTTCTTTCACAGGGGGCTGTGAACCAGTGGATCTTGCTCCATGCTAAAACTGACATAAATTTCTGCTTGCTTGCTCTTTCTTTTCTCTCTCTCTTTCTTTTCTTTCTTTCTTTCTTTCTTTCTTTCTTTCTTTCTTTCTT
>JAOXJM010000001.1:113919924-113937536 GCA_026413425.1 Tringa solitaria | reverse complement strand
TTTCTTTCTTTCTTTCTTTCTTTATTTCTTCCTTTCTTTCTTTCTTTCTTTCTTTTTTTCTTTCTTTCTCTTTCTTTCTTTCCTTTCAAAAAAAGACAAATCAAAGATATTAAGAGAAGGAAACATTTTAGTCATTTATAAAACTGCTGCTAGAAAGTAGCTAATAGCCCAAAGGAAGAAAATGTGCAATTCTGTTATTACTGAGCCTGTGGGATTAAAATCATGAGCTCCCTTGCAACTTTGTCTGCAGGAAGGGAACCTGAACAACAGGATGTGAGAAGAGATTCTTCCAGTGATATGAAGGCGAGGTCGAAGGTGGGAACAGAAGTAAACCAAGACCTTCATAAGGTGCAAAGCAGGTGGACAGAAGAAGTTATCTACCTTTTGGCTTGAAGTACAGGAATACATCAATTTTAGGCCATGAAGAAATTATTATGTTCAAGCCTTCTGTTCAGCACAGCGGAAGTCAAAACACTGTGGTGTTGGAGGAGCATAAAATCCATCAGTGAGTTTTAATGCTGCTCACACCAGAAATCATCAACTAGATCTGAACTCGGTAGAATACAAGTAGGATATGGTAAAAGTGCTCATGTGCCTGCAGACCTGAATCATGGGTCTCAACTGTGGTTTATGCTGAGCTTCAACCATGATCCATGAGTTCATGTAGCAATTCACTACACCACTAGCACCACTACTGAAGTGGTGAGATCCCATTTCCCATCCCTCTTGCTGCCCGAGTTCCCAGCCACCACTTTGCATTTCGGTCCTCTCTGTGGACCAGTTTAACTCCTTGAAAAGGCAGAAAACATCTACATCAAAGACCGGGAAAATTTTCTGGCACTGAAGTTATCTAACCTAGCTAGCGGAAAGGTGCAAGGAGAGCCACAAAAGGGATGGCTGGGAGGGCAGGAGCAGCGGGAAAGGAGGAGTAAGGGTTGGAGTAAGTGAGCAAGGATTTCCACTTTTGGCGGCAAGGGGTGGGTTGGTCAGCAGATGGACACAACTGCCCTGAAAAGCAGTGCCTGAGATGCACCATCCTCTTCACTGTCACAAAACCAGACAGAGCCACTGGGCAGACAGAAGCTCTCGGGGTCACGGACTGGTTGGTATTTTTGTTCTCTTTTTTCCACAATGCCTGGCACAATTACTGGAGTGAAATAACTGATAAACCATAGTAAAGCTTAACTCATTTCTTCAAGAGATGTGTCAAAGCTAACTAATAAGATGAGAAAAGAACCACGTTCAGTAATTAGAAGTTCTACTGATCTCAGACAAAAGTTATCTGACCATTCCTACAATTAGCTGGCAATTGAGGTTTTTCATATCAGCGTATTAAGATTAATGGAAATTCTGTGTCCACCTGTTATATCCACCTGAATATCTATTGCCAATTTACTGTTTATTTTGCCGGATATCCCACAGGCTGGTTTCTGTGTATAAGAATGATAAACAAGAGTAAGGTGTATCATGAGATCCGGGAGCAGCTTAAAGAAGAGCTGGAAGTGTATTCTTTTTTCTCTCCCTAGCTGGTCTACTAAGAGGTACTGTATCTTCCTTGCATGCCTTGTTTTGCGATGTTCTTTTTCACTTGTTTTCTCAAGAAATCATTCATATATCTTAGTCCATGTATTCTGATTATCCATATTTCCTATTCTTACCACTAAATGGGTACCTGGTCATATTGATTCCCAGTTTATTTCATACCCTTTCCTATTCTTCTGCCCATGACATCAGAAGACGTGTTTGAACCTAGTGAGGCTTGATCCTGATCCATCATAAATCAGAGGAGCTCAACTGAAATGATGCTACCCCTCTTTCTTCACCAGTAGATCTAGATCAGATGTCCCCTTGCACTGAGAAACCTGCTGGTTTGTAAGATAGTTTCCCATAAACTCAAACATCTGAATGGGTTTAAAATGCTCCACAGAGAAGAAAGGCAAGTTATACTGACCTCCTTCTTTTTTTCTTTGAAGAAGGTTTCCTGGGGCAAAAGGTTGTTAATTTTATTTTTTTACTTTAAGCTTGAGGAAAATACATTCATTTCATTAGCTGCGACCTAAAAGATCTTTGGTAAGCAAATTGCTAGAAGGTGGAGTGAATGAAAAGAGCGAATCAATGCACAGATTTGATCTGTTAAGAGCATATGTATATAATTCATATATATGTGTGGATTCATAAAATGGTGAAATTCTGGCTCAATTGACTTTACTGAGGTCAGAATTTCATCCATAAGCTTGTTATTATTGTCAATACTTCCAAGTCTATTATAGAGCTTTTAACTAAAAGGCCTCCAGAGCAAAGAAAATCAAAGTCATGAGAGTTTTGCCCCTGTAAGAGTGACAGCAAGGAAATACTTGCAATGGCCATTTCACAAAGTGTTTCCTATTGAACAGAGCAGTTGTATCTGGCGGAATGTATGAGTGAGTCCTCCCTTCCACTCGAGTCAAGGACAATCAATTTTATTTTTAAAATGTCATAATCACTGGTATTGATCAATGCTCCCCTAATGGGGGTGCTCTTGAATCCATACTGGTTTGGGCTATTGCCACTTCCCTAGCAATTCAGGCTCAATTAGGCTGCCTTGCTAATGCATGTCAGCTTCATTTAATTGCTCTCAGGCCTGCAGTGTGAGAAAAGGGCAAGCTGACAGAGTAAATCCACACTTCCACTTTGCAGTGAGCTGCCTATTTGTTTTATTTGTTCACATTTTAAAGGGCTAAGCACTTGTTATATGGAAAACACAGGAGAGCAAAAGTCAAGAAGTATTAATAAGCCTTGGAAAACAGAGTTAGAACTCAATTGCTTGTGCAAAGAATTGCTGATGTTTTCAGTACATCGAAAATAAGGTGGATTTTGTAGCTAGGGTGCTGATGAGTAGCATTTGTCTCATGGAAAGCTCAGTAAAAATTGGGTGGAGGCAAATGTGTTCTAACAGCTACACCCTAGGGAAAACAACCTGTTTATTTTTGGTTGGCTGATGATAATGTGGCAGAAGCAACCTCTAAAGGAAGCTGGTAATGAACTGGTGATCACAGGGTTATGATTTCTTCCATAATATTTAATAATAATGTTAACAAATGTTAATAAATTAGGAGATGGGGGAAGAGAGGGATGGCAGCAAGCCAGCAAAAGGGAAATAGCTATTAAACACCAAAGATATCCAGTCTGTGAAAGAAGTACATGCAAAGCTCACACATCCTGCAGCAGAGCAGTTATGATCTGAAACAAAGAAGTCACCTGTGAATATCAAAGTGCCTGCCTGCAGACAGAAGCTCCCAGGCCTTTGCATCTACATCAGAAACTTAATACTAGAGGAAGAAAAATGCAGGTGTGAGAGAAGCGAGAAAAAAGACCTCCAAGGGGCTCCCTAGAGCATGGTGCCCCCTTCTATTCGGGCCATAGGTGCCTGGCCACCCTCCCACCTAACCTCTACGTTTACTGGAGGAATAAAGACATCAGAATAAGCCTTGGAAGGTGGAGTGGACTCCTTTGTCACAAGTCCTGGATTGTCCGGTTGTCCAAAACCCAATATACATCTTGGGAATCAGACCCATATCTGACCATAGGAGGTAGATTTATTTTTGTTTCTCTCTAATTTTGTTACTGCAAGCTGTGGAAGCTGCTAATCAAATGTCTGCCTGATATGTGGGGGAAGGGAGGCAAGGTGCAACCAACAGGTTTTGGGTGCCTTGATTCCTTAGAGACACTGGCTCTGGCTAAGTCACAGCGTAGTCTGTCTGGAAGGATCTCTGCCCCAGCTGTGGACTGGAGGAAGCTGCAGGATTCAGCCATGCGGATGTTGCCTTTCTGCTGCCAGCTAGGGGCTTTGGGGGAAGCATTGTCCTCAAGAGCAAACTTGTAATCCTGTCTCCTGGAAGAGGTAAGTGGCAACACCTCATCTCCATAGCTCTGATGTCGCTGCATTTACCTGCAGAAGCGTGTCCTTGTGCTGAGTCTGACAGGACTATAGTAGGAGAGCATGAAAACAGAAAACATGAAAATAAACTCACTCCAATACTGGGGAAGTGGTTTCTTGCCTTTGTTTTTTCTTCTTCCTTGATTCTTAAGTTTTTCATTTCCTACCCATGACAGTTTCCTCTACTCCAGACTCTCCAGGTTACTTAGCTTATGAGTTTACTTAACTTCGAGTTTTAATCTTGTTGAGGGCAGTGCACAGGACTCAATTCATAACAAAGAAAACTGAAACCACTCAAGACAGGCAGGGAAAAAGAAAGACATGGGCTTCAGTCTGAGACTTTAGTTTAGCTGGGCTGAAAAGCATCCAATATTTCTACAAAGATGTACGGTTACTTCATGCACAATTATCAGTGCATGAAGACTGTCAGATGGTAAAAGTGCTTACAGAGGCCACCTAGAAGTGCTTAGTGATTTCTTACTATTGTCTTTGAATAAAACATTATCTAATGCCTACAAGGTAATAGATTTATCTGATACGGCTACCTCTCACTTGTATTTCTCTTCTACAAATTACTTTATTAGAGCTATCTTGTACAGCAATTTTTAAGATGACAAGGACAGCACTATTTCTCTATTTGTACATTTTAACTGTGATGTTCCTGCTCAGCCAGCCTGGTGATCTGGCAAGCATTTAAGGCCCAATTCTGCAATGTTATGGCTAACAGAATTTTGGCCAGAGTCAAATGGAAAACACCAAAACTATTAATTTTTGCAATTTATGCCCAGTTGTTCTGTTTTTTAATTGCTTAACATATGATTCTGTTGTTTCCATCTGCTTTTCATTCTTGTTTTAACTGCCAATTACCCAGCAGTTCTCAGTATTTATTTCACACTGAACACTTAACTAAAAAAGAGCACCCACAAACATTAAAAAAATTCTCCAAAACTGTTTTATGGTTTTATTTTAATTTTTTTTGTATACATACTTATATATTAATTTATTTGTATGTATTTTACCAGCTTTAGTTTTCACATTTGAAAAGACTGAAGCCCTATTATGCCTAAGGATGTCTTACAAAATTTCCTTAAATTAATCACTATGTATTCTTACATACCAATGTATGAAATGTATATGCTATGAGTGTAGACAACAAATTAGGTCTGTGCTACAGATTACTAAACACAGGCCTCTTTAGATGCTTAGATGTAGAAGATGCAAAACCAGATGCTGCACCACTACACCCCCGATTTTCTTCACCCATGCTTATTTCAAGTATGTTTGAGTTTCAAAAGTTATATTACCCAGCTATTTCAATATAACGACGCAAAGAGAAAATTCATAACTCAAGTAACATGATCACTGATGTCTATGGGCCACATGCCAGAAACACTAAGGCCAGTAATGCACAAATTAAACTTAACTACAGTTGGTTATTAGCATAACAAATGTACATTTTCACATGTACCTGGTGAAATCCTTCTGAAATTAGGAGCGGCACCAAAAATGCTGTCTGCTTGTAAAACCACTCTATTTTACAGTAAGAACAGTATGGTCCAGAGCAGGGAGGAAGCGCCACACACTTTATTATGCGTGACCACATTAGCAATCCTTTGAACAGCAGCCATCTGTTGGTACGGAGGGAGATCTGCTCCCATTCAGAGGCAGAAGATGCCCCATCCTGCCTGCGGGATGTCCCCATCTGTTGGCTAGAGACAGAAACACTGAGAATTAAGCCAGACCTGAGTGTATTGGAAAAAGCCTCTTCCTAAACGAACACCACGAAGTTCAGCATTTCGCCTGCAAACTACAGTATGTTCTTGGAGGGCCTCGGCAGCACAAGGGAAAGGTGCCGGCTGCTCGCTGCAATGGGACCAGTGCCAGGCAAGCCAGAGTCTTCTCCTTAGTCCTTGCCCGGGTAATGAAACCCAAAGACAATGAGTTTGTTGTTTAGGGTTGCTGAGGTCTTAAAAGAAATAGTTTTAAATGAAAAACAAAAGCTCAGTATGTTTCTGGCAATGTATGTATGGTGTTTTGTATTTTCCTTACAGCAATTGTCAGTGACGTGGTGATGTGGTGCACTAGGTTTTGTAATGTGTATTTCCTGTGTATGTGAATGATTGGTTTTTAATGTGCATTTATAACAGCAGGCTTTCTGGGCACCTGTAAGTTGGGTATTATCGTTTTTTGCTGTACTTTCTCACAAATCCTTCATGTTTGAAAGGAGATGTAATCGACCATTTTGTACCACGGCTGCAAAATCTTCAGGATCTTCTTTAGAAACCTTGTCCCTAAGTGTCCCAACCAATGCAAAAGTGCAAAAGCACATTATTATGTTTTATTGGGTTTTTGTTGGAAGATCATGGGCTTAAGTTTGCCTTTTTTTTTTAAATTTTCTAATGTTTGTATATTCTCAATTATTTACAAAAGCATAACAACTAGTTGAAAGTTTTGGTTTTTAAACAAAGGAAGATCAAAAAATAGAGGTGAGGTTTTCCTTACAAGAATGAAGAGAGACAATTTTTGCAAAAGAAAATGCTAGCCAGAAAGAAATCTTAGTTAAAATTAAAATATTTGCTGCTATCAGATAATGAATATCTGGACTAGTCTTCTAATAAGACTAGCAGGGGCAAGCCATCTAATGGATATTAAAATGGAGTGTGGTCACTCAGTGAAAGGCATACTGAGACATTGCTCCCTTGGACAAAGGGATCCAGACTCAATAAACCAGAAGAGTCCTTCCCATTTTGTTGTCTGACAATTAATTTTAAATACAAAACTTGAAGGACTATATGAAAAAAAAAAAATCTTTTCAAACAGGGGAGAAAAGGTTTTTCTTAGAGAATGGATAGTGCCAGGAGTGATTTGATAGAAGGGCATGGATAGTGAGAGGAATCAATCACTCCACTAAAGGAGCAACAGCGTTTAGGACCCGGAGATGGAAATTTGTCTGCCAAAATCCAAAGGTGGGCTGAGCACTGAAGAATAGTTTTCTGAAATGCTGGCCAGACTTGTTTCCACACATCACAGTGCTGAGTTTGCTGGTTGGTTCTTCTTATTCTACTTGCAGCAAATACGAAAGCTGCTAGTCAGTGTAGGGTTTCTGTTCACCACATACTATGCTGAGGGGAAATTAAAGGTGGAGGAAGAGAAAAATGATGAAATAAAACCTCAAAGAATCAAAAAACTCAAAGAAAACACTTTAAAAGTGTTCCAAACTAGGTTAAAAAACCAAGGCCTTTGTAAATGGAGAGCCACTCCCACCTCAACTGCTACTGAATGCTACCAATATACATCTGAAAAGAAGATGGCAAAAAAAATTAACCAGGTTTCTAAGATACCACTGAAAAGGCAGAGAAATAGAATGCAATGAGATCTTTGTCTCATTGGGAAAATAAAAATTGGGAAAACAAAATTAAAAAAAAACCTGAACGAACCGATCAGACACATCATTCTAAATATCCTTTACAAAGATGTAGCATTATGATAATATACAAACTATTCAATCCTCTAGTCCTAATCTGAGTGGAGCAACTCATATATTTTCTTGTAACCACCACTAACTAGTTGACACCACACTTGCATCTAACTCCTGTTGGTAAGTTGAAACGCTTACTGGGCATGGATAGGACTTGACACAAACACAGCATGCATTTGGTTAGTAAGAAATTCAACAAAGTACATTTCACAGAAAGAAGTCGAGAGCTATTTGGCAGGCTCTTGGTCAAAGACATTGCCATGATTTTGCTGAGGATTTGGCCTGATCTAGTTATAAACAGAAAAATGGGACCACACATGAACAAAAGTTTAAAGAAATGTTCAGACAGGTTATGGAAACTTCCATTTACTTAGCCAGCATGGCTGAAGTCAACTACAAATAACCTCAGTACACAGAGAAATAAGAGACCAAAAAGTAGTTGTTGGAACATAACCTCCAGGTCCATTCCTTTCTTCAAAATCATGTGATGTAAAACCAAAGTTCTTCCACCAAATCTGTGTTTGTGAAAGAAGCATCACCATTCTTTGCCTCACTGCAGTCAAGGCTATTTCACAAACAAAACAATTTTATAGTCTTTGTATACAGCTAATCTGAACAGTCTGCTTTCACTGAGACATTTAAGAAATACTGTCATCACAAGCATTTATAGAAGGGAAGAACTGTAATGATTCATGTAAACCTTTAACTGCATACTTTCCCATTCTTTTTTGTAGATGCAGCACAACATTGAAGCAACCTCCAAGACAACAATAAAGAGCTCTCACTCACATTGTCCATTAATCAAGAATATTTATTTAAGTTACTTAAATTTATTCAGATTGTTTGAAAGTTTTATTTTAACAGTTAAGGTTTAAAGTTTATTTTAACACTCTCAGCTTCCTATCTTTAATATGTGTTTTTAAACAGAACACAGAAAATACCCTTTTTCAGTATTATGTTCACTGAATCAGTTACGTTATAAAGATTGGATAAAGTTATATCAGATTTGGGTTACATCATGTATACAAAGTTAGACCATCTTAAATCCCCTCACTCTTGGAAGGAAGTTGAAAAGGTAGAACCTGGAAACCAGGACAGTTTAGTAAAATATTTTCCTTTCACTGAGCACTGTCAGCTCAGTGAGTCAGCTTTACAACTGCTAGTGTTTGCTATAGTTTTATGGAACCGGTATTCGTTTCCTCTACAATGAGGGAAAACCATCACTTTGCAGCTACAGCTATTTAAGCTGCCAGCAGCAGCAAAGTGGGAGCGAGGAAAAGGTGTTTCCATTCCCAGTAATACAAAAGTGCTCATTTAGTGGCTTCAACACACAACAAACACTGTCCTTCCACATCCACATTCACACATAACTCCTGGCAGCGTTAGCTGACAGATGCCCCACCAGAGATGCCGTTCACCTTACCTGTGTGGTGAAACTCTTTGCAGCTTGGAGGCCATCCAGCCCCTGGAGTCTGGTCAGCATCCAGCCACGGACCCTCGTCTGGGGTGTCTCAGCACATTACTGCAAAGCGGATCCTGTGTCCAGTAGCACACCCGAAGCGCTGGAGCGCACGGTGCACCCGCCAGTCTCTGGACTCCAGTGATGACACCTCAGGTTCCTCCCACAGCTTAAACTCATCCTATCCCAGAACTCCAAAGCAGTTAGGAGTCTTCTGGCTTTTAGTTTGCTACCTCATTGCAGAAGTCACATGGCAAACACAAGCAAGCTGACCCGTAAAACCAGAAATGGGCTTTGAACAGAACTTCTGAATGTCTCATTGCTTAAAAGGCCAAATGTGAGAATATTGGTCATTAAGAGAAGCTCACACTTCATGGGCACAGGATGTTTCATATTAGCCTTCTCTTCCTCTGGAGATCTTATAGTCTCTAGGCAAACAGCTCAGGCTTTCTCTCAACACGGACGGTCTTGTAGAAAATTCTATTGACCCAATCTGCTGCAAGGTCTGCTTCTCTTTCCCCAGTCTTGTCTATAGTTTCTTCTATTCCTTCTGCAAGACATTTTTAAGATGTCTTTTGGCCACCTGCATCCTTTATTTTCTCCTTAGTGGGCTTCATCATTTCCTGAGAGGAAGGGAAAAAAATCTCATCCCTTTCAGTCCCAGGCAACATCTTGGCAAGCTCTTTGTCAAAGTTCAGTTTTTACAGTTAACTATTCTCCAACCACCTCTGGTCTGTTGGCTGCTTTGTAAGATGAATGTATGTTGACTGAGGTTCATGATGTAGATATATTAATAGTAACAAGTATAAATACTGAATATCAGCCTATGCATTGTACAGTCAGATTTCCCAAACGTTTGTGCCTAGACTGTGTCTGAAGTAAACCACTCACTCCATCTAAACTAAACTTTAACTGTTAGAGTCTCTGGGATATTATAGGGTCATCTCACACACTGTTCAGAGATGAAGAATGGTGCTCATGTTTCTGCATCTTTCAGACACTAACTGATGGAATCACCAGCTACTAAACAGAGGGCTAAAAAAGCCCTACCATGCAAACTTGTAATCGGCTAATGTAAAGGGAAATGCCAAACATGGGTCACTAAAGACAAGGAGAAGAAAATAGATTTCAAAAGTCAGTTTTGCAGTTGGTTCCCTCCTGACTTCTCTAGGTCCTCCACACATTCTTTTGCTGATTTGGCAGGTTGGGTATAACTGCTCATTTGAAAGAGAACTGAGTTGTTTGTACAGCTTTTTAATACTAATTAATACTAGTAGTTGTTCCTTTGTTTATAGTTGACACCCATTGTAAATGCTGAAAATGTATGGCCTAGATGAAAACAGGGGATTGACTCATGTTTTCAGGAAGTTGCTAGTGCATTTGAATGTATTCTCAGAATACACACAATTCTAAGAAAAATATGCTATGAAGCTCCACCTTCTTTCTGTACCTTGATTCTTCCATTCCTTAGATAATTTGTACTTGTCTGCCCATGCAATGGGTCATTATTGTTACAGCATCAGTAACTAGATAATAAACTCTTTAAAGACAAAAACTTATGGATTTATTGGCTTTTGTGAATTGACATTTTATTCCTCACCAATGAAGCACCCATTCTACAACCACATACTAAACACTGTAACTTTCCTTTTCCTGTCACCAACAGCAGCAGTGCCAGCTAGGCAAAAAGAAGCTTGAAAAAAGCAACATTTCAAGTGAGATACCAAGGGTGTTTTTGCACTGAAAATGTTATTTAAAAAAATATGGATTAATCAGTGCTGCATTTTAACAGAGTGCAAAGTAGCAGTGACCAGTTGAAGATTTAGTTTAGTGGCTGAAGAGTGAACTGGACAGATTTTAGCTTTTCTTTAAGAGCAAAACTCAGCTTAAGTAGATCTGAGGTTTCTGGGGGAAGCCTGGATACAATGTTTCTTATTTACCAATATCCTTTCTTCTGATGGTTCAAGACATCAAAGACGGCCAAGTTAATAATCATAACTTTTTACACCATGGATAGCAGGCTCTCTTCTCTCTTTATAAAGATCTGCAAAATACAGAACATAGCCTAGACTTGTTGATAATATGTCTTAACTCTACTGTTACCACACCCTTATATCTGGATTTGCACGTGGGCTTTGAAACACTTCTGTGCATCAAGAGACCTAAAACTGTCAAATTGATTCAGCCCATCTCTCTGCCAGTTATAACTACTATTATAATGGACAGAGAAGGAATTAAAAATCTTGCTGTTTGAGTACGGTAGGGTAGAAACAAAGTAATGAGCTCCTGTGATAAGAACTGAACAGTGATCTTAGATTAGAAAAGCTCCTAAGAAGCCCTGTTGAGTGGGTTGTCACATCAGTAGCAAAAAGCTTCAGTGTCCTACCCAATGAAAGGTTTGGCATCTAAGCCCTGATGTCTATTGCATTGTATTAATAAGTGCCTACTGGCTGCTACATTTGGACACGATGCCTGCACTGTCAGCGTTTAAGTCATTCCCCCCAGGAAATCCTATGAGATACTTGGAATATGGAAGGTATTATCCTGTCCTGTGGGATCTACAGGGCTATTTAGGTGGCCCACTTCACTGGCAGTCTCACAAGCACTGATGGATTTAGCGTCAGAGCACCCTCAGGAGAGAAGCAAGGATTGTTATCCCTGCTTTTTTTATGACGTGTATTGAGGAAAGGGGAGAGCTAGACGAACGCTGGCAAGTTCACTAGAGGGGTTTTGTAAAGTGACCGGCCTATTCAGCACTAACCAATGACACCCATCCCCCCACAGTGCAGGATGAAGCAGGTTTGTCACTGAACCCTATCATTCCCCAAATCAGCCCGAGACCCCAGATCAACAGCTGGGGCCAAACACTCAGCTGCTGCCTGGTGTGGGATACTTATGGAGAACCATGCTGGAAAGCTGTAGTTCACACCAAGCACCCGTGTGCATCTCAGACGGCAGATGGTGGTAGAGCACCACAACACTTGTTTCTGGGCATGGGTAACACAACCTATGTCCAACGATAGAAACTGTATCCCAGCTCAATGCCATCTACAGCGGGCCTATCTTTTGTGTCCAAAGGAAAGGAATATTTCAGCAGATAATTCAGCTCATCCTCTGCTATATCTGATTTAAACTTCAAGATATTCAATGGGAGCCAACTCAAAATCGTGTTTCATCTGAATGCATGTGGAAAAAGCTGCCTACAGCTCCCTGTAGGTTAATCACAGAATCCCAAAGGATGTAGCCCATAGCTCCTTTCCTATTTAAATGCAGTCTGAATTGGGTATTAACTACCTGCTGTGTTTGGCAGATCTCTTATTCCTAAAATAAATAACTGTATGAAAAGTCATAAACTCTATATTGGACTTTTTCATTTAAAAAAAAAAATATCAAAGTAATGTCAGGATTTTAGCAGCCTCACTTACTGCAGTAAATCTGGCTTCCACAGCTGTTCATGTTGTACTGTGTGCTTCAGCCAAGTGTAGCTGCAGTCCAACATTTCCTTCTTAAGGTATCCCTTACCCAGCGCAAAGCCAAGTGAATTTTGGACAGGACCAGCATGCTAGAAATTATGAATGTGCTCTTATTAGAGCAGGTTGCATGTTTTACATTAAATATTCATACAAGTAACAATCCAGCAAAATGTTTGTCAGGATGATAGTTACTTTGGCTAAAAGAACACATTTTTCCTCCAGTCTCCACCAAAACTCGCCCATATTTATCACATTGAGAATCTAAGGACATTAATGAAGATCTTGCTTAAACTCAGCTGAGCTCCTTCACCGGTGCCAGATCCTGTTCTCCTGTTTTATAGCTGTACCATTTCAGAAATTGCTTGGTTCTCACTAGGGACAACCCTTTTACAGGTTCCACTGCAGCTCATAAAAGGGGAAAAAAAAAAAAAGAAAAGAAAAAAAAAAAAAAAGGAGAGCAAAAAAGGGGAAAGTAGCATTTTCTCCTCCTGCCTGTGTTGAGCTGAGACCCACAGAGTGCCTCATAAAGTGGTTTGATGTCAGCGTCATGGTTTTCTGTGCAGAACCAAGTTTACCTCCACGCGTCCCTGCTGCTGTCACCCCACTGTTACCGCTACTGGCTCAGTGTGGCTTTCTCTATCCCCCTGTCTTCAGTAACCAGCTCTTTGTGCTGGTACACTCTCTTGGACGTTTCCCCAGTCGTGAAAGAACCTCTCTTTCCCCGGCCACAGCTGTCTTCTGCTTTTTTTCCCTTCCCTGCTCTGAAGCCTCTGCCATTAGCCCTTCTGCAATCGCCCCCACTGGTGTTGGGGACTCTAAAGGCACTAGTGTTTTGCAATCACTCGGTGGACAGTGTGAAGCAGTCCCTCATCCTGCAGTGAACTAAACAGGATTGCAGAGGTTTCCCCTGCCTGGTCAGCTGGTGGGGTAGGTACCACACTTTCAATATCCTCTAACACAGAGAACAAAATATGTTTATGACACAGTTCACAAAGTAATTGCTCCATAGGGTTTATCAGAAATGATGGACTGTAAAAAATGCTGTGATCCTGCTTACAGAGAAAACATCTTTTTTGCATACTTCCTTCTTCTTGTTACTGTCCCATTGTACAGCCGATGCATGCTTCCAAAGCCTAAGCATCACCCACACCCGTGGTACAGCACATTTATGACTACGTGGTGTCACAGGTCAAGTGGTGTTGCTGTTCACTTTTTCCCCCTGAAGTCAGGGATGTAAACACGGGCTATATATACAGCAGGTATCATGTATACACAAGATATATCATGTGTATACAGTCAAATCATGAAAGGAAGGTTTCCTCTAAGAACCAGAGAACTTCAGTATTCTAGTAGAATTACATACCTTTTTCTGAATCAAAACCAGAGGTAGCAAGTTAGTTACATTAATAAGTTAAAGATTAGCAATATTGCCATCATGTGGCTACTTTGAGTAAACGCGCAGGCATGATCCTGAATTTATTAAGCACCAGAAAGCAGATTGCATCTGAATTCTGCTGTTAAAAATAAAAGTCAATAAAGTTGTTTGTTACTCTTATAAAATCTAATTATCTTTTTCTTACAGTAACAATTCATATAGCAAGAGTACATGTACAATATATAAGGTTATATTACCTATTTCACTGTGAGTCTTATCCTCATGGATTCATAACTTATACTTAAGAATTCAATTCAAAAGTAATTTTGAATTTTCCTTCCACAAATTCTGCAAGTGAAAATCAACTCTTACTGCAGAAAATAAGGAGGAAGAAAAAAGGACAAGTCAGTTAGGTGCCCTTCATATTTGAAATGGCTTGTAAGTATATTTTAATGTTCAAATCCCAGAATTTCTTTATCTTATGACTGCTATGACCACTTATTATTTTCAGTCATTTTATTCTATTTTCTCTCTCTCGCTCCCTTCCCACTCCATTCTCTGCGCTACCACAAGCTCTTCTAAACTGAATTAAAAATATACAAGCAAATGAACTTCCACAGCTTATGTCAGGAGTGTTGAATTTTGCTTTGGTAGCTGAGTAGAAAAATAAAATTCTCTATATTACAGGTACCAAAAAGGAGGTTAAATCTTGCCACATGCTAAGATATCTCAGCTCCTGGAGGGAACTAATATAAACAACATGACTTAAATTTGCAAATTCTGTAGGAACAGAAAGCGAGAATACACTTGATAATAGCCCTAAGTTGTTGCAAACTTCCAATGCCATTTTGAAAATTGCTTCCCTATTTCTGGGAATCCACCCAGTGAAATAGAAACAACAGTGTATTTACTACCAGCATCTACTCCAGCAACTAATACATACCAGGCATTTGCAAGGCATTCCAGTTTTCTCGGTTGAAGAACTATCTAGGTACAAGGTGCATTTATTTTACGCACATACAAACACATAGCTTCCCAATACAGAGGATTCACCATTCTAAGAAGCGTATGGCAACGATCAGTAACTCACCTTTGTTACTGCACTGCCTGCTCTGAATTACACAGGCTTTTATCTAGACAAAATATTGCAGCAGAAAACCGTTTTGTGTTATTACTGCATATGCAAGCAAGAAACACTGATTTAACTTGTTGCTGGCCCCAGACATTGCCTTCTTGTAATAACTGTTCGTACAGCAGAGATGCAGCATTTTCACGAGGCCAAAGCTCAAGTTTAAAATACTGGAGCACACAGCCAACATATCATCTCTCTTCTGCTTGCAGAGTAAATCCATACCTTCTTTCCTGCCCTGCTATTTATTTGTAAGTATATCCAGCTGGTGCAACCCCACTGGTGCCAGGAAAAGGGAAAACAAAAACATCCACAAGGCTCCTGCAGCTCCTGGTATGCAGGAGGCAGCACTCAGTGATTTAGCTCAAACTACCATTTTAAACTGGTTCAATTAAACAGGCTAAGATCACACAGATAGCCACAGCCATTCCCATTTCAACCTGGCCGATTTCCATTTCCCTTAGCAAACAACATTTAAGAATTCCTTATTTCAGCTTTGCTGAAATCAAAACAAAAACGCCTGCCCAGCTTATTTATTTACTTTTGCTGGCTAAAGACACGGGAGAACTCTATACTGAGACAAAACCTGACATTATTTATCATCATCATTGTTGTTCCTTTCCCTCTCATGAGGAGAGGGAAGAACCTAGAGAAGAACATCAGACAAATAAGGCCCTTCAAAATTAAGATTTCCCGGTTAGTGTAACTCATAGCAAGAAAAATATTTTAAATGGAAAATATTAAAAGACATCCATATAGTAGGCAAGAGTGTGTACGCTTGTGTTCTTGAAGCACAGAATGAACCTAATGTGGCTGCAGGCAGCCAGCTTTAAATAACTGGAGAGCACAAAGAAACTCCAAACAGAGACTGCGGGGAGCTAAGACAAACACCACTCCGTCCATACAGAAATGGTACCAATACCTCCCCTGTTAAAAGACAAAAACAGGTTCTTCTCCTTTCAAGAGCACCAGGATTAGGGTTTTCACAGACCCTGGACAAGCCCCGATTTATGACCAGTTTCCAGACAGAAAGAAATCTGTGAACCTTTTTAATTATTCATGCTCTGAGAGGCAAGCGCTCTCGGGTTGCAGGCCAAGAGGCCTCAGGGCCACGGCTTTCTGGGGTTTTCAGAAGAGGGAATAAGCAGCCGGATTCTCAGCAATATCGCTTGGCGGAAAGTGGCTGTCAGGCTCAAGAAAAACAGCAGCGCACGCCGGTTTGGCAGACATGAAAGGGAACCGGCCGGGGAAAAACTTAACTGCTCCCCATTTGCACATTCCAGCTCTTCTGCTGGTGTTTGAGCACCTGCAGCCTGGGCACCGGAGCCCTTGGGCAAGAGCAAGGCAGGCTCCTTGGGTCGAAAAATATTATTAGACCCCATGGAAGACCTTCTCGTGCACGGCAGGGGGAGGGAAGGAGGGCAGAAAGAGCAGTGGCAGAGAAAAGGCCACACCTGAGCAGCCAGGTCAGGGCAACCTCAGGACCTACAAGCCACCTCTCTGCACCAAGCCGCTCTGCCGGCTCCTCGAAGCAGCAGCGCCTCAAAAGCCCACATGGGATGAAGAACAGACCTGCTGTGGGGGGCTCTGGGCTCATCAAGGAAAATGGTAACTGGTACCAAATGCGGGGATTTTGCTTCAGAGCATATTGGGAGCATAAGTGCTGCCATTCCTGAGCTGGCTGGTCTGGAACAAGGTGGGGAGCAGGCCAAAGTAGCTGGTGAATGTGGTACGGTCTTGCACCTTGAATGCTCTTTGCCTGGTAGACTTGTCTCAATACCAAAATTCAGACGGAATTCAGACATCAGTCTCTCCGTTAAGACTGCCAGGACCTGTAGCTGGTTGCTCCCACAGCCAGAGGTTTGGCTGGATGTGCATGCAGCAAGTATTTCATGCTCCTGCAGCCTGGGGGTATGGGTCACCTCAACCCAGGGCTCTGCCTAATCAAAGGTCAATTGCTTGGAGAGTCCGCAGTGCCAGCTCCTGCTGGAAAAGCCTTCAGACTTCCCTGGCACCCTGCTGCTGAGTGGAGCAGAAGAGGCTGTGCTCCGTTTCACAGCTGGTAGCACAGAGACCTCTTGATTTAAGTCTGCCTGTGTATTTTCCTCCTGAAAGAACTCTTCTCTGTAGAAGATTATTCTCAAGTTTTCTTCTACACCAGGTAGAAAGGAACCAAAAAGAATAACTTCTTAGGAGAAAAAAAAAGAAAGCATCAAACAATAAAAAGATATCAAGATGATGAGAAATGTCTTTAAGTAGACAAAAGTCTGGAGTAGAGGTGAGTTTCTGCTTTGTTTGACAGCGTTCCCCAAATGCTGTCAGATGACTGCAAAACTGAGACTTTTATGGCAAGAAAAGAGCCTTACCATTCCAGAAGAGGAAGGAAAAAAAACAAAAAAACCCAATAATACCACTATAACTCAACCTGGAAAATGAGGTGCTTTTGGGTAAGAAGGATCATCACTGGGTTGACTCCTGCACAGGAACTCCCCAAAATAGCTCTCTCCCTGCCACCTACCACTAGTCAGGCTTTCTGCACTCTCAGCTTCCCATCCATTTTTTTCCCAAATGGAGGCAGGCTGGAAAGTTGGGCAGAGAGGAACCTCATGAAATTCAACAAGGGCAAGTGTAGGGTGCTGTACCTGGGGAGGAATAACCCCCTGCACCAGTACAGGTTGGGGGCTGACCTGCTGGGTCTCTCTGCAGAGAGAGACCTGGGAGTCCTGTTGGACAACAGGATGCCCATGAGCCAGCAATGTGCCCTTGTGGCCAAGAAGGCCAA
>JAOXJM010000001.1:113903927-113919071 GCA_026413425.1 Tringa solitaria | reverse complement strand
GGGCACAAACTTGAACATAAGAAATTCCATCTAAACATGAGGAGGAACTTCTTTGACGGTGGCAGAGCACTGGAACAGGCTGCCCAGGGAGGTGGTGAAGTCTCCTTCTCTGGAGACATTCAAAACCCGCCTGTAGAGGCTCCTGTGCGACCTGCTCTAGGTGGACGTGCTTTGGCAGAGGGGTTGGACTAGATGATCTACAGAGGTCCCTTCCAACCCCATGGGATTCTGTGAAATGCTGGCTTCTCCTTTAGTTACCAATCCTCAAATATCTCTCTACATCCCGGCTCAAAAAACTTAATCCAACCTGTGACTTTTCCTCTCCCAGCCATCTCCTTTTCTAACTACACCTTTACTCTCCTTTTCAACAACTAAGGCCCTTTCCCACAACTAAGGCCCTTTCCCACCTCTCACGTGGCAAAGAGAAAACCAGGAGGTTCTACTGGGTAGGAGCACTGTCTCACATCTGACTGATCGGGATTTCCTTTTTCTTCTTCGTAAATTCCAAAATGAAATTTGCTATTGCCATGTAGCAATGATCTAGAGCCTTTGAACTGCAACAGAAAAATCTTTAACAGTAGCATGAAGAAAAGAGAGGTGTGAAAAGCAGACAGGTTTCATACAGCAACTCCTGTTATCGCGTAGTTTCTGATACCATGCATTATCACCTAACTCCAGGCTGCCTCCTCTTCGTGATCCTGCAACTGCTACAGCAGAAAACACAGGTACAATACAGTTACTCGGAAAGCCTGTTCTCCTTTATAAGGAATTCAATTTATGTAAACATAGAGAACTGCCATACAAAATAGAGAAATTCTGTCTCGAATCCATAGGCAAACATCAACCAAATTTTGACAAAAAGGCAGTAGTTAAATAATTACAAGATGTGTTAATATAGGTAGCTGAATAGAAGAAAAATTCAAGCTAAAATCAATAGCACAGGACCATGATGTCTAGCTGTCTAAAAATGAACCATTATTTCCAAAAGCAAATGTAATATATGTACCGTATCAGAAAGTCTTTCCGGCAACAAGACAGTCGTGAATCCTCCCCCATCTAAAAAACTGCATTCCCTCTTCAAAAGAACCTTTTCAGCAGAAATGATGCTAAAGACACTCTTGGAAAGTTTAAGGCTGCACGTGACATTTCAGGTTTATCATTTTACATCTCCCAACAGAGAAAGGCTATCATGGCATGGACTTACTTACTTCAGTCAATTATAAAAAGTAACTCCCAAGAAAGCAAACCCTGTCTCCTTAGGAGGAAGCTTGTAGAAACCATAGAAACAATTAATTTGGTGATAATTAGATTCACCTACAAGTTGTTTTTCAAAAGAGAACTGTTTTCTTTCCCCTTCCTGCTGTCGGTAGCATTTTTTCCTCAGAGCCCTGGGAGGAGGAATCCTGTTAGGAGAGTGACATCCAGCGGTCGCTCTGCACTTTGTTTTTACACAGAAGTCTCATGGTTTGTGGTTCTGCACCCTGGGCTTTTCTAGCCCTTCACTGAACTTAGGAAAAAAGGTACATGGTTTAAGGTAATGAACAAACGTTTTTCTAACATGGAAAAAAGATTACACAGACATACAGCCACGTATATTTAAATACAAATACGAAAGTATGCAGAATTGGAATATAAAGATGACCTTTTAAAAGACCTCCTGTCAAGACAGAGAAATATGTACATGTAAGACACGCAAGAAAACCAATCTGAAAAGGGATCACTTGCCTGTAGCTTGAACTCTCTGAGATATATAGTCCACATGGGTATTAGCATTATCAGACAATGCAGACTTCATCTGTGCAGTAGCTGCAGTGGATGGGCTCACTCCCCACCTTTCCTTATGCTTCATGCACCTACACAAAACCCACGTGGTTTTGATGAAGATGGGAAGGGCGGGCACACGAAGACCACATATCTCAGCAAACTCCCATGACTGGTAACTTCTCCATCTTAAGTATTAAAGCACTTGCTTATTCAAACTATGCCAAACTGGAAACAACAGCATTTCACTGAACCACAGAATGGGCAAGGCTGGACAGGACCTCTGAAGGTCAGCTGTGCTCTTTTTTTGGTTTTTCAGGGGACTGCCCTGTAGGACATTGACCTACACTGGTAACAAACATGTTGAAGGGCACAGGGCTTGGACACCCCAGATTAAGAGTTCTGTGGTTCCCTGAGTTTAAGAGTAATTTGCTGCCTCTTAGAGAAGTTACTTCTATGAGTTCAGCTCCCTCTTCTTACTGTTGAGATGTCAAAAGATGTAGATAGGGCATTTTTCCATAACGCTGTCTCATCAAGATAGTACAAGCAGGATAATGGTCCTTACAGGGGATAAGATCCTTAGAGAAGGCACTGAGCAAAATGTGACCTCAGAAGATGACACCTGTAATCATGTTCACAGCTGGAATATGAACTCAGGGTCTATTTGAAGTACAAACAATTTAACTGGCCAATTAAAAATAACCTTTGAATCAAACCTGGATTAGAGCTGAAAGAGTGATGTCTCTGCAATACATCACCTTACGAAGCGGTCTAGAAAGAAGTAGCACTGGGCACGTTTTGTCTTGGAGCAGTTTAGTGCACAACCGAGAACAAAATGTGATCCCACTGTATAAACAGTGTGAGAACAGTTTTCAATGTCTTAAGTATGGATGTTATGTGGGGATGGTCCTTTCGAGGCTGAAACAGAGATCACAAAACCCGGGATCTACAGTTTTGGCTGTCAGTGTTAAAGATGGTAATTTATTATATGAATGATGGCATCCATTTGTAGACAAAAGGTTAAAAAGTAGTGTGAAAGTAACAGAATAAGCAGAGAAGCAGGAAATCATAGTGGCAAGAAGAAACTAAAGGGAAAAAAAAAATCCCATTAGAGAAGATGAAGTATCAGGTGAAGCATTCTGACAGAGACCATGATGTGAAAATAGCCTCCAAATGGCATCAGTGAAAGTCACATGAACTTTACAGCTCCAATTAGAATGTAAAGCAGAGTGAAAATAAGCTGAGCAACCACATCAACAAATGTATATGTCACCTGAATGGTCATGGTATGAAATAAAGATGAATACTCTGGCAATTGATTGCCTCTGAAAACCACAGACTAGATATGCCAGTAACACTAAAATAATATACCCAACCTACTAGTTTTCAACAAAAAGAGTAATTTACATTGGAATACACTGTGTAAAACAAACAATCAATTTAAAAATACCTATCAGGATGGCTTTGCAATTAGTATTTTGAAGTGTAAGTTTGAATTCAAAGGATCCTTTGCAGTGCACAAAACAAAACATTGCAGTACTGCACTAAGTGGGTCACTGTCCCACAGGAAGATTAAATACCAATATTCTTAGATCTCAAACTGGATAAAACATAAAATAGCAAGTCCAGCAATACATGTTAGTCACAAATATCTGCTTCAGTTGTCAATTCAAATATCTCTACAAACATTAATTTAGGTATCTCTATAAACTTTTTTAGATATAATTTTGCTGCACAATTAAGTCTTTATATTCCTCACTAGAAGAAAACCCAGGTTTGGCTAAATTTAATGAAGCTCCATTCTCATCTCAGTGGTTGAAAGCAAAGACAGTTAGTTTCCTATAACTCCTTGCTTATTAATTTGCATTGAAAATTCATTATAAGCAACATATTCATTTGCCTGAAACACTGATGCAGGTATTTGTTAATATGTCCTCAGTATGAATACTTTGTGAATCACTTCTGAAAAATTTGTATTTCTGCTTTTCTAAAGTATTATTCCACCTTCTTAGAAACTGACAGAAAATTAATAGTAAGAAAATCACACACCTAAAACCAACCAAATCCAGGGAAGAAAGAAAGTCGAAGACCTTTTATATGAATTGCAGCTTTCCCCCTGTGTGCTGTGGGACTTCAAATGTTAGAAGTATAACCTAAACCATGACAGAAAATTCTGTGTAGAAATTTTTCACACTATCATTGGCTAGAACGACCATTCACATTTTAAGAATTATCGTACTTGTAAAAGGCAAGTCCATGATCTTAAACAAAATGAAGTGGATAAGCTCAGAATACTGTGGCTGAGCACTCTAATTCTGGAGGCTAAGTCTGCACACCATAGCACATCCAGTGTAGCCATTTTCAAATATTTTGGTCTCATTTTTTCCATCTACCGGTCATAGTTCAATTATTAAATGCTAAATGCTTAGTACAGATATTAAATACTAAAAAGAAATCAGCTTTTAGGTGTAACATGCACTTGATTTATACTACATTTTATTGGATAAGGGAATTAATATTTGAAAACAAGAAAAGGGGGAAACCTCTAATGTATATGCTCAAATCCTGCTGCCTCAGGAAAATTTTGTCTGCAATTTTTTTTTAAATATAGACACTAAACAATGAAGAACTTTCTTCTGCTATTTAATGCTTACTACAGGCCTTCAGAGGATTTCTTCCTTTTGCTTTGTTTCTTGCAGTTACACGTTCTGATTGGTATTTTAATCCTATCAGTCATATTTTACTCTGGTGCATTCAGAGCATGTGAACATCATCTTCCATTCCCCACGTACCTGAGAGTGTGAATTATTATGCACATTCCTAAACATATTAAGTCAAGATACTTGAATGAAACTGCTTTTTTTTTTTTTTGTCTTAAACCACATCAAGCCATAATGAATGCACTTAAGTCCTTAGAAATACTATTATTTTGCCAGACACTTACTGGAAGACATAATACTTTATAAACATCAACCTAGGAACTTTGATGGAGACTCTTAGGTTACTATATTGATTTTCAGTAACTTAGATTTCCCTGATTTTTTTAAGCTGTGGCATTTCTTGAAGAACGCTGTCTTCAAGAAGTAGAAACACACTTAGACGTCTCTTCCCAACTATTTCCTCTTCTGCAAAGCTACATTCCTGAAACTTGTGTCTTCTACTGCCAGTTTCCTTTTTCACAGCATTACATCAAATATGCATATGGTACTTTAATCAGGAATTGAGGATTTAACATTTGCAAAACCAAAATGTACTCTCAGATAGGCTACATCGCCTTCAGACTGTGAAGAGTCTACTAAAAGCTTAGCCTTTATTTGTTTGAATTGCAGCTGATCTGATCTTCAGCAGATGTAGAAAGAGACATTTCCTCAGTTCTAGGACGTTTTGATGCTGGGGGATTTTGAAGACTGTCATCAGATGGTAATGGCCTCTCTGAAACAGACAGACAGCAAAATCATTTAAGTGTAGTAAATCCAGATTAAGAAAGTACACTGGTTTGCTGAATTCACAAACTATTCAGCGCTCATCAACAACACCCAACCCTGGTTTGTGAGTCCAGCATCTGAACCAGTGACGCACTGAAAGCACAAGGGTATCTAAAACCCACCTGTAGGACTTGGAGAACATTACATCCAAGTGAATTTACTTTTCCTAGTTTCAGTGCCAGCTAATGCACTCATTACTATAAAAACTGTAGCGACATATTGTCAGATAAGCAGCTGCCCAAGAGCAACTGGAGTGAGAACACATTTCATATTGTCAAAAGCACCTTTCAAACACACCAAGACAATGAAAAAGCTTTAGAATCTGCAACTAGGTTTAGGTTTATGCTTGTGTTTTAAGCTCATAGCTTATAACATAAGTCTAAAAAGGAAAGAATCGAATGGTAAAAGACTTTGCTGGATATTAATAGCTGCGAAAGCTTACCGTGTTCCTGTTCTGAGGAAGGAGGTGTAGGAACCGTATCTGTATATGCAGAGGTTTGTGTATCTGGCTTCAGTGGAATCAAGTTCACTCTCCTTTAAAAAAGTAGAAATGGTTCCATTGCTTTAAAACTATCATTTCCACAATACATTATTTAAATATTTACTACAGATAGAATCAGTTAAATTTAAATGTAGTTTAGATATATTTTACTATGCATTTTTTCTTCTTGTTACACATTGAATAGAGCATTTTTTATAAGTACTTTAAGTACCACTAGAGATCTTTTCCACTAGAAAGTACTTTTGCATATGTTATACATGGCGTAATGCTTGACAGCTACCTTCAGAGCACAGTATCTTGGTTAAATATTTTAAAACTAAGGTTGGCTGTGCTTACTGTTCCCTAGCTTACTATTCCTGTCCACATTAAGCCTTTAGATTCATAAAACTCTAGGGAATTCCTTTGGGAATTTTAAGTGCCTAGGACGGCACTTAAAAATGAAACAAAAAAAGTAGTAGAAGATAGAACCATAAAAAAAAAAAACTTCCTACAAGTAGCACCATGCACGCTACTACAAGATGACACCCATGGCATAATCAGTTTATATGGCTGAATATAGTTTCTATCTCTCTCAAAAATATTAATAAAAAAAAATTAACTCCATCAGTCCTCCAGGAAAAAGTAATTGTCAACTACCTACAACCCTTTGACTTGTTAGCTCCAGTACAGATGATTGTTGGGGTGTAGAAAGCCATCATCTCCAAGATTTTTTCTTTGCAGTTGTTGATGAAATCCACTATCCTGCTTTCTCGTTCACCACTTCCTCCCTAGCCACCTACTAATTAAAACACTCTAATGAGTAGTTATAAATCTCCTTTAATTCTAGAATAGCCTTGTTTTGCTGACAAGGTCTTGATCTCTAATTGCATGCTTTCTCCTTACTGTTGCACACCAGCTCAGGATCTTATATTGCAGGCTGTTTTGACAATCAATAGATGGATTATGATCACTGTCTAAAAATTTAAATCTTCACTTTAGGAAATAACCTCAATCAGTGCATTAAGTTCCACACCCATGACTGTGCAACACTGAGGGCCTGTCTATACTTGTACTTTTTACAATGTTTCTTGTCAGAAAGGTCTTTAGATAGTGCTTGTCAGCTGAAGGCTTCAGGTACCATCTTTGTACAGAAAATGGGACTTGAAGACAGACACCTGCTGCTGCCATATGGACAAGGTGTAACAGTCAGGGGAACTTTGTTTCTGCCTGACATTTCGGACAGAAATATAAAAGCTGTACATCTAGGATTCAGGAGACATTTTGACCTTTTGGTTGCAGTGTAACTGGAACAAAAAGTTCCATGTCAAGACAGCTACCACCGAGACACAGGGCTGGGAATTTATGTCTAAACCTCAACCTTTTAAACGTAGCATAAGCACAGCTTGTCTTGGCCTTCATATTTATGACTGGAAACGGCAATATAAATCTCACCTTGGCGTCTTGCTCCATGCTTGTAAAGTGTTGAGAGTAATCCTCCTGGGCTGGTTTACTTTAGTGCTCTGGCCCGCTGGCTGGCTGATTTTCCTCTCGTCTGAGGATGAGACTGGAACACTTTTTATGCCAACAGGTGTGGAAGACAAGTCTTTACCGGCAGCTGTGGGTGTTCTAGGTTGCAGGGTTGGAGTGCTGGGATCAGTGACCCTGCTGGGAGGAGTCCCCTCTGTCAGTCTAGAGCCTGGGGAAATTACTTTGTGCGACTGGCTCTTTTTCACTTTCTTCTCTGTTGCACCAGGAGCCCTGACATTTATCTGTGGCTTCTCCTTCAGTGGTATTCCCAGTTCATCCTTCTCAAAGGTAACAAATGAACAGTATCCATCCGTGGAAGAAATGGCAAGGAAGGCTCCGTCACTGGACCTATTTGTGATATTTTTTTTCCCATTAAAAGTGAAGGTCAGAACTTCTCTTTAACTCTCCCCTCCCCATCTATAACCTTCCCCAACTACATATACACATTTAAATAAAACTGCAGTCATGTGGAAGACATTCAATTAAAATGAACAAAAGATGTTAAATTCTGGCCTTTGCATCTGTTTTAATCTCTCCGATGTCATCTGTGATCATCTGTAATACGCTGCTGCCAGCACCTGCATGTGCTTGAACTGGCACAAAGTGTGGTTCAACTGCAGGTACGCAAATCTTCAGCCACAGTTTCTGAAATATTGCTGAAGTCTCCTGTCTTCATTCAGACCAGCAAAGCAGTTCAACCTCTTTGGCTATCCTTCTTGTGCTAAGTGGAGGCAACGCTCAGAGTCACCGCTGTGCTCACCTGAATGGGCTCTCCATGCTCATTTCACCAAGTAATGTCTATCACTGATTAAAACCACTTGATTTTCTACTCTCTTCCACTCCCTCCTGGCACATAATGGTTTTCAGTGTCTGAGCATCTATTATAACTTCTGAAAAAGAGGCCTCCATATGGTCTTTGGCTTACATATACTGGCTAGAAAAGTATGAGAGAAAAAGCAGTGTCCAGCAGTGGGGCGTATCCTGATAACAAGACTTGGGTCCAATTTGCAGCTCCAGTTCTGACTCCCCACATCAAGTCAGATAAATTACTTAGTCCCATACATGAGGAACCACTAGGCAGAATTGTGCAGATAGAGCAGAATTTGGCCAGGCACCTGAACTCAGAGAGATGACTTCCAAAACCTCCAAATAACTTCATTATTACTAGTTACACTGCCTGAACAACGAGTACTTGTCATGGGCACCCAGTACACTAGCTTTGATAAAAACATCCACCTTCTTGTCCCTGGGGTGCTTACACCTTGTTTCTCCTCAAAAAAACATAATTCTTCAGTTTACAAGGCAAAAACAAGGCAGCTTGCTTTTCAGACACTGTGATGACAGTGACCACGTGTCATAAACGAAACATAAAAATAAAGTAAGAAACAAGACATGTAGAACAAGACATGTAAAAAAGGATATTTCCATCACAACTAATTTTAACAATATAACAATTACCTACCATGAAACGTCACTAAGGGTGTGATAATGTATGTTAGAAACATAACCAAAGGGGAAGGACTGCTCAGTATCATAAAAAAGCACAGAATCTTCTGAAGCAACAGCAAACACCAATCGATAGGGCAGATTAAATAGGGCAGGAGCTGATTTCTGACTGATTTCATCTAAAATGCAAAGAAATTAAGACATTGAGAATTCTTTATTGTATTCATTGCAAGGTAGTAACTGCACCAGCTTAGTCATGAATATAAATAAGGATTTTATTACCATTCAGTATCAAGATAGTGACTGAGAAGACAGCACTTCTATAAAACGTAAAGTTTCATGTCAAGCACTAACATTTCTGTTGCCTGAAGTTTGCCCTCTTTCTTAGCTGAAGACAGAAAAATTGGCAGAAGTTTTGGCTATCTGGATTGCTATTATATGTTTTGTAAAGTTTGTCATATATTTTCCAGCTGAAAATTTTCAGCATATTTATATGCACTTTAGTATAAGAGTCCAAACAAATACACCTTAATATATAGGGTAAATCAAGCTCATGCCAAGTTTATACCACCGCATTATATTCTTTATGACTCACTCAAAACAATGGATTTAGCTCTATTTGTGTTATCATGGGTTCAGCTCCTCGCTAGTCTTATCGTTGCAACATTAGCTCTTTATAAGGGCAGATTACTCCAACTTCTTTCCACTGGAAGCTGAGTGCTAGCTAGCTGCTTTCAGAAATTCCTAGCATACAGAGTTCCTGTTCAGGTCTACAATGATTATGGAAGCTGTGCACTGAACCAGACAGGCCATTAATATAATGTAATAAATACTACCACAGATTTTTGCTTTTCTGGGTGTATGTTGCAGAAACTAAACACTCCATTTAAAGAAGCCACATACGAACAGCAGACACTCATTTCCTTACTTTGCCACACACCATTACAATGGATCTAAAGATTATGAATATATAGAATATACAGAATATAACACTCTCTAAATCCTGTAAGGAATACTGCAGATTGATCCTCTAAAGAAAGGTCCAAAGCTATGCTTCTTCACCAGAGTAAGACCAGTCTTGTTAAAAATAAAGACTCCTGGACCAACCGGGCTCACAATAAGGCTGGATTTCAATCTCCAGCTAAGTTCTCATGCAACTTCATACAATCCTTTCCCCACCTCAGAACTCCTGTTCTGGCCAGTAACACCAGCACTGCTTCAAGGTTTGGCTTCCTTGAATAAACAGCAATGGTTGTTGCAAACTACATCAACTCTCTGGTGCCCCTGTGATGTGGGTAGTTGAGACCAACAGAAAGTATTTAACTGGGTTTCTCCTTTAGTGCTAAGCCAAGCTATTTACTTTTACTCACATAAAATGGTTAAAAGTTAAAGAAAAACATTAAACAGTGTTTCTGTAGCCGAAGAGCCTAAGTAAGAACATTTATCCACTATATCAAAAGCTACTTGCAAGGTACTTAAGGTGAATTCAGGGTCTTAGAATCAGGAAACAGCTTCAAAGTGTGGTACAACCCTATCTTAACGGAATGTTAAAAAGCTAGGGCATAAAATAGTAGCCACATTGGCCATTTCCCATATTTGCTGTAAAATTATACTCCCTGAAGGACTTATAGTACCTTTATTAAATGCTCGTCTCAATTCAAAATAGACTGGGCAGCAGCGAACAGCAAGAGTTGCCTTTCCAGGACATGGCAGATGACCCACAGGCCTTTAAAAAAGAATCAGTATTTCAGAAAACAGCATTTCATTTTTTATTTTTAAAATTCAAAGATATTTCGATCTTATTAAACTTTACCTTTTAAGATTGTTTCGGGAAAAAACATATGTGGTGTTTGTTACATTTTCTCCTGATTCAACACAGCCAGCTGCAAAAATAAAGGTTAAACCATTACTCATCAACTCAAAAAGGTACTGAGTACACACTTTATGTCCATAAACATTCCGCTTCTCAGGAATTAGGCTTGTCAGTTGGGCAAGAGTTGTGCAACCTGAACACAACTTAAAAAGGCATCCCAAATATTTATTTAGCACTGTTTTTGTTTCCCTTATATACTTCCCCCTCAAAGCTGCTTTTTGATGTTGCCAGACATCTATAAAAGCAGTGCTTATATGGGCAAGCTGATCCCCTTCTTGCAATGTTATTTTTACTATGCCTGCAGAATGTTCTTAAGAAAGGGTACAAACAAAGAAAGAACAGTCAAAAGAAACCACTCATTATTCTTCGTTTCTATTTTAACAGAGCTGTAGTGTTGCAATTTAGGTTTTTTTCAGTTCAGAAAAATGCCATAAATATATTTTTTATCACAGGAGAAAGTTGCTAAAGGAAGAGTATTGTGGAGTCTCCATTTCCTTCAACAGGAAGAACGAGGAATGGAATAATTAAGATAGATAAGCATTCCCTAGCAGTTTGAAAGCAATTTTGATGCACATTCAAACTAGAGCATAATAGAAACAAATGCAAGATATATCACATGTTCTCACATACCTGGAGTAAGTAAATAGGAGCCATCAGGAGTAAAACTGAGCCTACGGAAAAATGACTTCATGCTGTCATCATGAAACATCCGATAGCTCCTAGCCTGTAACATTGAAAATACGATTGTGTAGAGTGCCAAGAACGTGTCAGCTGGAATTCAAGTGAGAAAAACCATCCAGTTGTACAATCCAACACCTGATGGAACTTTTTAAATAAAAGATAAATGTTTGAAAAACCACGGCTCCTTCAAACTCAATTTCTGCTGTGCTGTAAATTCTTCACAGCTAAGAAAAATAGTCCTTGATCCCTCTTCAGCTACTAATCAAAACACCCCAAGAGCAGTCACATTAGACCAGTAATCAAAAAAATAGTAATAACCTGGAAAACAACTTTATTTAACAGTCAAGGTAAAAGCCCGTTCCTTAGGCATTTAATTTTAACTCTAGTATTAGAGGTTTAAAGAGAATTTCTATAATGGCAAAATGCCCTCTCTCAAGCCTGTTCGTTACTCTCTATAAAACTGTTACAAATGTTTTCCCAAAAAAAAAAAAGGAATAGAAGGAATTAAAAAGGTTATAACCAGCTTGGAGGTGTTATTTTACTATCACTTAGAACTGTTTGGGGGAAAAAAAGCTCTTTGTTTTCCCTCTTAGCGTTAGAGAGAAGTTCCTAAGTTTTCAGTAATTCGTATTTTTTCTAAAAATCAAACTACCTTTTTGAAAGTTTCAGGCTGCTGTACGTATTATCCATTAATAAACTTAAAGCTAGACAGACATGTTTGATGTTTTTCCTATTAAGAATTCACTATGCATACTGCTTTATTTCCCTACACTATTTTTAACACTTACAACCAAAGACATTGTGTTACTGCTTTAATCAGCTGAACTTGCAAGTGTTCTTTCTTAATCATTTCTGCAATGTTCAAGGAAATCTGAAGCGGTCTCTATTTACAAAATACAAAGGTGAGATAGAGTCAAAAATGTCTGATATACGGATTACTTGAATGGAAAACATTTGCCCCTTTGGTTTCATAGAATAAAACAACTCATATAAAATAATACCCAGCACATTCTCCAGTACTATTAGTACCACAGCAACGTACCTCTCCTTCAGCTCCTGATCCGGATGGCATCTTGGTAACATTGAATGCTACACGCTTGGTTTGTGTGTTGTATACCCGTAGGATCCTACATGGTGAAGAGCAAAGTTAGCTATGAACAGTTTCCTTTCACACCAAGTTTCACATGGCACTCCAGTACCTCACTTCTCAGTCAGGACGGCCAAATAGAAATGATGATCAGACACTAATTACAACTGTTCATGAGACACCACCTTGTGGACGTGTTCTGATGGCTAAATAACCAATGAATCTCTGACAATTATTTGACCCAGGAAGGCTTGTGAAGTACCAGCATATGGATTTCTGGAGGAATGAGGAGAATTAGTGGACAGTCATGCCATTCCTATCTGGGCTGTAGTAGCCGTTATGTTCCTACAAAACGGGAACTCACCTCAATTAGCTACATCTCTATGCTTCAGTTTCCTTGGAACAAATGAAAACTAGAGTATGTCTCTGTACAGAATGTTAGAACTCTCCTGACTTCATGTCACCAAAACAGCAGGTAGCCTAAGAAAATCTAACTCCTCATCCCACCATCCCCTCCTTTCTGCCAGCTCTGACTTTCACTGAGTTACGTTGGTTTGTTAGGCTGGCAGAAAACCAGCATAACACAAAAACCAGATAGGTTTCCGCTGACTTAATGAAGAAACAGCTGAAACAGTCTTTGTGTGCTGAAAGAGCTCCACAAAGAGTCCTGGACAGAGCTAGGAAGAGAACATAGAAGGTGAGGCTGTGGCAGACAGCTTGAGACAGTTGTGGACATACTGGCTCTGGATGTCATACAGCTCAGCTGGCCTGCCAAAAGAAGGAAGAAATCTCCCCACCTTGGGGCCGATTCCAGTCCTGGCAACTGGCCTGGCTCCTGTTAAGACTCCCACTGAGCCAATGCTATTCACCAAAACTTGCAGAAAAGTGTCTGAAACCTGAGGGGGTGGGAACTTCCCCTCTTCAGATTAGTTCATGCCCTCACTTGCAACTTCACTCCAAGAAAAACTTGTGCATCATTCTATTACTTGTGTTTCACTCCTGTTAATTTAAATAAAGGCACACAAGTCTCACATAACTGATTATCAGAAGGCAGAGGCTCATAATGACCTAGTCGCCACTAACTTACCATTTTTCTGAGCCTATTGCAAATCTTAAATAAAAACTACTTTTCCACTATTAGAGCAATTTTCTTTGCAGCGGGTGCCAGATGACATGCATTCATTAGCCAGCTGCGAACCCTTCAGAGCAGCACACATGCCCTAAACAGCTTAAGCTCAACTCAAAGTTCTGACAAGGGCCAAGTTTATGAAGTGTGTGTTTTGCTTTCCCAATGACATCACTTACAAAACTGTTGGCGATGAAGGGAGCAAGAGGGTAAAAGAAAGATACCAGTGGAAAAACATTTTAATTGATTTCTTAACCTGTTTGTATCTTTCTGTAAAATGACAAGGATGAACTTCTTAGCTCATTAACAACCAGAGAATGCAGCACTCTCTGAAGATGCATTTGGTATCTCTAATGACTAATACCATGAAAACTTATTTCCTGAAGAAAAATTTCTACACAAGTTTATGTAAGCTTATTTGCTGCTTAGAGAGGACACTCAGACTTTAGGAATAATTTTCCACAAGCAAAAGATTAACTAAAATACCATTTTAACCTCAACATTCTTACAGAACAATCTGAATAAAATGAAAAGTCACATTTATCCCATGCACTTGCTTTGAATTCATCCTCAAGTAAGAAAGAATACGAAGGCAAAGCACTTAAACCAACAGCTCACCTGTCACAGCTCAGAGTTGCAATGTACTGGCTCAGAGGATCCCAGGTTATTCCTTGGACATAACTCTTGTGTTCATTTAATATTGAAACCTTCTGTCCTGAAATTACAAAGTTTCCAGAGGCTAAATTCAGATGTGCTTTAAAACAATTCTTCATTTCAGAAATAAACCAAGACAAAATGTTTCAAAATAATTTTTTAAACACACAAACTGTTAACTTAATGGTACTCAGTACGAATATCGAAAACAGTTGCTTTATTTCTCAAATCTTCGTAAGTACAATAAATTGTGACATGCAAATTTAAGGCTTGTTCCCTACAAACTAACTCATAAGCAGCTTGGCTTAGGCATAAAACATGCAGGATGACTATATTTCAAAACCAGAAGTATTTGGAAACCTTTATGATATAGAAAAACATTTTCAGGCTAGTCTAGCTGTTCAACAGCTAACTGAATTTGGCTGAGTACCGAGCCAGAAATTCCAGTGTTAAAAGATAACTGTCAGCTGGGGCTAGATAGCCAGGCTTTACTATCTAGGGTTGTAAAAACTCACCTACTCTGCTGGGCAGGCAGTGAAAAAAATATACTACATACATGCTGACTGATGCTTACACATGAGCAGCTTTCAGAAACAATTCTACAGCAGTGCTAACTCATTTTCTTCCACAGCTTATTCTTAACATGAAGATCTCTCAAAGACCTCAGCTCTCTGACCCCACTGATACTCCACAGTTGAGTGCCTCAGATCCGGCCCCATTGTGATGTGGTAAAGTTACAGATAATCTCATTAAATACTTTTTTTTGAATACTAGGGACAGAGGCTTTTCTTCTATTAGCATAGTGTTGCTTTATTGCAAAGAAATACTGTGAGCTGACAAGTTTCAAAGACAATAGCTCTTCAAAAAGATTACAGAAACAGGGTTGAGGTCATGCTGCATAATACCAAAAGTCCTTCTGTTGCAGTATTCTGTTTCAGAAAGTGGGCAACTACAAATGCCAAAGTGTAGAGACCTCATCGCTCTCTACAAGTACCTGAAAGGAGGCTGTAGAGAGGTGGGGGT
>JAOXJM010000001.1:113862827-113884945 GCA_026413425.1 Tringa solitaria | reverse complement strand
CACCCATTCCTTAACCAAGAGAGGTTAAGGAAAACAAACTGCAGGGCGTGGTTAACACAATATAGTCTTCTCCTAAAGAGACAAACCACTAAGAATTTCCCTTGTCTGTGCACAGTACTTTTTGCTGCATTCACTTTTATACATCACAAGGCTTCTAGGTGCTTTTGGTCAACCTACTGCTTCCTATATTCCCAAAAGTGACATATGAATTTTGGCAGCTATCACCTGAAGATGAGACTACACTCAACACCTTTGCTTTCATTAACGAGTTATTAATTTTAGAAATAAATAGGAATCTACTTTGTACAGGTTCACTAACCTGTTATCAGAATCAGAATGAGGTGAAGATCCTGGTCTATGTAAAATAAGCAAAGATCTTTTGACAGAAGCATTTGATGTTTCTGGTAAAAGTGATCTTGGAACTTCCTTTCCACTCACAGCTGAGAATGTTTTGAAGTCTTTACTTGAAGAAACAGGTGTTTTTAAAAACATTTCATTATTGATCTATAAGATAATATTAGTTAAGAATGAAAAAGAAACAAACATTAGTAGGTTTAAGCAGTTCTCCTAACTATCTGAAGAATCTATCTGCCAACACCTGAAATCCTGAACACCATTTCTTTGGTATACTACAAGGATTCCCTTGAACCAGGGCTCAATACCCCTCCCCCCCAAACTACACTGATGGGTGTGAAGTATTTCCTTTATGTAGGTTTAAGGCATACAACATAATAGAAAGCAGCAAGTTCTATACCATAAATGCAGACTTCCGACAGATTTCTCAGGGGACTTCAAATGCTATACACCAGCTGCACACTTCTTTTACACACACAGATTTATTGCTGTCAGAAAGCAGCTTTCTGATCTTACAAGTTTTCTCTAAATACAGCTATTTTAAAGTACCACGTAGAATCTCAGGCAAGGGTTCTTCCCAAGCTTCTGTCTGAAGTCTGACTATTATACACAAAAGTACAGGAGAGCTGTCTGTTAAAGCTGCTCATAATTAATTCAATTTGTCTAAAATGAACAATATTTCACTGTTAGAAATTACTTTTGTAATTGAGTAAAAGTAATGGCAGAAAAATTAATACAATGAAGTATGTAGGTTAGATCAGCACATGCAAAATTTCTTCCCCAGAAATGGAGTAATCTTAGGTTAGCACTTTAGTTTCAAAGCAACTTAAGGTGAATTACACTTAGGAAATTTGATTCCGAGTTACAATCTACACATTCTTATCACTCAACCATGTTGACTTGCATCTGTATTTAAATTTGAATTTGAGTGTCTCCTTGCAAAAGTACAGCTACTACAAGTAGTCCCATCCTGGGCCCCAGTTTTAAGGGTATCTTTACTTTCATACCCTCATCACATCTCTCTACAACAAATCCACTTTCAATAGTTAGATGCCATGCCATAAAACCAGGTATGAGTGACTGACATCTTTTCTAGTACTATTTTGTGAGGGGGCTTTGTTCCTCTCAAACTCTCTCAAGTACTACACAGAAAGCAATGGGGTATTTTCCATCATTGGACGGCAATGATAGGGGATTTTTGATTTACTAATAGTGCAGCCATCAAAACAAAATAGGAACCACTCAGTTGGCTGCTGGCTAAAGTGAACTGACCCAAAGCCTGGCCTGTTCGATCAAACTGTCTAGTACTGTTGCCAGCAAGAACAACTCTGCTCCCAAAGTCAGTTCCCCATCAACTTCAAGAGTTACCTGGTGGCTGTACTCTAGTCGCTTCTTCAGTTTTTCCCTGTCTCTGCACAGCAGCAAGGAAAAAAAAAAGTTAAAAGCTTAGATTCAAAATGTTAATTCATTATAAAACCAAACCAACTTCAAAGTCTAAACACAATACTCCTTATTTCAGCTAGATACAATAAAGTTTCGATGAACATATTTTGGTTTATTGAATGAAAACTTTCTGCATGAACTTAGAAGCTAGTCTAGCAGAAGTTAACTAACAAATTCTCTCTCAGATGAAGATTTATTTAAAAAAAAAAAAAAGAAAAAACTCTAAAGCTCCCACTTATAGAATACTAGCCAGTAAAAGTTAAAACTACCCAAGTCAGTTTTTTTCATACATGTTAGCTAAGAATCTTATTCTTAAATAAATGTATTGAGCTATTCAGCTGCTTCAATATGGACCTTGAAAATAGTTACCTAGACAAGGTTGCCTAACAGCCCTAGTAGCTTGCTTTTCGAACATTCCAAACTATCCTCATACTGCTTACTATATGTAACAATGCCCCTCTCAGAGAGCTACGCTTGAACACCAACTTCTGCATTGCTCTCCTCAATAATTATTAAAACAGAGAGGCCCTTTTCATTATGACTGTCCTAATTTTGATTTAGGAGGGCAAATAAGTATTAAGTTAAAGAGAAAAATTTTAATTTAATGCCATTTTGCTAATAATGGAGAAAAGAACAGTGGTATTCATCTATTCACTGCTACGATCAAGACTGATTTCAGGGCACTGTTTTCTGGATGGAAACATTCCCAGAACAGTTGCAATTACACCACAGGTGAGAGAAAAGGGCATTTAGTTTTCACATTCCTTTTCTAGTGTTGGGACACTTGTAAGAAAGTCTCTAGTACTCACTTTTTCTTGTAAGTTTTCTCATATGTAGGGTGTATTAAGTCATCATCTTCTGGTTCTTCTGGCACGTTACAATTCCTGAGTTAAGGGCGGGGGGAAGGTGACAAAAAGAGCTTAACATCCATGCTTACAACAGATGATAAGACAGGAATTAAAAGCACTATTTAGATATTCATCAAAATCTAATTTTACCGGAATTGTGGGTCAGGGTTCAGTGAGCAATACCACTTTTCTGGCAAGTGCTCTATTCCATCTGGTAGCTTCCGCCACTTCAAACATGCATCACATTGTACCCATGTCTGATCAGGCTGCTTTCTGTAATGGAAAAATGCCATGAAAAGTTCACTTCCATGACCAAGTGTAATAAAGTAATAGTAGTATGTAAAAGTCTTCTATTTAGAAGTGATACTCACTGTATCTCTTCAACTGGCAAAGCTAATGGACATTCTTCATTTTTCTTCGTTTTCATTTCATTCCAGTAATCATTAAGCTTTTCTCCTAGTGCTGCTATTGTAAGTCTAGAAAGAAAAGGTTTCAAAAGATCACCTTAAATAATCAAATCCTAGCATAAAAAGAAGCGTTATAAACCACAGTAAAAAAAAAATAACTAACCACTCTCTTGTGATGAATTTCTATCTGAACAACAGTAAACTTTTTGCTTTTAGAAAACCTAGAAATTATGAACTGTGTGAAGTCATGTTTGTCAGCAAAAAAATTACTGGAAATATGAGCTGGAGCACAGACAAAGACTGAAATCAAGAATGCTCAATTTAGAGGTGCTGTGAATGCACAGTGCAAACCTTGAAGTTACCTCATCAGTTCAACCTCAATCACAGAAGAAAGAGGCACAAATCCACCTCTGCCAATCCAGCACCTAGCAGTGTATTTGGCTGAAGTTCCTGTATATCCATTAACTGCAGGTTCACGAGTACTCTAAGTTGATGTACAACAATACTACACGCAGACTGCAAACATACAATCACTTTAATGTAGTATAAAGTCTACATGATACTAAGAGGAGCAGGCCAGACTTATCCTAGGTTAATTTTTAGTTGTATTAGCTTCCTGATCAGGGCTCATTTTGTGGCTCAGTGACTACTAGAGCTGGCACACACAGGAGGGAGTGGTGCGGAAGAACAAGAAGCCCCACAGGTGAGGTAGAGGTAAGACTGCCTCTTGGCAGCACGCTGCATTTACTTCAGAGTAAAGTGGCATGGTAGCCAGAGCCTGAGAGTCAGTCCCTCCCTCCCTGACTTATTCCAATACTCCCACAACCCCATCCCTTGAACTAACACAAAAGTTTTGTGCAGTGAACTAGTCTGACCTAGAGAGTTTTGATCTAGATCACCTCTGAACCCAAGTCACAGATTTCTGTGCCAAAAAAGAAGGAAGCACCACAAGGGCATAAACGAGCAGCAATACATTGATGGGATCACATCTCTTCCGGAGAGGGAAGATGGGCAGGTCAGTTTACACTGATCATGAAATTATAGCATCAGTTTCACACTTCTGTTTTGGGCTGGAAAATTACTTTTTAAAAACGTGTAGCATTCTTTGCAGAAAAACCTCCATAAAACATCTTTCAAGTGTAGTATCTCTATGCCCACACTAGAAGTGTTTTTTAAAAAGACAGACGTAAAAAGCATTCAATGCTCACTGTGCCAGCCTGTGGGAACATAGTGCAACCCTTCGTCAACAAGTGACTATCCTACAGCATTCCTAATTCCTCCTCCTCTGCCATGGGAACTTAGTGCTACTGCACAGGAAATGGTTCAGGGAACATCTGTATTGAAAAAACTAACAAGAACTATTTTCCAGTTTGACCAATTCCCTGATCTTTACCATGTGTTCTCATCAGCAGCTCTGCTAGCACAACGGTGGTAGAAACCCATGAACTGCTTAAAGCTAGCACAGCACAAACTGCGCAGCACAAACTGTGGGTACCTCTTAGAAATACAGGTAGATTGAACCATAGTAGCTATAGCAGCTATCAGGCTTGCTGCTCCTCCTCCAGAGTGCTGCTGTTTCAACAGAAAGAATGACCAGATTAGTCTTACTACAGCCCCCTCAATTGCTGCAATTAACAGCTCTGTTTATTAGAACATTCTGCTGTGGTTTCTGGGTTATCTTTATCTGCAGAGCTTTGTATAAACCAGCAATTCGGGAAAGGCATTGTGGACAGCTCGGGTTGCCAGTGGAAGTTGAACAACTGGTTGAATAGCAAAACATGCAGCTTGAAAAAGATAATGACTTCTCCTGCCGAAGTTTACCCCACCTATGTTTGCAAGTCAATACCTTAAGTTTCTAAGTCCACATTGCAAGCAAGTGTTAGGGCACATATGGTCAAAGGAGCCAGAAACACAGAGAGACAGACCTCACTGACGAGGCAGCAATAAGAACAAACCTGGTCAGTCACACTAACTGGTAAGGCTATGTGGAGTGTAAGAACGTTTATTTTTTCAGTTGGGAGGATAAGGAAAGGGAAGGAGACAAACACAGAGAGTCATAAAACCTTACTAATTAGAGTTAACAAAGACAATAACCAGAAACCAGTCAGTCACACTAAGCCCATTCTTGATAGCCCATTAATTGATGGGCTGTCAAGAAACTGCAGGCAAACAGGGATCTTGCAACTGAGAAGGATGCAAATCTTAAGGTCCAGGATGCTTGGAGGTGGCCAGTGGAACTATGACAATCGATGAGGAAATGTGCATGAAGAATGGGGAGCAGGGAGGAACAAAGAGGGGGAAAGAAAAAAGGGTATAAAAGGAGCTGGTTGCATGTAAAACAGGTTTGGTCAGTACAGTTGTCTGGCTGAGCCCTGTGCCTGATAACCACATTCTGTCTTATCTTGTATCTTATTTAATGCTTTCTTAACTCTCTACGTAATCTCATTCCCTATTCCATGTGTACATGTATGGCAAGGACTAAGTGCCAGCTACTGGTGAGAGCTTTATGTGTGGGAATGGATTTGGTGCCAGCTCCTGGAGTCAAGACTGTGTGTGGTGTGAGCTACTGGCGCGAGCGAAGGGTCTCAGCTGCCATCCACTGAGACAGGAATGGAACACTGTGTCCCCTGAAAACCAGCTCCGGGGGTGGACCAGCATAAGTGAGGGTCTCAGTGCTGGCAGCTGGAACAGGACTGTGGGTCACAGCCCGTGTGCCTGGTGCTGGCTGCTGGTTAGGTGGGACAAGTGCCTGTGTCTTCCCCAGTCCCAGTGCCCTGGAGTGCATGCAGTGTTCACATGCTTTTGCTAGTGAACTCCAAACTGGACTTGGCAGTGAATAGGAGGCCCCAGGTACAGGCAAGGGTTTGTTCTGGTATACCCAGGGGGACTTGCTGATATGGACTCTGGGGTACAAGAATGCAAAAACGCTGGGTCCCCAGGCTCCAGGGCCAGGTAGGAAGCTGTCATGGGACAGAGCTGCTGGAGAAGGTGGCTCCTCCTAATACCCCTGAACATAAAGCAGTACAGAAAAGAAAGTACCCTTGTCATCATGAAAGCAAAGAAAGTAATATAGAGTGTAAAAATTCTCAAGGTCTGTATTCAGGAAATTTTCCCTGGACAGTTTTTACATGTCAGCCTGAAAACTGGTTAGGTAACACATCCCCTCTGCCTTTCCTCCCCCGCATGCCGCCTACTACAATGCCAGCACAGCTGATTCACAGCAGTGTAAACAGGCTAGGAAATTCACCTGACTTAAAACTTTCAGAGATTATAGTTGTTATAATTGTCAGACTCAATCAGTTTAACTATAGGAAATATAATTCTAGATACAGACTGATGGCATGGATGCAGATACACAAAATGAAAACTGAAACAAAGTAGTGTCCCAACTCACTGCTGCCTTCAGGATGTCAGGTATTTTAAATGCTCTATCAGGTAGCAAGGAATTTGAGGGTAGTCTTTTAGGAAACAAACTGAAAAGAAGGGCTAAAATATACCCAAAGCAGCTTTTCCAATAAAAGACAAAAAAAAATTGTAATGAAAAAAGTTAGTAGTGTGGCATTCAATCATCCCAATTTTAGTTATGTGCCACTTCTCAGCAAGTTATTCTGTGGTCATTTTACAATCAGTGAGGGGCATAATTGCAACCAACCCCTTTTAGGGCACTTGATTTAAAATTATGTAATATAATACTCTAGACTTCAGGAGCTGCAACAATGCAGTACAACCAGTATAAATGTAAACATCCCACCCCTACTGTTCACTACAGCCAAGCAGTTTAGTGATGAATATAAGCTTTTATTCCTACTATTTAGAAAATAAGCAGCCTTTAACATCAAATATTTCATAGTGAACAACACTATTCAATAAAAAGTCTACACAAAAATATACATATACCTGTATTCATTTGTGTAGTCAAAATCTTGTTTGTTATGAGTTGGTTTTAGGAAGTTGCATTCAATAATCCCAACTACACCAACACCCATGTTGTTCGCCTGTAAGAAATTAAGATCTATCAGGAGAAACAATATATATTCTGTGATAATACTGCGAGAGCTTGTCAGAGGTAGTTATAAGATATAGATACTAGGTAAAAACAATTTTCTAGTTTGTAACTCCTCTCCAAAAAGAAACTCTCAACCCAAGCCCCCTAAATAAAAAAAAAAAAACATTCCACCCCTCTTTTTGTCCTGAAAGATATGCTCAGGCCCATACAATTTAATATAATTTAACTGCTGCACAAACTAAATAAAGGTGGTTTTATAAAGGATACATCAATACCCTAGTTTCCACCTGTGATTTTTTTTTAAAATCAGGGTTTGAGTAAAAGTGATTTCTAAAGATGTTAAAATATTTTTGATCTTTAGTTTCTTACCTTTAACTGACAGCCAACTCTTTCATAAGCTTTGATGAGTCTGTTTTTATGGTACATCATTATTCCATAATGATCTTTGTTTCTGCAGTTAAATCCAAAAGTAATTCTTACTGTTTTAGCCTTTTACCAGATATTAAGGAAAAATCTGGTTAATCTCACATAACACAAAAATATAGTTACTCTGAGTGTTCATTCTAAACTGGGTTCTGGAACTTCCCTTTTTTAATATTGAGATAATTCCTTCAGTATGCCTTTACAAAGAAAAACCAAAACTCACGTACAGTAACATACCCAGGAGAATCCAGAAAGCTTACATAAGAAATCACATCATTAGATTCAGTGTGCAATGATGTAAATATTAGTAAAGGATACATTCAAAAATTTTGGCCTATATATATCACGTTCAATGAAGGCAAGGCTTTTGGAAACCAGCTGTGTTTTCACTTTTTGTCCTCGCAGAATAATCTGCATTGTTGGCTTCAGATACAAAATACTGCAGTAAGCCTACAAAACATATAGTAACTCTTGTTATTAAAAATACCCCAAAACCTTGAGATACAAATATTTTACAATACGCATTATGTTTAGGAAGACGAACTCAAGTTTCAATTCAATTCTATAAAAAGCGTGGTTTTTTCAACTTTAATCTAGAAACATAGGAAATGCAAGTGTGCATAATGAGCATACCTGTATCACAAATTAAAAGAATAGCAACTGAAGAACAATTTTTATGAATATGACAAGTTAATCAGGTGTCTGAAGATGCATTTTTAACAGTAAAAGAACTCTCAAACACACAAGCCTCTCTTTTCTTATCCCCCAGTGAGAGTATAAAAATTCTACTATGAACTTTGAAATAACAAACAAAAGCAAGTGTGTTAACTTTGTTCCAAATAACTGTGTATTCTCATAGCTTGATAATAGCTATGCGATCTTCTTATAAACATGCAGATCTATGAAATTTAACTTGCATTTCATTTTTCATTATATTTACAACTTTTAATAATTGCATAAAGGACTTCAGCGAGTCTTAGAATAATTGAAGGTGTTAGTTCCACCGGAATAATATTTCAAATACTACTTCAAATATTATCCACAAGAAGTGCCCAGAACACCTAGTAATTCCAGATGCGCATAAAGTAAGCTTTCAAAGCTTATAAATCAGTAAAGGAGACAGCGGTCGCATCAACTCACCTACAGAAAAGCTTTGTCCCTGTCCGCATGCATGTATTCAAACAGAGCTGCTCCCCAATTTCTCTACCTCTTTTTGAAACACAGAAATGACACTGCCAACCAAAACCTATCTGTTTTAAAAGATCTACATGACATAGCATCAATACTATATACATGTTTATCTGCACTACAATGGAATGTTTACTCTGCTGACAACCATATACACACCTATTCAATTTCTGAAGCTACTGACTGCATTTCCTCCTTGTTCCTTAGTGGATAATGATGGCTACACTTAACAGAAAAAGTTATTTGCAAGGCAAGTTAGAACCCAGTAATTTTCTTCTAAACAAACAGCAAATGTTTAGACAAGTTCACAAGTAGATTCCATCTTCAATTTTAAAAATTAATGTTGATATATTGCCCTAATATTTAAATTGTAACATTTGCCCTCCCACAATAACCAACACTTCTGTAGTACAGAACATTGTAATAAAAGCATAAACACTCCAGCTTCCAAAAATAAACAAACAAATAATTTTTAAATACTGGTATACGTACTCGCAGTGAGTAGTCGCTTTCTGGAACAATCTGATCCAGTCTCTCTTGTTTTTTATATCCTCTTTTGCCTGTTTCATCTAAGTCTTCTGGAATTCTGATGTCGTATTTATCCTTGTCAAAGTCAAACTCTGTTTTGTCATTTTTATCTCTAAGAAATACAATTTAAAAAAATATACTAATCATGGGAATTAAAAAAAAAAGCCAACACAAGACAAGATATTGCGGTGGACCCAGTGGGTATCAAAGATGCAAGAGAAAGGGAATTCCTTTGACCCATGGTGGTTTTCCTCACAGATTTGCTAAAATTCACATAAACAGAGTTCACCAGTTTCTTTCTGATATCCAAGGAATACAAGAGAAGTGATAGCAAGTGGGATATTACTGAATTCCAACTTAATTCTAAACAGGTCACACTTCAAAAGTAGATGCAGTCAATATCAGCTTTAAACTCTGGACACAGACATTCCTTCTAAACACAAAATTTCTGAACACTATAAACTGCCTTCCTAAGATTTTTAATGCTGCAAAAATTACACTCACCACAGATTTCCCACTGTTGTGAAAAATCTCCCTCTTCTGTCCAATAGGAATCTTCCCAGGAGTAATTTGTACCCATTATCCCTCATCTTCCCCCAAAATAAAGTGTTTTAACAATGAAACAGCTGTGTTGGTTTTGTTGGGGTTTTGTTTTTTTAAAAGTAATTCATCTACAACACATTAGAAACAACATAAACCCCACCAAAAGGGTTCTTTCCCATCCCTTCCCAATAATATATTCCAAAATTCAAAACATGAAAGTTAACCTGCCCAGTCAGCTGAGTTCTCTGTATTTTCTTTTGCTCAAGGAATGAACAAAGATTCCTAAAGATGTTCATACCTAAAAATAAAAGGAAGTCTACTACTAAAAGTGATTTGGGACTCTAATACTTACAAGACATTAATGAAATAAAAACACCCTAAGCTTTTCACCTGCTACAATTGACTAAGATCTTTTTTGTCCTGTAACATTTAATCTACACTCATTCACATATAGTTTCCTGCCTCCTCCCCCTACCCTTTTTCTGATGGGCAATAATAAAGATAAGAAACTGAAGAACAAGCTAGGTTTTTTGCCAAATCCGCAAGAGTTAAACAGTTCCAATCTGCTTCCTAGGGATACTTTGTTATTTCAGCTATTTAAAACTACAGTAAGTTAAATATTTAAGGTATTGCCAACCAATTAGTGCCATCACAGTCAAAAGCCTGCTAAAGCTTTTCTGGACAGACCATCAGACAGATTCCTTGCTAATAAGGCAGCAGCAAAGATGTGAAGGAAAATAAAAGAAGACAGGAAGTGATGGCACCCATCTGCAACTGCTACAGCAACAGCTGTTTAAAAAAAGAAGGCAACAAGCAATTCAAAGCCATAAAAAGCTGGAAATCTATACTGCTGTGAATTAACCCACAGAAGCAAGTAGATAAATAAGATAAATACACACAACTGTATTTACTTACTTGGATTTTTTTTAATTTTATGATAAAGTTTAGAAAGGTCTAGATCCCTCTAGAAGAATACTGCTGACTCCAAGCTTTAAAAGCCAGTAATACTTGCCTGCACATAGAAGTATTTTTTGAATCTTTGCATTCATAATTTCACAGGTCTGAAATAACAGATTCATAGTTTATCTTCTGGCAAAAGAAACATTATCACAGGAAAATACGAAGTCCTCTGCACTCTCCTTCCTTCGGTGTTGTTAATTGAGATATTAGCAACAGTTCTCATGCAACATTCCAGCCCTTCAATCATGTGAGTTTGAGTCTAGTTTCCCAGTTACAGCTAACTACAGCTAACAGTCTTTTGGAATTATTCCACAAAAAAACACCCTTGTATGTTTGCATACACTGAAAGATAACAAACTAAGTGAGAGATATAAGAGATCAGACTCCATCTTACCTTCTAAGATTCCAAATGATAATTCGTGTTCCTTTTTTCCCTATTATAGCATCTAGCTCTGCCAGTAATTTCTCCTCAGTAGAAAATAAAGAATGTGTTAAGATGGCCTTGAGGCTATTTTTGGATTCTGCTGGATCACTTATCTGTCGTAAGCATTATGTTAAGGAGAGTAACTTTCAAGGAAGTAAGCTTTCAGAAGGTGAGGAAACTTCTGCAACAGTATCCAGTACTCCACAGGTTCTCATTCTACATCTCAGAGCTTCTACAAATTTAAAGGCTTTAACAAATCACAGCCTTCCTTGCATCTTACAATTTGCTTAGGGTATCCCTAAGACTAGAGAAGGAGATTTACTCTACTGATACTATTATCCAAATTTTGCACGTACCCACAACTTTTCATTCAGAAATTGTTGAAAGGATATGCTGGTTGTTGAACGTCACTATAGGAACCATGACATGTTCTGCTTTTGTGACTTCAAGGAAAGTCTGGGATAAGAGGCCCACGCTCATGGTTTCTCCATTCTTGGTAAAGACTATTGCATCTTTTCCCAGGCGCATGGACCCTGATTTAAACCCATTTCCATACAGTCCCACTGGCACGCGGCCATTCATTGCAGATTTCTCACTGAAGCCAAAGCTGAAACAGATGAAAACATTAGTAGAGCGTAAAAAAAAATCAAAAACCCAAAAGATACATGCAAGACTTGCCAAATTAGACTTAAATACAATGAGTTAATCTCTTGTTTTAGAGATCAGGGACTACTGTACAATTAAACAATGTGCAGTGTAGCAAATCCTGAAAGTTACCCATATAACATTGCTAAAACCACACTGCAAGAATTCAGGGAAATGTACTTCCTTTTATAAGTATGGAAAAGAAATATCATCTGTCTGGAATTATGCAATAAGCATTCTAAATGGGTTTCTAATAGTTATCATGTGGCTTCACAATAAATACTAAAAAAAGCCCCTAAAGCTCCCCACCACCACCACTTGCTTGAAAATGTGTGATTTACATATTTTCCATTACTAACTACATGTTGCATTTAAAGTAAAACAGGTAACTGTATATGGAACATGGAATGCAGGAGGCAAGCTAGTAATTACAGCATCTAACAGAAAAAGAAAAGTAACAGTTTGAATTCAAGCTTGCTCAAGTTGAAACCCAGAGATTTATCTGCAGTCAGAGCAATCTTTCATACTAAATGAAAAAGTGAACAGCAACCTCTTTGCTAAGTATACAAACCAAAGTTGCAGAAAGCTGTGTTCAAACCCTACATAACATTTAAAGATAGAGAAACCATGTCAATACAATTATCATTCCCTTAAGTTTCCACAATACCTTGTATTTTCAATACTCCAAAGGGTTTGAAGTGAATCTCCCTTTAGCTCTTGCTTACTAACTTAAGCTAAAGCAATCTTAAATAATAATAATAGGAAAAAAAATTATTAAGTTCTCCTTAGCTCCACTAAAGGGCACTACAGAGAGTTTACATAGCACAACCACTGCATGGAAAGCTAAATGGGAAAGTTGACAGAAAGGATAAAAGGAAGCTATAGATAAAAATATACTGACAAAGTTGTGCGAAAGTTTCACTAGCATCTGTCTGTCCTAGAATCTCACTTGGATAATCACTCACCTTCAAAAATGTTACATTTATGAAGAAAATTAGTTGATTATATATGAGAAAAAGGAGTAAGCTGAGCAATAACAGAATTAGAAGCTGGAATCTTTACAAGTAAAAAAAATGCAAAAGAGGTTATCCACCTTAGCATTTTGTGCAGCTTCTCTGAGTTCATACCATTTCCATTATCAGTGAATGTCAAGCATATATTGTCGTTTATCACCGTTTTGTCTATCCATATCTGTTTAGCACTCACATCTGGATCATAAGCATTATCTGAAGAGAAAAAAAAGCAAACAAGGTTGGGATACTAAAAAGCAAAAATTAAATTGTTTAAGTGTGAACATATTTTAAAGTGTTTAATTCCAGGGAAGATGCCAGATCATAACTCTTCCAAAGTTACTTAAATCCATCTGTAACATGCAACAGAGCCTTATCTAACAGGAATACATATATAATCTATCTGCCAAATGTTAGTCTTGCAACATTGCCAAATAGCTATATGGAATAGCTGTCCTAACTTTATTATGGTACTACACTTGCACGGATGTTGGTAAATATGACAGCTTAATATAGTCCCCTGATCATGGGCCTATGACCCAACAAAGTCATATGATAACTAATGGATCTCTAAAATTGCGGCCATTTCTCAAGTCCAGTTAGGTATGTAATATAGTAGCAGAAATTGTGTTCTGGCACAGATAGAAACTACTCAGCTAAGTCACTTAATATTAGTCATCTTTTGCACAGAAGCAAGCAGCCATGGTTTTAATAAAGTAAACGTTATACTAAAACCTAAGTCTTATTAAAACGTTGACTTCTTTATAGATGACAACACTAAATCAAAACATTACAACAAAACAGCTGCATCAAAACCTGTCAAACCTTGCCTGAAAACAAACACACAGTTTCTCAACTATTACAGACAACAATAATATACATGCAAAAATTTAGGTGGAGATGAGTGGCTCAAACGTGAGAATAGAAAATGAAACCAAGACAAGTTTCTACTTTTGTTTCCTGTCTCCCAAGCAGATGTCGCAATATTTACTTTCTCCCAGCTGTGCAAAAAAGCTTTTCTGGCTGGCTCTCAGGAGGCCAGGTTATTGTCTGCAATGCAGACAAGGGCACATTACTAATATACATGGCTGCAACAACATCTTACGTGCTATAGGCTTTTTAATTGGGAAATCAGATTTGAAATACTATTACAACTTCAGATAATCAAATTTGAGACAATAAAAAAAAAACACCACAAAACCCCAAGCAAAAAACCTGAAGTCCAACTCCCAACATCCCAGATGGTTCTGTGAAATCTAGAATTTTGACTCCACATGTGCAGGAGATTTGGGTGAAAAAAATATTGCTGCTCTGCCACCACATGTGAGAACCCAACAGAAAAACAATTGGACCAGGGCCTAACATCACATCACCTCCATATTAACAGAGCTACGTATTTGTGACACACATTTCTGCTAGCAGAAGTTGTTGAAATCTAAGAAGGTATGACTTTCACAGAAGGAAGTACAAAATGCTTTAGACTAAACTTTCTATTTACAGGACTTTAAACAGCTTGCAGCATTGCTACCACAAGTGAAACAGAAACCATGGCTCCACAGACATTTTTTGGCAGCAAAACTAGTTTAAATCTTATCTGTCTTAACACTAGTTTCTTGCATCTCTTTCCCCCCTTCCCCAGCACAGTGCTACTCATGGAATTTTTGAGGTGGGGAACGTATATGGAGGTGGAGGGGTGTGATGTGATGGCAGAGCAGAAGGCAGTGCCCCTGCCTCACTGCCTGTTTTGCAAGTTCAGCTGAGGGCCATAAATAAACAGCTCGAGCCAACATTGTGGCCTATAAAAAGGAATCACACAGCTTGGTAGCTTGCTTTCTGTAAGCATAAATTACAAATTGCATCCACAGTGAAAAAGTTCATAAAATATATTTCAGCATGAACAGAAGAGGACATTTCAAGCACAATTGAGAATTTGAAAGTATTCTTTGAAGACCATACTTTGTACAAGTCTTCTGATTCGCCAGCTCACCAACTGTCTCTAAATGCCCCATTTACCCTCTTCCAACTACCACCATTAGTTCACCTAAATTTAATCTGAAGGAGGACTAACGGAAGAAGCCAGCAGTATAACAAGCAAAAAGTTGACAGGAGGGACAAAAGCTTAAAAGGCAAATTTGAGCATACAGACAGACCATTACCATTTTGGTTAAGTTCACATAAACAAAAGTTCAGGCCTCCACAATATAATCCTATTTATATTATTTGATTTTGGTATATGGTATGGTTTGACACAGCATGTGAAAGAGAGATTACAAAAGTTATCTAAATCCACATGACTAGCTAGAAGCCTTTACAACCAATGATTTGAAACTTTGCTTTTGAGGCTTTGTTAAAGCAACACATATGACAAACCAGAGGCAAAGGATTAAGACAAGTTTGCATGCCTTGCACAGCACATCTACCATCATTCCAGCCAGGTATGGCACTGGGTGATAAAACAGTTGAAACTACCTAATATTTTGTTACCCTCAGAACAGCTGGCCTTTCCCTGAGCCATGTGCTTTTGGTTTCCTCCTTTGAGGCAGCTCTAGCCTTATCTAGCTGAACAATTCCTACTTACTTTTGTTAGGTTAATTTTCTGGACTGGCAACAGCAAAACTCATGCACAGAAATTGAAGGAATGTGTAACCAGAAGAGTTGCTCCCTTTAGCAGCAAACAGCTAGATAAGCTTGGCAAGTCTTTCCAAGCCACACCTTCATTTTGAGGAACCAGTTAAGAAAAGTCTGCTAATCATTTGCCAACTCAGGAAACAAGCAACCCTGAAGATATCCAGCTAACAGCTATTCAAAACAAAAGGCAAGATGATCAACAGGAGCTAATAAATTAACCAGATGCACAAGCCCTAGCTAACAGCAGATGACAGAAACAAAGAGCAGAACACTTTGGATGTTGATGGATGGACCATTAAAAGGAACCACTCAAGTATAACCCTGAAGATGTTCAGCCAGAAACTCGGTAATCCAAAATAGAAAAATTAGAATGTTCAAGGGGGATTGTGCCAACATACAAAACTAATAATGGATGGATGTTTTCAAGAAGCATTGAAGGAAAAGGAAAGGTCAAAGTGGATGGGAGAAGAACGGTATAAGGGGTGAGGCAAATAACTCAGGCTGATTGTGTGCAAGCTGGACGCTGGTCAGTATGCTTGTATGACTGGACCCTGTGCTACCCTTTTATACATTAGTACTAAGCACTATTTGTAATGATTTCCTGCTCTCTATTCTCACTGTGTGCCTGTATGCATTTGCTCTGATAGCAAAATTCAAGTTGGACAAACCAACAATTTGGAAGAAACCAGCAACTATTGAGATCCAAGGTCTAAGCCAGTGACTGGTAAAAAGTCCAGGACACAGGTACTGAAAGGACTCTCCGGTCTCGGCAAAACACCCAGAAACATAGTTAAGCATGACTGATAAATTAAAGTACACGTATGTATCACTAGTGAACTTTAAACCTCGTTAACGAGGAAGCAGGAATAGGATAAGGCCATTTGTGCTGTTCACATTTCAAGCACTGTTTGTGTTTATATGGGTTCTTGCAAATTACTGTCCTCCTGCCTGTGCTAATCTGTCCATGGTCAGCTGTGTCTGTACAGGATGCAAGCGTGCATGCACATCTCTGGAATGTGCACTCAGCCTTACTATTCTCTGGGCCTGGGAACAGCAAAAAGCAGTAGGCTTGCATTTGGTGGACTACGAGGGCAGGAATGCACTTGGTCCCACAGTCTTCTATATTTGGCAATCCTTAATAAATTCAGTAAAAAGAAATCAGCAAATCCTACAAGTGCCCTGCAACTAGTAGTATGTATGCTGTTAAGCAAGAAATAAGTCAATCTGACCAAAAAAAGATTCTGAATGGTAACAACAGGATCAACTCCTTCCCTTACCTGAAGGAAAAAGTTTTACAACAAGAAAAAAGTATTACAATCAAGTACTTTGGCAAACGATTGATCCACATACCTATGAGTTCTGCAATTGCACTGAAAGGCCAGGTGTGACTGGTAGAGTTGGTATGCAAGAACTTTGGACAAAGCTGAAACAAACCACAAACAATGGCATTAGATTGTGCTCTTCAATGATACCAAGCCAGAAAACAGTATATTAAATAAAGTAACATTAAATGAAGTCGTTTTGTACAACACTACGAAAGGGCTGCAATTTAATTTACTTTTAGATACTGGCATACTAACACTTTTTAAAGGGGACATTAATACAGCTATTAGCAATACAGAATTCAACACAGTATCATATTCTGAGCACGGGTTACACTGTCATTCTATCAAACTCTCGTCGTCTTTATAAAAATATAAGGAACTATTACTATATAATGATGCTAGAGGTTACAAGAAAACATCAAGTCCAAAGCTAGTAACAGAATCATATGCTCTCAAATGTTAAAAACATACATCTTAAACCACGAGTACTAAACTTAATCCAAAAAGTGAGCAGCACCTAATATACTCAGTGGCTCTCCATCTGATGTCATTGCTCCTTTTGTCCATATTGATCAAAATCACCGGTCATATTCTCTCAATCGGTGGTTTGTGCTTTTAGCATTTTGATTTTATACGTGTTACATTCCCATATGATAAAATGTAACCAAAGGAATTGGTAGCCACTACTAGAATTAGATGAGAATATGCAAATGAAGAACCTATTTATGGGACGTATCTTATAGATGTCAGTGACAAAAGTATTCTCAAATAACTTATTAAAGCCTGGGTTCATATATATATTCACCTAGATCAAAAGGCTAGGAAAACCAGAACTAAATATCCACATAACTTAAGGATTTGTCAATGCAAAGTTTGGAGAAATTTAACTCCTGAAACCGATACAGCTGGATTAGCACTACCCCTGAGAATATCTGTGATTACACTTTTACAAGGCCTTTAGCACAAACCCACTGCACACAGATGCTTAAACCTCGCTGGCATAGTTATGTTGATGCCATAAAAACGAGTATCTACGAATATATAACACTGGAAATAATCCTTGTACAGAGCAGTTAGATCAAAAACCATAATATAATCACATTATAATGTATGTAACATCAGAAAAATATTTTAAAATGTGTACATATCCATACTTCATAAATTTTACAGAACTACTACACTGACATGCACTGTTATATAGTCAGTAGTGTTTAAATAAAAGCAAGCAAGCACTTCAATTCTCCAAGTTCATTTATCAGAGAAAAGGAATAATGCTACAAGCAAGTTCTAGAGCCGTAAGTCAGGTACCAGAGTAAGAGTAAGGCAGCAGCAGCCGCCCTAGTTCAGATCAATATAAATTGCCAGGAAACCTCACCTTGTTTCTAAGGTCATCGGAGCACAGGACACACTTTCAGACTGCAACTTAATCCCTGCATTTCTCCATTGAGCTAGAGTACAAGTATGAATAGACATCACGTTCTTCATTGCCACCCGTGCTTTAAAACTGCAGTTTTATAAAATCTGGTAATTTGAGTCAGGCTAAGTAACTGACCCTTTTAAATTCTTAACAGACACATACAAGTAACTTAGAATCCAAGAAGAAAATTACATCAAGCCTATTAATGGAAACCTCACATATTCTACGACACGTGATTGAAAGGATCTTTCGATTTCCTCAGCCATACAGTAACTCAGTGGATTTTAAGATGTCTGTATGATTCTCTTCACTTCAGCCTTTCACAGTCCTGGCAGTACTTGTTCTCCTACTTTCTAAGCTTCATGATCAAAACATACAAGAAACAATCGTGGTGTTTTTTTTTTTTCCCCGCCTTGTCAAAACATAAACACTAACATTAAAAAACAAAACAAAACCCAAAAGAACAAAACCCCACACAGATGCATGTGCAAGTATTCAGCATCTGCTCAACTCACTGCTAAGTATTTCTCTGCTGCTAGCCAGTGAAAAACTGCAGCAAGAGACAAGGTAGGCTGGGATCTCTGGAGCTACTGCTGACATTGTAATCTCGGCAATATGGACTTGGAGAAAAGTCCTGCTTGTAGTTTTGATAGAGGTCTGAGTTCACATATGTGAACCTCCCCTGGTCAGCAGACAATACTGAAGGAAGGAAGGAACCTCAGCATCACCAATACTGACATAATTACAGAGAGGCTTCCCCTCTTCTGTGAGGCAAAGGTGCATGGCAAGAAAATCTCTTCACACATTGGCTCTGTAATGCAATGCTTTTCCATCCCTCATTTCACTGCTACACACGACTGATTAACTTTGAAAAGAATGGTCTTTTAATGGAACAGCATCCATCTTCTATAAACAAACACGATAATTATGCTGATCTTCTCTGGATTGCTGTTTCAAGTGGTAAGGTTTTGTGAAAGGCTGGAAGCTGGTACATAAAACTGGGAACTTGTGAACTGTTTATATGAAATGAGAAGGCGCAGGTTGGAACACAGAAATTGTAAGAAACTGATTCTTGGCTCTAGTATCTCCCCCAGCAAAAGGTGAGCGAGTATCCCAAGGGGCAGTTCACAGGAAAGTCTACCTCAGAGCCAATACCACCATTTATTCATATAAGGCATTGAAACAAGGGCACACAACAAAAACAGATTAAAAGAAAAAAAGGATAATAGTGGTTTAAGACCATTAACTTCGTAGTTTGCTTCGGAACATACCCAGCTGTCAGCAACAACTCATTTCCTGATGAGTTCATCAGGAAATATTTAGCCCATTTTGTGCCTTAACGTGCCATTTCATCAAACCATCACTTCAATTAGCTCGTGAATAATTGAAGTTCAATAAGTACAGTAGGAAAGAGTTAGTTCCCTGGTGAAGGCTCACTTTCAGCTAGGTTAGCATGACCGTAGCTGAGACAACTCAGTTATTTTGTTCACTGGGCCTAACACATTTTGTACCAAGTGGTTTTGGTTAGCTTCACTTTTTCTCCTGAGACCAAGTACAGCCAAATCCTTTTTGGAGATACAACTAAGCCTCCCCCTCCTTCAAACTACAAAGACAGTGCATATTATAAAAAGACTCAGCTGCACTTAGAGGAGCATCTCCAACCACTACAATCAGCAAATATTTAAGAATAAAGCAGCTTCTCACTCAAATATGACAAACAGGTTTGGGGATTTTAATTTCTAAGAAAACCAGAATTCTTCCATCCCCTTCAGAGCGTAAGGCATGCACAAATCAAGTTACCACTGAACAATCTGTCTTGTCTTATTAGAGTATGTTGCAACTTTTGGAGAAGAACCCCACTGCCATTTTCCCCCTCTTGCTTTCATCCCACCTGGCTGCTTGTTTCTTTCCTGATGTTTTCTTTTTTTCCTCCACTAGTCCACTTACATGACTGTGTAATGAACCACATCAAGAAGATGATCCAAAATAGAAATAATTTTTAAATCTTATTTTTAACCTGGATCACTTCCCTGATCTGTCTCATGCAACTGAACAAAAAAAAATTTTACCAGAGCAACAGGAGGAGATAAACACCAGTATGGGAATGAGTTACTAGGCCTGCTCACGCTGCCTGCGTTGTTTATATATGTTTCTGAAACCAATGGAAGTACTTTGGTAATTCAACGTATTTCCAAAGAACAGCTGCTAACAGAAGAGACTGTGGCTGTCAGTTCTCTGTTGTCTAGAAAATAGAGCTTTTTATACCAAAGGGCACAACCTGCTAAAAAAACTCTATCGGCTGCTTCACTTCTTCAGCAAAAACCTACAAAAATCACAGCTTTCACTAGAAATATAACTGAAAGTTTACTTTCAGTCTAACTACTGAAAATCAAAACCAAACAGAATCCTAAAAATAAATTCAGAAAGTTACCAACTGCACCAACTTTAGCCTTTAGCTTAGATTTCTCACTCGTATCTGTAAGAGCTCATCTTGCCAAAGTGATTTCAACTTAAGAACAGTTTTAAACTCCGCAGTCTGACTTGTAATATGTATTTTTTTTGCAAAGGCTGATTAATAATGCTGATGTATTTTTCCCCTCAAGATTAACGATGCATTAAAAGCAAAGGGAGAGCTCCCTCCTTTCTTTTTTTTTTAAGATTGTGTTATCTGAAGAAGAACACTACTCTAATAAAATATATCAGACAAACTGTTATTTCGAACACTTAGAAAAATTAAAGACCTGAAATTAAAGCGTAATTCTTGAACTTCAAGTAGATGACGCTTGTAGCTAACCTCTACAATCATGGCAATTTATATTAAGGTAATTTAAGCAGTGCTTAAACATATGTTTTTCACTAAAAAGTTTGACAAGTTACTGTAATGATCCACCTTCCTTCCACCATGCTGTAAGTAAGGTTCTGAACCAGGTGTCTGCAACTGCGTAACTTTCAGGCATTGATAGCTGAAGTCAGACAAGCTCTAAAAAACGTGCTATTTCACCAATGATGTTTCAACCTCTGAAAAAGTAGCTTTAACCTAATTTGTATTAGCACCAATAAAGAAATGACTAATTGTCACAAAAGGACAGCAACAAGAAGATACTGTGCCTGACAAGCACAACACAGTCGCGGATTTAACTGCACATTTACCACCCTCGTTAAAATGTAAGCAGGCCTCTTGCAGAAAAAAAAAAGCAGTTAAGACTTTAAGATACGAGCTTCCAGTCAGAGGTCACTACGTCCACAGCTACCTACAACGGGCTGTGAAATCCCCATTCCCCAACCCTCCAACAACCGAACCAACCCTCCCACAGACGGTAACCCCCTCTCCCGCACAGCCTGAGCTGCTTCTGTGCGGAGGCGGGCGATGGAGAGTCCCCCCCCGCCAGCCCCGGCCAACCTCCGGCGGGGACCACCGGCTCCCCCCGGTTCAACCTCCTGCGGTGACTACCGGCCCCGTGGCCCCCGCTGGCCCCCGACCCCGCCGTCCTGCTGAATATTTGCGGGGCGCCGCCCGACGGGACGCCCCGCCACCGACCGCCGCGAAAAGGGACCGCATCCCGGCGGCGGCTCCTCTCCCGCAGCTTTCCCTTCCTCCCTTTCCTTCTTTTCCTTCTTCAAACCGGGGCTTTGCATTTATTCCCACGGATAAATAACTGATTAAAAAGAAAAAAGAATAAAAAGAATAAAAAGAAAGACAAAAAAGGAAAAGGCAAAGCAGCAAGAGCATCTTCTCTGTTTGGTGCGGAGCAGGCGGGACTCCCGTGCGGGCGGTCCCCGAAGGAGCCACCAGAAGAAGGGCTCTCAACTCTTTCCGAGGATGAGCCGGCAGCACTTTTCCTATAAAAATCCGCCCCCGGGGCTGTGAGACGCTGGGAAGGAGGGAAACCTCGCCGGAGACCCCCCTGCTTTGGACACCGCCGACCCTTCCCCCGGGCCGAGGAGGTTGCGGGGCGGGGAGGGGGCGGG